>OX637408.1:9828659-10331159 GCA_951799425.1 Ilex aquifolium
ACGCCGTATGGGTTATAGTAGATCGACTCACCAAATCAGCTCACTTTTTGGGGATGAATACCACAGACTCGTTAGAGACCTTGAGCAGACTGTACATTCGAGAGATTGTTCGATTGCATGGAGTTCCACTTTCTATCGTTTCGGATCGCGATTCTCGTTTTGTGGCTCGTTTTTGGCAAAGTCTACAACAAGCTATGGGGACAGAGTTACATTTCAGCACAGCCTTTCACCCTCAAACAGATGGCCAATCCGAGAGAGTGATACAGATTTTGGAAGACATGTTACGGGCTTGTGCGTTGGACTTCAAAGGGAGTTGGAGCGATCACTTACCGTTGGTGGAATTTGCGTACAACAACAGCTACCAAGCGAGTATCGGGATGGCACCGTATGAAGCTTTGTATGGAAGACCATGTAGATCCCCGACATGTTGGTTGGAAGCCGGAGAGAGTAGTATGTTTGGGCCCGAGATTGTGCGGGAGACAACGGAGAAGATTCAGCTCATTCGGGAGAGATTACGCACAACACAGAGACGACAAAAGAGCTATGCGGATAGAAGACGAAGACCCTTGGAATTCAAAGTGGGAGACTACGTGTTCCTCAAAGTGTCGCCCAAGAAAGGAGTATTTAGATTCGGCAAGAAGGGAAAGTTAGCGCCAAGATATACCGGGCCATTTGAGGTTATCAAAGTTGCGGGCAATGCGGCTTATCAATTGCAGTTACCCTCTCAGCTGTCCGGGGTACATGACGTGTTCCACGTATCGATGTTGAGGAAGTGTCAATCGGATGCGACGCCGGTAGTAAACTTGGAAGATATTGAAATTCAAGAGGGAGCCACCTACGAAGAACAACCGGTGAAGATCCTTGATAACAAAGAGAAGGTGCTCCGCAACAAAGTCATCCGACTAGTGAAGGTTTTGTGGCAACACCATGGAGTGGAAGAAGCTACTTGGGAACCGGAGCTAGAAATGCGAGAGAAGTACCCGCACTTATTCGATACTTGAGGTAAGTTTCGGGGATGAAACTTTCTTTAAGGGGGGGTGGATTGTAACACCCCGCACTTTATTTTATATATGCATATAGATATATAGTAAATAATTGTTGTAAAAATGGATGAAACAGTGCACGTGAACAGTGCACTGGCTGCAACTTCAAGTGCGATTTCGACCTTGATGCAGTCAATATCTCTCAAAACTCAAAACATGAAAGTTGTAGAGATCTTTCGTAGAGTTCTATAGCATCTTGAATCATCTCAATCGGAGCTCGGATGAGAGAGTTATGCCCAGATAACGAAACAATGTCGAAACAGTCCGGCCGACTACCTTTCACCAATTTGATCATAACTCTTTGTTGGAAAGTCCAAATTGCGCACCGTTATTTTTGTTAGAACCCTAACTCGTATATCTTTCCAACCATATAGGTCACACATACTAGAAATACCTGAGTCAAATCAGTTTATTCTCCGAAGTTGACCAAAAATCTGCACTTGGGTTGTAATTTTAATATTCGAGTCTAAATTTATTTTAGTTTTAAAATAAATCATAAAAATAAATGTTTTTAGGTTAAAATAACATTAGAAATGAATCCGGAACGTCGAAAAACCTTAGGGTAGTCATATGGATCAAATTGGAGATTCTTAGTGGCAAAATCGTAATTTTGGAGAAAAACTCAAATTGCAACCCAGTGAACAATAAAAATCGGGGCTGCTATGTTTAAAACACCATTTTTCAGTCCATTTGCTCCCATCCTTTCACTCCACTCTCACCTCCAACTTGTTAGAACCCTAGGGGAAGAGAAAGGGAAGAAGAAAATGGGCAAAGAGAGTCTCTAAAGCTTGGGCTTTTGTTTGGACTTTGGTTTGATTTCAAGGTAGGGGATTCTTCTCAAACTCTTTCATTGAGAATTAGGGTATTATATATGTATGTTTTCAATATTCTTGAGAGTATATGATAAATAGATATGAGTTCTTGGATTCTTTGTTATTGAAACATAGATTTTGAACAAAATACATGATTGGGTTCAAGAGACATTGTTCTTGAGTTCCCAAAATCTTAGTTTTGTTAAATACATGTTTGGGTTATGAAAAATACATGAATTCATGATTTCTAAATGCCTATTGTTGACTAAATCATGTTTTAATCTAATCCTTGTTATTATTCCAAGAAATTATGTTTGGTTTGGAAAAACCCTAGAATTTTGATATCAAGGTTGTGAAGGTTTATTGATATGATCTCTTGCATATTTTAAATTCCTTAGTATTGTAGTATATTGAGAATGGTACACTTGTGACTCTTGAATTATAAATGAGGAATTGTGGATTTTGTATATATTGGAAATTGTTTATGAATGGAGAATATCTTGGTTTCCTCATTGTATGGTTGTTGTGAGGGACTTGGATTGCCATCGAGAGATGTCGTAGAGTGTTAGAGGTTAGTCTATCCCAGTGAGGGGTGAGATGGTTTCCTAACACTTGTAGTGGTTTGTCATTTGGTAATGCGACCACTATCGTTCACTGGAGTTCGAACAAGGGATTGTATACTTTTCCTAGGAAGGGACTCGTCACTGCCATTGGGATGGTAGACGCCATTTTCCTATAGTGCTTGTGATTATGATGTAAATAGGTGGACTAGGTATAATCGTTGGGTAGATTCATGAGAAGCAATCAACATACATGGTACGGGGATGAACCAAAATATATATATAGAGAATGATGGTTGGATTGTCTTGGCCGGTGCATTGGTATGGGACAATGCATCGGAAGACGCCCTTCATAAATGGTATAATGTTATGCAATTTACATTAACTTTTCACTAGATCATGATTATAGCTTAAACTGGAGATCTACTTAAAATGTCATGTTTTACTTGAAATGCTATATATGTTATTTGTAAAATGAGACCGACCGTTTTATATACTTTTCTAAACCTTGTTTGGGATTGGGAGGATTTTTCTACAGAGCTTCGTGCTCACCCCCTACAGTTGAATATTTTCAGATTTTACTCTAGAGGAGGAGCTCGATGCTCATGAGCCGGGCCAAGGAGAAGCTTCCTTAGAGGGATACGTGGATCCCGAGTGGGACATATAGAGATGTCATTTATTTTTGTACTAGACTTGATAAATTATTTTGGAAGTCATGTAAAGTCTAGTATTTTGTATTCCGCTGCGTTATCTTAGTTCAATTCATTTGGAAATGTAAAGGCCATTGTTGGACATATTCTTTTGATATTGTGGCCATGGCTTGGCTTATTATTTTGGAGAATGTTATTGTGAATATTACATGTGGTGAATGGAAAATCTTTTGGGGCAACGTTGTAGAGATTTGAGGGATAAATGGACCCGGTGTGGTCGATGTATTATAAATGCACAGGTTGTGTTTTGGGTAGAGCTCCCCGAACAAAGGAGGCTCTGCCCAAATTTCGTGAAAATTAAGGACCCCCGGTTATTTATGAATTTTTATTTGTGCTCTCACATTATAAATGGTTGTAGAATGTATTGCCGTCCAGGGTGGTATTTGGGGCGTTACAGCATACGGAGGTTAAATGATGTTGCTTTGACACTTGATCTCGTCCCTTCAATGACGCTTTTAGATCTTCAACTTGATAGCTTCATGACCATGAAAAATGTTGAGATTTACAATGGACTCCATGAAATTAGATAATTACAAAATGTGAACTAACAAATTTGATTTAAGACATTTATATTTGTATCTAATTACCTTCCCTAGCCTATTTACACTTGTATCCTTAAAAATTTTCCAAGAATTTGACTATTGCAAGAATCTTCATTGACTTCAGCTATCTAAGAATCATTTTGTCCATAGATTGGTCCCATTAGTTAATAGACGACTCGTGTAACACTCCAAAATCCACCCTGCAAGGCATTACTATCTACAAACCATCCAATCATGAGAGCAACTAAAAATAACCATTAGAACAACCAATCATTCATCCATCTGATAAAGAATAAATACTAAAATCAATAAAACATTGTAACTTCTCCAACTTACAATTCAAAAGCAAATAGTATCTAGCATTGGAATAATTAAAACTAGCTAAAACATTATTTCAGCTAAAACGAAGCATCTCTAAGCCTCCACTTCATAATCCTCATACTGACTATCTCCAGTCTCAAGGTCGACCTTCTCATCTAATTTGACATCCTCTTCTCTGCCCAAAATCAGTAAATGTGTTCTAGGGGGTGAGCAAAAGCCAATAGCAAATTCCTCTCAAATCCAAACATGGTTTTAAAGTAATAAAAAAGAGGCAAGTCTCTTTCGAAAAATAACATATATATCATTTTGAAAATAAAACAATGACAGTTGTAATGATCTCAAGTGTACGGAAATACAATAAATCAATGAAAGGAGTAAACATGTTAGAATTAAAGCAATCAATTAATAACGCAGTAGTATCATCCCATATTCTCATGTATATTGGTTGCTTCTCAGGAATCTACACAACGATCTTACCTCATTCACACACCACAACCACACAATCTCAATCATTTCCCGTAGGCCACATCACAAACCACTTTAGGAAGGGTGTATACCGTCTCCCACGACATTGACAAATCCTTCCTAGGAAAGGTATACCATCCCTCAGCCTCGAACGTACGTGAACAATAGTGGTTGCCGTCACAAAAAATAATCCACTACAAGTGTTAGGCAACCATCTCACCCTTACTGGGATAAACTAACCTCTAACACTCTACGGTAGCTCTCAAAAACAATTCAAGTCCGTCACACCCAAATCATACAAGAGATGAAACCATAATTTTCTCAACAATCGTAATCTTAATCAATCACAATTTTCATAAGAACTCAAGTATCACAATTTCGCAATTCTCAATATACCACAATAATGAAGGAATTAAAATATGCAAGAGATCATATTAAGCAAACCTTCACAATTTTGACATCAAAATTCTAGGGTTATGCCAAAAATAATAATTTCTTAGGAACAAAACATGTATTAGATGAAAACATGATTTAATCAAGAATAGGAATTTAGAAATCAAGAATCCATGTATTTTTTGAAATAAAACATGTATTTAGAAAAACTAGGGTTTTGGAAATTCAAGAACAATGTTTCTTGAATGCAAGACATGTATTTCGTTGAAAACCACATGTTACTCAAACAGAAATCAAGAACGAACAGTAGGTTAATTAAAAGAACGAAAGAACGAAAGATTATTTAGCATATAATAATCTAGAAGATTTAGAACATACATAATTATACCCTAAGTCTCAATGAAAGAACTTAATAAGAATCCACTACCTTTAATCCAATGTTTGACGATAACCCTAGCGTGTTTGAATCAATCCTGAAGCAAGAATCCTCCTCCTGTCTCCTCTTTTTCTTCCTCTCAAGCTTTCTAGGGTTTTCTCGGATGAACAATTGCTAAAGATATGCTTAAGGGTCGTTTGATAGGTATTTATAATGCCAAAAGTGGAGAAAACACTCAGCACAGATCGTCCAACTTCTGCCTGGTGCGTCTGGACACGTGTTTCTCCCGTCCATACGTATCTAATTTTTTATCCAGTCTTCCGACGACATTTTGACCCAGTTAGAAGCCGATTCACAAAATTTTCATGAAATACACTTTTGTAGCCCTTGAAGTCTAGTTTCCAATGTCCAACAATCAGCTCAATTGGACATTAGAATAAAAATTTATACCTAAAATACTAAGATAGTGTCAAATTCCTTTCTACTCAAATTCTCTTCAAAATAGGTTTTAACTCTAGAATACTTCCTAACTTCTAATACACCCCATAATACATCTCCCGAGGTTTATCGACCTTCCGGATTCACCGGTGGCCTTATTTTTACCTAGAAACATTCAAAAACTTACCTAATTGCCCTTCTCAAGCTTAAACACCTTTCAAACTAAGTTTGATCCAAAAGTCAATTCACTCGAAACTTAAACTTCATGATCAATCATTCAACAGCGATTCGAGATTTATACAATCCTTTTATTCATCCTAAGAGAAATATTAATATGATATTATTCTTATTTAATTTCAGTGCCGGATCTTACAATCCACCTGCTAAAAGAAAGTTTCGTCCTCGAAACTTAATCGTCAAATTAATCTATCTAATTCTAATTTGGCAATGATGTCTCAACTTCTATTCATCCTTTAAATATCAAATCCAAGATTAAAATAGAATATCATATCCTAAATTTTAAATCCATCCCTTTAACTTATACCGTCATTGTAATTAGTGAAGTCTTCAAGTTTACCTTCATTCACTACTTTTCGATTATTCCTTATATTCAATAATTCCATGTGATTATCTAAACTAATTTCATATCATGCATAACTACTAGATATTCAACTTATTTTATGTTCATCAGATATCGCTTCTCTTTTGAATTTACCAATCATTTAAAAAAAAAAATCTCATGCTTGCTTCTTATATGTAGCTTATCCATAAGAATTTAACAACCACCAAATTCAATTTCGCTAATGGGATTACTCATCGTTCATACACTCAAATTATGGTCTAATCCAAAAATTAATAACGTCATTATGGTAAGATCTACAAAGATTTCTTAAATAGATGCATCCTTCTTAATGACTTTGTCTCTCACTAGATTGGAGAAACTCAAAAAGTATTTAAAATCTAATATTAACCTCACATTCTATGGACGCTTATTAATTTTTTTGGTTCGGTGAACACAGCAAGATTCTCAAAAGTTATAACAATCAAACTATACACCAAGTTTTTCAAGAAATTTAATTTCAGTCTTCAAGCTTATACTCTCTACATTCACCATTGTAACCATAACTAATGATTAATTCCACTAATATTAAATCTAATCCAATGGTTCGTTGCGCACTCTGATATAAATTGTAATCCAATAATCATTAAGTAGAAACTAGCCTCAAGATAAGAATTCTCATAGGTTTGAAAGTTTTGAGAAGATATGTCAGATTCCACCAAAATTTACAATTGAAACCCAACCACACTTGTCCTACGATTTTGTCTTCCAAAATACACTAATAATCTATCTTTCTCCTCCAAAGGAAATTTTAGCAAATAACCAAATATACTACTTGTGTAAGGGTCAAATTATAGCTCTAAAATATTTGTTTTAAGTCCTCAATCTTGCGCTCAACTCCATACGCCTTCAAATCCTATTCAAAACTCACAAGCATTTGAATTCCTACTATTATATCAATCTTAATATCTTCACATTATTCACCAAATCGATTAACACTAATCATTTTCTCTATGTCCAAAGTATTCCTTCTCAATCTTTAACCTTGAGCTAGAACAAATAACCCATGTAATTAATCCCTAGCAGTTTCCACACTCTCTCCACTTTATTCGTTACATATAATCTTGAATTCCCATAATTCAATCTAGAATAAATATATTTCTGATTCATAAGATAAAGATAGACTTCAAATAATCACAATAATCTCCCTCAATTCAATACTATCAGATTTCTTGTAATATAATCATAACAAAAAATAAGACTCCTAATGATTAAACTATTGTTCCTCGATTTAACCACATTAGTCATCATAGTCTTAACCATTATTCATAATCCCCTAGATAATAACGATCTACTAATTACTAGGATAACCATAGTCATTTATCCAAAAAAAATACATATTTTTTTACATCCATATCAAACCAATCTGCATAGGTATCATCATTAATTCCTCAAATTATATATTTCCACTTATCACCACTAACTGTAAAGTTTGAATCTTCAATACTCATAGCAACAATCCTCAAGTATAAATAATCAAACCTATCTTAATAATGTACTAAAAGAGACAAGAAAAAGAACTTCATAATCCCCCAACACAACTCCAATAACATTAAAATATCCCACATAACAATAGAAGTTAACACCAAACATTGAAATCATCCTTATTGAAAAATTGTCTACTATATCTGACCTCGAGCTTTTAAACCTCTCTAATATTTAATCCTACAATATCGAGGGTCAAAGGTAACTACTACAACCTAATTAGGCTTCCTAGATTTCCCTTTTTATATGTCTATAAGTTCGTTTCCATAAATTGACCTCAATTTCCAATCAAGATTTGCAATACAAGCCAACTATTAACTCAACACTCAACCAAGAGATTCTCAATTGTTACTACTTTAGGGTTTCCAAATGTACTGAACTAAGCCCACAACGAAGTACGATTACTTAAGTATAACATCCTTAATGAGTATCATATGTATGACATTTCTAAACCATTAATACTTCCAAGTAAATTTAATCAACTCTTCATAATATTTTCAAACCAATATTGGTAACTTCAAGTACATGATTATGAAACAAACGCCAGTCCATTTAAAAACCATCACCACAATTACTATTGTTATTCCAAAATAGGCTCTCATTTGATATTACTTCACCATATTCCTTCAATTTATCATATTTGAGAATTATACTATCTCATACCATCATACTCACCCTAGAGGAAAACATAACACTCTTATGGTTCATATTGTAAAAATAAAACTACATTTATTCCTTAATTTCTATGACTTTTAAACACACATAACTTTCTATAATCTTATTATTCAAAACTTAGTCCATCTTAAAAACATCTAAGTTGACCTTACCACCACATATCCAAATTGGGTTATCATATCTCCTTGACTTCCAAAAATATAAGCAACACTAATAGTAGAATAGAATACTTAGAGTTGGCAGGGCATCAAATCATAGTCAAATTTTATATTTTTTATCCATCAAAACACTTCAATTAACATGGGTTGTCTCTATATCAAAGCCTAAATACCATGGAAGCTTGCTTAAGGATAAGTCCTTTAGAGCCTAAGAAGAAAATCATGACACTTTGATATCCAAAGAATAGCACAATTCAGATTTTTCATCAACTTTGGAGAATAAACTGATTTAATTCAGGTATTTCTAGCATGTGTGACATATATGGTTGAAAAGATATACGAGTGAAACTTCTAACAAAAAAATGATGCATAATTTGGACTTTCCAACAAAGATTTATGGTCCAATTAGTAAAAGGTAGTCTGCTTGACTAATGGTTCTGCGACAGTTGTCCAATTCGATTTTGGGTGTCTTTTGTCACAAATCCTATCTCATACCCATCTCCAATATAGATAATATCACTTGCATAAAAATCCATTCCTAGCATCATTTACAAACTAAAAGCCAAATTACCATCCGTCTCCTAGAATAATCCATAACGACATGATATAAGCATATTCATCCCAAAATTTTCGTCGATTCCTGTAAGCTAGGTAATCCTTGAATTCGAACAAATAAATAATCCCTAAACTAACTAAGCAATCACTCACACTTATCTTATAAAATCTATAACTTTAGACAAATTCCAGCCTAGAGTTTCTTCACCCTAACCTAATACTCTAGTGATGGTCCACAACCTACAGCTCACATGTAAGACCTAATTCATAAGCTCTGATACCAAACTTGTAATGCCCCAAAATCCACCCTTTAAGGCATTACCATCTACAAAACATCCAATCATGAAAGCAACTAAAAATAATCTTTAGAACAACCACTCATTCATCCATCTGATAAAGAATAAATACTAAAGTCAATAAAACCTTGTAACTTCTCCAACTTACAATTCAAAACAAAATAGTATCTAACAGTGGAATAATTAAAACTAGTTAAAATATTGTTTCATAGAAATCTCTCAAATAAAATAATCTAAACTAAAACGAAGCACCTCTAAGCCTCCACTTCAGGATCCTCATACTGAGTCTCCCCAGTCTCGAGGTCGACCTTCTCATCTAATTCGACATCCTCCTCTTAGCCCAAAATCTCTAAATGTGTTGTAGGGGGTGAGCAAAAACCCATAGAAAATCCCTCTCAAATTCAAACAAGGGTTTAAAACAATAAAAATGAGGCAAGTCTCTTTTAAAAAATAGCATATATATCATTTTGAAAGTAAAACAATGGCAGTTGTAATGATCTCAAGTGTACGAAAATGAAATAAATCAATAACAAGAGTAAACATGTCAGAATTAAAGCAATCAATTAATAACTCAATAGCATCATCTCATATTCTCATGTATGTTAGTTGCTTCTTAGGAATCTACACAACGATTCTACCTCGTCCACACACTACAACCACACAATCTAAATCATTCTCCATATGGTACATCACAAACCACTTTAGGAAGGGTGTGTACCGTCTTCCACGGTATTGAGGAATCTTTCCCAAGTAAGGTATACCATCCCTCAGCCTCGAACCTACGTGAACAATAGTGGTTGCTCTCACAAAAAATAATCTACTACTAGTGTTAGGCAACCATCTCACCCCCTCTGGGATAGACTAACCTCTAACACTCTACGGCAGCTCTCGAAGGCAATTCAAGTATGTCACATCCAAACTATACAAGAGATGAAACCACAATTTTCTCAACAATCGCAGTCTTAATCTATCACAATTTCCATAAGAACTCAAGTATCACAATTTCACAATTCTTAATATACTACAGTAATAAAGGAATTAAAATATGCAAGAGATCATATTAAGAAAACCTTCTCAATTTTGATATCAAAATTCTAGGGTTTGCCAAAAATCATAATTTCTTGGGAACAATCTGACACCTCTAAAATCGGGAGTCCTTTGTCAATCTGTTGATCACCCATCAACCCGCGAAAATACTCATGAATGCCGCATAACCCGACACCAAGGCACAACATCCCCTTTACCGGGATCACAAAAACACAAAGTTTGGGCAGAGTCTCCCTTGTACCGGGCACTCCCAAACGCACAACCTGTGTACACTTCGATCACATGACCCATCCGAGGTCCAATTTACAAAATTTATCCTCATTTAATATCCATTTATATCATTTGAACAGAAGAACCTAAGACCCATAGGCCTAGCAAAAAATTTCAAAATTTGAGATTTTAACAAAACCTACCAGTAGAAGATGTGCAAGATCTACCGGTAGAAAAGGCTATTGGAAAAGTTCTACCGATAGATTTATCAAAGTTCTACTGGTAGGTTTAGCCCACTAGAAAAGTTTTACTGGTAGGTTTAACCTACTAAACAAGTTCTACTAGTAGAAGAGCTCGTCGTTCTACTGGTAGGTCTTACTAGTTTTCGCCCGTTTCCATCCTTTTTCAATTCTAATTCATTCCAACCTTGTACAAAACCAACTCAACTCATATAACATGATATTTTAAACAAAAAATAGTTCATACGAGTTTGATAAAACCCTTTACATACAATTAATGTCCCAAAAACTAGAGTTTTACAAAAATATGATTTAAAGCCACATTTCGACTCTTCTTCATCAAAGAGGGCCCGAGTGAGAGCCGTCAATTGGCGCATATCCCGCACTTGAAATGTTGTCCCCATAAAGGGTGAGCCACGCTCAATAGTGTATCTCCTAAATAGGCTACTCCCCAACCTAGATGCATATGAAATCTTCACATGCAAATTCAACAAGCAACAATCATACATTCAAGAATATGCAATTCAATGATGGATCCTTTATGCCCATGCCATATTATGAGATGAGACTCACACATGCAACTCAACCCGAGCCTTTACCGGCTCCCATCACCCATGCAATGCCATGAGTATAAAATCGGGCATTCCAAGCCCTTGCCATTGATGTTGCACATCCAACGACTTTTTTTTTTTAAAATAAACCATGTGTATTTGTTGGGTAGTGGGATTTTGGTGTCTCACCGCCGGTTTTGCACACCGATACACTTTTTTGGACTTTCATCGGCGGAAGTGTATGAACCAGTAATCGGGTCTTACACCCGAGGGAGTATCTATCCTTTCTTTCTATACCCGACACAAGTTTTTCATGCAACCATGCGACTCTGTCGAATCTTGGTCCGACTGTACCGAGCCTACCTATCAACCACCAAGGATGGTGTTTGATCCAGTAACATGCACACACACCCACACTCATGTCAAATGCCCACGAATGCGATGTTTCTCATGTTTATGCAAATGTATATATACAATTTGTAATTCTCATCATTGTACAACTAAGATCTCAATTGCAATTTTAACATGTTCGATATGTCGTGTGCACAATATGAACATTTCAATAACCATTAATAATCACAATGTCAATATATCATATGCATATACCAACATCAATTCCAAGCATATTATTCCATAATCTATGCCAATAATACACTTAATTCACAAAGGCACAATATAAACACATAGCATGCCCACATAACACAATTTTCTAAGAAATTACAAGCTAGCAATTTCTATACATCAATTCAAGCTAGAATTGATTTTTACCCATTTTCAATACTCATTTCATCAATTTAACAACAATAGAGAAGTGTTATACATCTCTAACAACCTACACATTACATATCACAACCCTAGATTAGAAATAAACCTAGTTAGGGAGAAAACCCCACCTCTTGAAGCGTAAAACAAGTCGTAGAACCTTCAAGAACACCAACCAAGATCAACCCCTTTGATCTCCCCAAAATCTCATCTCAAAAAATTCGGTGAAATCCATTCTTTTTGGTACGTAGGCATAGCCCTTGTCGCGTAGATCAACTTTAATACTTGGCCTGAAGGATTCCGACCAACGAAACTCCGTAGATCGTAGGGAGAAGTTGAAATTTTTCTCTTTTTCCCTCTCTTCCTCTCTCCAATGAAACCCAGCATAATTTGTGGGGAGAAAATCTGATTTTCTCCCCTATTTATACCCTTTAGGTGCTTGGTTCATATCGCGCCACACGTTCCTCATTCCCGAGTCCGATTTCGTCCCGAAACGATTAAATTTCGTCCCGATTCAAATTTAAAATATTTTTATATGAACTTTTTTCAAATTATTTTCTAATTTTTGAAATTTAATTTCATATCTCGTTTTTAGGTCACGCGACATCCGATCGTCTCGTAAAACGTGAAAAATCCGACTATCTCAGAATTCGAAAAAAATTATCTGAGTAACTAGATTTCGCGAGACGAATCCAATGGTGAGGTTCATTTCGTCATCCGAGTTCTAGAAAAATTCAATTTTTCAACCCGTACCGTAGTGGTAAACTACCGTTTTGCCCTTTTCACAAAAATTCAAATTTACCCGAGTTTTACAAACAAAGCAAGTATTAGATAAACCTGGTTTAATCAAGAATAGGAATTTATAAAAAAAAAAATCCATGTATTTTTCAAAATCAAACATTTATTTAGCAAAACTAGGATTTTGGAAATTCAAGAACAATGTTTCTTGAATCCACGACATGTATCTCGTTGAAAACCACATGTTACTCGAAAAGAATTCAAGAACAAACAGTAGGTTAATCAAAAGAAATCAAGAATGAAAGATTATTTAGCATATAATAATCTAGAAGATTTAAAACATACGTAATTATACCCTAAGTCTCAATGAAAGAACTTGAGAAGAATTCTCTACCTTTAATCCGATGTTTGAAGATAAACCTAGCGTGTCTGAATCAATCCCAAAGTGAGAATCCTCCTTGTGTCTCCTCTCTTTCTTCCTCTCAAGCTTTCTAGAATTTTCTCGGATGAACAATTGCTGAACATAGGCCTAAGGGTCGTTCCCTAGGTATAATGCCAAAAGTGGAGAAAAAGCTTAACACATATCGTCCAACTTCTGCCCGATGCGTCCGGACACGTGTTTCTCCCGTCCGGATGTGTCTAAATTTTTATCTAGACATTCGACGACATTTTAACCCATTTAGAAGTCGATTCACGAAATTTTCATGAAATACACTTTTGTAGCCCTTGAACTCTAGTTTCTTTTGTCCACAAATCAGCTCAATTAGACATTAGAGTAAAAGTTATAACTAAAATACTGAGATAGTGTTAAATTTTTTTCTACCCAAATCCTCTCCAAAATAGGTTTTTACTCCGGAATACTTCCTAACTTCTAATACATCTCATATTACCTCTCCCAAGGTTTATTGATCATTCGGATTCACCGGTGGCCTTATTTTTACCCATAAATATTTAAAAATTTACCTAACTTCCCTTCTCAAGCTTAAACACCTTTCAAACTAAGTTTGACTTGAAAGTCAATTCGCCCGAAAATCAAACTTCATGATCAATCATTCAACAATGATTCGAGATTTATACAATCTTTTTATTCATCCTAGAAGAAATATTAATATGATATTATTCTTATTTAATTCTACTATGGGGTCTTACGACTCGAGTCTTGTCATCCTAACCATTTATCCTACTCATCCCTCTTAAAATATTGGTACTAGACATGTGTGTTAATCTATCATTTAATTCCCCACTTACAGACACTAACTCGGCCTATTTATTATTCATGTTAATTGGTCGTGTCATATAATTCTTGTTATCATGGATTCATGTCATATCAAAATTGACACCCTTAACTAAACCCGAGAGTTACATATACCCGTATTTTTCTACTAGGTTAATTACACTTTGCACCTTGTAAGATGTTTCAAATCACTCTAAAAAATTATAATTTTTAAATTACAGACTCCATGTCATAAAATACTATAATGTGAACTGGACACAATCCTTCACTTTTTCTTTATAAAAAAATGGTACAAACATGACAATTAGCTGAATTTTTAGACACATGAGTAAATAGTAGTTTGAGTTTAGGTCACCTTGCAACACTTTATGCCATTGAGGATGGAATTCGAGAATTATAGGCTTGTTTAGTTCGCATTTGTAAAATAAATTTTTTTTTCGTAAATAAACAAATAGAAGAGAAGTTGTTTAAACAACAGAGTTTTGTATGAAGTTTTTTAAAAAATTGGGTACAAAAATTCAGAATTTCGGAGAACACTAATAACATGTTATCGAAAGTTTAGAGACAATTTCGAAAAAAAAATGAAAATACTATAAAACCCAAAAAATTTAAAAGTTCGTTAAAAAGGGCAAAACGGTAATTAGCCGTTACGATACGGGTCAAAAACCCAAATTTTTCTAGAACTCGGATGATGTAACGAACCTTACCGTTGGATTGGTTTAGCAAAATCTAGTTATCTAGTCAATTTCGTTGAGTTCTAAGATAGCCATATTTTTTGCGTTTTATTATGCGATCGGATGTTGCGTGACTAAAATAAACAAGATCGGGATTTAATTGTGAAACATGAAAAATAATTTAAGGTTAGTTCAAATAAAATATATTGAACATAATACAGAACGAAATTTAATTGATTCGAAACAAAATCGAATCAGAAAAGACGGGACGTGTAGGTTAATGAGAGCCAAGCAAATGAGAGTATAAATAGGGGAGAAAAATCAGATTTTTCTCCCCATTTACAAAGCCATTTTCGGATAGAGAGAGAGAGAGAGAGAGAGAGAGAGAGAGAGAGAAAGACAAGGGTTCTCCAAGCTTTTCTTCTCTGATCTAGGGCGATTTGTCCTTCAGATTGTGATGCCCCAAAAATTGGGGGTCCTTTGTCAATCCATTGATCACCCATCAACCCGCGGAATACCCGTGGATACCATGTTACTCGATATCACGCCGTTATGCCCCATTTACCAGGATCCATAATTTAACAAAATTCGGGCAGAGTCTCCTTTGTACGGGGAGCTCTACCCAAAAACACAACATGTGTAATCATACAACATTGACCACACCGGGTCCATTTATGAGTAACCATTGACCACACCGGGTCCATTTATGAGTAAACATTAACCACACCGGGTTCATTTATCCAAACTCATATAACAACATCAATGTTACATTAAAATAGTCCATATGACTTCGATTACAATTCTTTTACATACATTACATGCAAAAAAACTAAATTACAAGTCTAGTTTAAAAAAAACATCATTTAAAGTCACATTTTAGCTTTTCTTCAACATTTAGGCCCTGATTGAGAGCCTTCCACCGGCATGAACCCCGCACCGGAAATTTTTCCCCATATAGGGTGAGCCATGCTCAATAGAGTATCTCCTAAAGAGGCTACTTCCCAACCTAGATGCATATGAAATGTCACATGCAATTTCAACAAGCAACATACATTCCAAACAAAAATATGCAATTCAATGTTGGAAATCACCATGTCATGCCATGAAATGAGATGAGACTCACTCATGCACTTTAACCCGAGCCCACTCCGGCTCCCACAACACAATGCAATGTCAATGTGTATAAATTTGCCATTGATGATATATGTCCAATGATCTTTTTAAAATAAACCATGTGTCTTTTTTATAAAACAAAATCATATGTCTTTGTTGGATGTTACACATCGAATGACTATTTTATAAAACAAAATTATGTGTCTTTGTTGGGTAGCAGAGTTTTGGTGTCGCACTGCCGATTCCACACACTGATACACTTTTCTGAAATTTCACCACAAGGGAGTGTATGAACCAAGTAATCGGGTCTTGCACCCGAGGGAGAATCTATCCATGTTTGCTATACCCGACACAAGTTTTTCATGGAAACTATGCGACTCAGTCGAATCTTCAATCTAACTTTCCCCGAGCCCAAGTATCATCCACCAAGAATGGTGTTTGATCAAACCATGCACACACACCCACCAAATGCGATGTCTCCGTGCATATGCAGTGTAATAAACCATTGCAATATCAATATCATGCCCCATATGTAATGAATGTCATATGGGCTAATTTAACCACATTCAACATTTTCATGGCAAATTATATCCAAAGCATATAACTTCCATAAAGTCATCACAATGTCAATATGTCATAAGCATATACCAACATTCACATTTAACAACGAATTTCCCCAAGCATGTCATACATAATCTATGCAATAACACACTTAATTTTCATATAAGCATTTAGTCAAACACCTTCAAGGCACCAAATCATGTCATCACAGAAAATGCTCATAATCATCACATAAATTAAAAAAAAAAATCACATTTAGTGATTTCCACATACACAAATATCAAAATTCTAAAAAATCACAATCTAGCAATTCCTAGGTATTCAAGTCAAGATAGAATTTATTCTACCCATTTCCAATATCCATTTCACATTTCAAATACAATAGGCATTTGTTAAATCAAATCTAACAACCCACCAATTTCATACAATCATCCTAAGTTGGAAATAAACCTAAGTAGGATGAAAACCCTACCTCTTGAAGCGTAAAAGAACGTTGGTAAGCTCCAAGAATACACCCCCAAGCTCAAACTTTGATTTCTCCAAAATTTCATCTCGGAAACTTCGGTGAAATTATTCATTTTTGGTTTGGTTGCGTAGCTCTCGTCGAGGAGATCGACTTTAATACTTGGCCCGAAGAATTCCGACCGGCGGAACTCCGTAGATCTGAGAGAGAAGGTTGGAATTCTTTCTTTTTTCTCTCTACTTCTTCCAAGGTTAAACCCAGCAGAAAACCAGCAGAGGGTTTTCTAAAAAATCAGAATTTAGTCCCTATTTATACACTTTAACGCTTGGTCCACATCGCGCCACACACCCCCCCTTTTCCCTGGTCTGTTTTTGCCCCAAAACGATTAAATTCCGCTCCGGTTCAAGTTCAAATATTTTTATTTCAACTTACTTTAAATTATTTTCTAAATTTTAAAATTTTATTAAAAAATTCATTTTTTGAGTCACCCGAGACCCAACCGCCTTGTAAAATTTGAACTTGTAAAAAATCCGACTATCTCGGAATCCGACAAAATTTGTCTGAGTAACTAGATTTCGCGAGACGAATCAAACGGTGAGGTCCATTTCATCATTCGAGCTCTAGAAAAATAAGAGTTCTCAACCCGCACCGTAGTGACAATTTACCATTTTGCCCTTTCTCATAAAAAGTTCAAATTTACCCGAGTTTTACATTCTTCCCCCCTTAAAAGAATTTTGTCCCCGAAATTCACACACACACATGTACATACAACCACATGTATATGCTACAGTCATATAATACTAAATGACTATAAGAATGTACATCTATCCTCGAATAAGAAAGGATAACTGGTAAGTATAGTGTCCTCACGCTCCCATGTCACCTTATCCACTCCTCAGTGCTGCCATAGCACATTCACTAGCCTCACAGTCTTGCCTCGCAAAACCTGCTCCCAGCTATCCATGATACGCACCGATCCCTCCTCAAAGGTCCCATCCGCATCAACTATCAACTCACCTCAATCCACCACATGTGTCGGATTTGCAGTATACTTCCGGAGCATAGAGAGATGGAACACCACATGAACACCCGATAAATTTGGCAACAACGCCAACCGGTAAGCAACTGTGTCAATCCTCTCAAGTACCTCGAAGGGCCCGATATACCTCAGTAACAGCTTTCCCCGCTTTCCGAACCTGACCACTCCTCTCTTAGGCATCACCTTCAAGAAGACATGATCTCCCACCTCAAACTCCAGAGGCCGCCGCCGTCTGTCGGCATAGCTGTTCTGCCGGCTCTAAGCCGTGAGAAGATGCTTCCGTATCAAGTCCACCTTCTCCGAGGTGTCTCTAACCAATTTCGAACTCGTAGAGGGTCTCTCTCCAACCTCTGTCCAACAAACCGGTGAACGGCACGGCCTCCCATAAAGTGCCTCATAGGGTGTCATCTGTATGCCCGCCTGATAACTGTTATTGTAAGTGAACTCCACTAAGGGTAGGTGCTCTTCTCAGCTACTCTTGAGATCTAGGACGTATGTCAGTAACATGTCCTCTAAAGTCTAGATCGTCCTCTCCGACTAACCGTCCGTCTGGGGATGAAAGGCTGTACTCATCGTCAACTGTGTCCCCATGGCCCTCTGGAAGCTCTCCCAAAAGTGGGCCCTAAACCTGGGGCCCCGATCCGATACTATAGATACGGGCACCCCATGCAACCGGATTATCTCCAGTATATACAACCTGCAGAACTCCTCCAACCTGAAGGTCATCCGCACTGCCAAAAAGTGTGTCGACTTAGTAAGCTGGTCCACTATCACCCACACCGCGTCATGACCCCGTGATGTCCGTGGCAAGTGAGTCACAAAATCATCGTGACGTGCTCCCACTTCCACTTAGCCACCTCCAAGGGCTGGAGCAATCCTGCTGGTCTTTGGTGCTCAGCCTTCACCTATTGACACGTGAGACATCTACTGACAAAGTCTCCAACATGCCTCTTCATTCCACTTCAATAGTACTGGCGACGGAGATCATGATACATCTTCATGCCGCCTGGATGCACAGCAAAACGGGAGCAATGAAACTCCCTAAGGATCTCCTCTCTCAAATTCGTAGAATGGGGCACCACAACCCTTCCCCTATACCGAAGACTACCATTCGTGTGAATGGCCCAGCCCTCGTTACCTGTACCCGATCGTACTCGGTCCCTAATGGACAACATCTCGGTGTCCTGCCCCTGGGACTCGATCACTCTGCTCAGTAGGTAAGGCGTAGCCACTAAACTCCCCAAAGTGCCCTAAGCCTGACCCCTATAGTGTAGCCCGAACTGTCCCACAGTCTTGAGCATCTGCCACTCTCTGGAAGCCACACTAGTTAATACTCCCCGTGACTTCCGGCTGAGTGCATCAGCCACCACATTTGCCTTACCAGGGTGGTAATGCAAAGTGAATTCGTAGTTCTCTAAATACTCCATCCACCTGCATTGCCTCATGTTAAGGTCCCATTGTGTAAAGATGTATTTCAGAATTTTGTGGTCTGAAAACACCTTAAAATGCTCACCGTATAAGTAGTGGCGCCAAGCCTTCAAGGCAAAGACTATGGCCGCCAACTCCATATCATGCGTGGGGTAATTCTGCTCGTGGTTCTTTAATTGTCAAGAACCATAAGCCACCACACTCTCGGACTGTATCAAAACACAACCAAGTCCGTCTCTAAAAGCATCACAGTACACTATGTACATCTGTCCTCTCTTCGGGACTATTAAAATAGGAGCTGAAGTAAGCCTCCTCTTCAACTCCTGGAATGCCTTTTCACACGATTCATCCCATTGGAACTTGACCTCCTTCCAGGTCATCCTGGTCATAGGTGCGGCTCGTCGGGAAAAGTCATCGATGAACCTCCGGTAGTACCCTACCAATCTCAATAAACTGCGTATCTCGAAGACTAACTTCGGCCTCTCCCAACTCATAATTGCCTCGACCTTCTTTGGGTCAACTGACACACCCGAAGCCGATACCACGTGTCCCAAAAACTTTACCTCTGTAAGCCAAAATTCACACTTGCTGAACTTGGCGTACAACTGGTGGTCTCTCAACATTTGCAGAACAACCCTTAAGTGATCCTCATTCTCCTCCTTGGTCTTGGAGTAGATCAAGATGTCGTCAACAAAAACCACGACGAACTAATTTAGGTAGGGCTGGAACACCCTATGCATGAGATCCATGAATGCCACCGGGGCATTTGTCAATCCAAAAGGCATAACCGTGAACTCGAAATGCCTATACCGCGTCCTAAACGCCGTCTTAGGGATATCTGCCTCCCTAACTCTTGACTGATGGTAACCCGTGCATAGATCTATCTTGGAGTATACCCGCGGCCCTTTCAGTTGATCAAATAAATAATCAATCCTCGACAAAAGGTATCTATTCTTGATAGTAACCCTATTCAATTGTCGGTAGTCTATGCATAGCCAAAGGGTCTTGTCATTTTTCTTGGCAAACAACACCAGAGCGCCCCAAGGTGAAGTGCTCGGCCTAATAAAGCCCTTGTCCAACAATTCTTGCAATTGGACCTTGAGTTCTTGCAACTCAGCTGGCGCCATTCTATGCGGAGTCATAGAAATAGGAGATGTATCGGGGTGCAACTCAATAGTGAAGTCTACATCTCTATGTGGAGGTAATCTCGGTAGTTTGCCTGAAAAAATGTCCTCATACTCACAAACCACCCGAGGTAAACCCAACTCCTGTCTCGCCTCGTCCTCCAAGGTAAGGCTCGCAAGCCAGCCCATCAACTATCCGTGCCATCGAGAGTCATACACGGCTTAGGGTAAGGCATCATGTTTTTCCCCCTGGAACTTGAAACAAACACCTTCCGGTGTGTAGGCAGTGACCCTCTTACGATTACAATCAATGACGACTCGGTGTGCCACCAACCAGTCCATCCCAAGGATGACATCAAACTCCGACATGTCCAGGACCCTAAGGTCCACGGTGAGTAGAATCCCCGAGATCTCTAACTCACAACCCCGACATATCTTATCAACACTCACCCTAGCTCCTAGGGGAGAACTCACATGCAATGGCCCTTCCAAGGTCTCAACCTCTAAGCCCAAGTCCCTCACACAAGTCAAATAATAATAGAGCACTAACTTAGTATCCCAAAGTAGGGATCAAAGTTGAACATTTGAGATTTCTCTCATTGTCTCACTAGTAGAGCTTGTGTCACCACTAGTAGACATTTACACCCTGAACCATCCCGTTCCTTTTCTTTTTTTCGACCCCCAAGGTTATGTTCTCTAACCCTAGTGTCCTTCCTCCATATACATTTAACCATGCATATTGTTCACATAACAAATAGCACATAACATGTAGCATTTAAAACACATAACATAAAATGCACAATGAATGTAATAGTCTAAACCCAAGCCCCATCAAGCCCTAGGTAAATCGTATACCTAAGCTCTGATACCAAGCTGTGACACTCCAAAATTTGGGTGTCCGTAATTACCCCGTTGATCATCCATCAACCTGTGGATACCGTGTAACTTGATACCACATCGTTATGCCCCATTTACCGGAATCCATAATTTAACAAAATTTGGGTAAAGTTCCCCATACAAAGGAGACTCTGTCCGAATTTTGTTAAATTATGGATCCCGGTAAATGGGGCATAACGATGTGGTATCGAGTTACACGGTATCCACGGGTATTCCGCGGGTTGATGGGTGATCAACGGGGTAATTACGGACACCCAGATTTTGGGGTGTCACACAGATTCCTTCGGGCTAAGCACAAAAAGTGTTCTACGCGACGAGAGCTACGAGTACGTACCAAAAATTGTGGGTTTTGCGAAAGTCTCAAGAATGGGATTGTTGGGATCAAGTCCTTGAAGCTTGATTTGGGTGATTTAGGACTCCTCCTACGCGGTATTACACATCAAGAGGTAGGGTTTCATTCCTAACTAGTTTTTTTTTCAACCTAGTTGTATATGAAATGAGTAGAATGATTAGAGATGAAATCTCTTGTCTAGTATACTCCTAGTTTAACTAGAGTATGAAAAATGGGTATAGAAACATGTTAAACCAATTTTGCATGAATTGGGTTTGTTGAAATTGCTTGTTTGTAATTTCATGATAAATGTGATAAATTGGGCATGTTATGTGTTTACATAATTTTGTACCTTGTGGGTATTTGATAAAATGTTTTGAATAATTTAAGTATGTTATTTGAATGAAATTAATATAACATGCTTTGATGGTGTTGTGAGTTATGATTATATGCTTATGATATAATTGACAATTGATGAAATTGAAAAATGTTGATAGACATTGAAATTGTTCATAACATAAACATAATATGGTAATTGCAATTGTACATTATATTTGCATATGCACGGGACGCATCACATTCGTGGGTATGTGACATAAGTATGGGTGTGTGTGCATGATTTGATCAAACACCATCCTTGGTGGGTTGATACGTGGATTTAGGAAGATTGGACCTAAGTTCGAATGAATCACACATGTTGCATTGAACACAAGGGTCGGGGTTAGCAAAAAGGTCTAGGTTCTCCCTCGGGTGCAAGACCCGATAATTTTGGATATGCAATTCCATTGGTATTGAGTCTATAAAGTGTGTTAGCATACGCGGAGCCGTTGGTGGAGGTTCATAAATGTCGTGGCGGTTAGGTACCCATTGGTGGAAGTCCATAAATAACCACCCCAAGAAAGACCTAGGATTTATAAATGGTCATTGAATGTATAACATCAATGGTGGGGGCTTGGAATGCTCGGATGCATACGCATGACATTGCATTTGGTATGGGAGCTGATGGAGGGCTCGAGTTGCATTGCATGTGTGAGTATCATCTAATGGTATGTCATGACATTGTGAAATCCATTATAAATTGCATATTCTTGAATGGATGTTTGATTGATTGTTGAGTAGAATGTAAACATTTCATATGCATCGGAGTTAGGGAGTAGCCGTTTTAGAAGATACCCTATTGAGTGTGGCTCACCCTTTATGAGAACAATATTTCAGGTGCGAGACAAACACCGGTGGATGGCCCCCAATTGAGTCCTTGTTGATGAAGAAACTGAGTTGTGGCTTTTAAATTACATTTTTGTAAATCAATTGTGTAATTTATTTTAAACTTGTAAATTGTATTAAGGGGACATATAATTGACTCTTATGGACTATATTTTGAATATAATTGGATGTTATATGAGTTTGGATAAACTCAGAATGAGATTGGATGGTTGAAGGTTGAAGATTGGAAAGAATTGGGGAAAATCTGGGCCTAAGTACCGGCACCTAATTGATTAAGTACAGGTACCATGCTATTAAATGGCCCAGGTATCGGTACCTAGTCTTACGGGTACTAGTACCAAGATTCTAGTGGGCTCAGGTACTAGTACCAAGGCTTTAGGTAACGGTACCTTGATGGACAGTGGGCTCAGGTATCGACACCACGACATGTAGGTACTAGCACCTAGCAAACAGTAGACTAAAGTAACGGTACCTGACAAATGGAATGGACCTGGTAGACAGAAGGTTCAGGTACCGGTACCACGTGTACAAGGTACTGGTACCTCTTCCAAAATTTTTAAAAATTTAAATATAATTCTACCAAGCCTTTAGATCTTGAGCCCTCTTGTTGGGATGATGTAATTGGTCAAACATTAAGTTCTAATTAATGGTGATGGACCTTGGAATGGTCAAGTGGTTGATATGAGCACAGGTTATGCGCTTGGGAGTGCTCCGGTACAAGGGAGACTCTGCCCAAACTTTGTTTTGGGTACGATCCCAATGAAGGGGATGTGATGACGAGGTGTCGGGTTATGCGGCATTCACGGGTAATTTCGCTTGTTGATGGGTTGTCAATAAGTTGAGAAAGGACCCCCAGATTTAGGGCGTCACAACTTGGTATCATAGCCTAGGTTCTCGATTTACCTAGGGCTTGCGGGGCATGGGTCTAGGCTATTGCATCTATTATGCATTACATGTTGAATGTGTTAAATGTTACGTGCTATATGATATTTGAATTATATGCATGATTGAATGTGTATGAAAATGAGACACCAGGGTTAAAAAACATAATCTTAGGAGTCGAAAAAAGAAGGAACAGAAAGATTCATAGTTAAGGTGTCTCAATGCATTACGAGGAGGGAAATCTCAATGTTTTGATTTTGATCCCTAACTTTGGGATACTAAGTTAGTGCTCTATTTCTATCTTACGTGTTTGTAGATGACAAATAAAGGAAGATAACACTGGAACGGCCGAGGGGGTGGGCAGAACAACAACCAACCCCCACCGGCCTTTGATCAACAAGTCTTCATGGAGGATATGGGCATGATAGCTGCCACTTTTATGTAAGCCAGTGCCAACATGGGTCAAGGAGGCTCGAACAACCTCCAGAGGTTCAAGGCACACAGACTACGTACCTTTATGGGAGGGGCGGATCCTATGGTAGCCGACCATTGGCTCCAACAAGTAAAGAAGATCTTGGAGGCTATGGAGATCACATCTAATGCCACCAAGATAAGGCTAGTTGCGTTCCAGCTTGAGAGAGAGGCCCATTTATGGTGGGATTGGGCAATGGCCTCAAAGAACATAGAGGCAATGACTTGGAGAGATTTTCGAGAGCTCTTCATGGGCAAGTACTTCCATCGACAGTTCGGCATGTGAAAGCCCGGGAATTCTTGGATTTAAAGTAGGGGACTATGACGGTGATAAAATACGTGGCTAAGTTCACCGAGCTAGCCCGTTTCACCGACGATTATGTGGCCACAGATTTGGACAAAACAAGAAGGTTCGAGGATGGCTTGAAGTTGTCCATCTAGGGAAAGATTGTAGGCTACTGCCTACAAGACTTGGACTCAATGGGCGAGACGACCATGACCATTGAGAGAGAAGTGGAAGACACAAGCAGCATTTGGGAAGCGGGTGCTAAGGATAAGAAGAAGGAGGGTTAATCCTCTTCTATTAGTTTGGGGAAGAAGCAAAAGACATCTACCCCACAAGGGTATCAAGGACAGGGCCACGACTATCAAGGCCAAGGCCAAGGTCAATCCTCCCAAGGCGGGAGAAATTTCAAGGCCACCTACCTGGCAGGTCAGAGGACTTATTTCATATACCACGAACCGGGCCACATGAAGCGGGATTGTCCTCAGAGGTAAGGATCCAGAGCTACGGGCATCTCAGTCCCAATCATCGGGGGGGCATTTACAGACTTTTCTTCATTCCTCCCTATCCCCCTATGGGCTAGGGAAGTCAGTTCCAGTTCTAGGGAACTACACATGCCCCTACTATTTTACGTGAGGGGACTCCGTAATCAAGTCAGATGGGACAGGGCATGGGCTGAGGCCGAGGGCAAGGTTTACAGGCCGGGACTTCAAGGACCCAGGGGCGATTCTACGCCATCACACCTCAAACTGAGCTAGTGGATCAGTCGGTGATTTAGGGTACATTCCTACTCTCTCACTTATGGGCAAGGATATTGTTTGATTCTAGTGCATCGTATTCATTTATAACTATATCATGTGTAAAAGATTTGGGCTTAAATGTTGAGACCTTGGAAGAGCCATTGCATGTGAGTTCTTCCCTATGAGCTAGGGTTTGCATTGATTAGATATGTCGGGGATGTGAGTGAGAGATCTTGGAGATTCTACTCACTGTGGACCTTAGGGTCATGGACATGTCGGAGTTTGATGTCATTCTCGGGATGGATTAGTTGGCGGCATATCGAGTCGTCATTGATTGTGATCGGAAGATGGTTACTACCTATACACCAGAGTGTGTTTGTTTCAAGTTTCAGGGGGAAAAGCACGATGTTTTACCCTAAGCTATGTATGACTCTGGTTGGCATGGGCAGTTGATGGGTTGACTTGCGAGCCTTACACATGAAGACGAGGCGAGACAAGAGTTGGGTCTACCTCGGATAATTTGTGAGTATGCAGACATTTTTCCAAACGAATTATCGGGATTATCTCCACATCGGGATGTAGACTTCACCATTGAGTTATAACCCGATGCATCCCTTATTTCTATGACACCACATAGGATGACACCTATAGAGTTGCAAGAACTCAAGGTCCAGTTGTAAGAATTATTGGACAAGGGTTTCATTAGACCAAGTACTTCACCTTGGGGAGCTCCGGTATTTTTTGCCAACAAGAAGGACAAGACCCTTAGACTTTGTATAGACTACCGATAGTTGAATCAGGTCACCATCAAGAATAGGTACCCATTGCCGTGAATTGATGACTTGTTTGATCAATTGAGAGGGGCACGAGTCTACTCCAGGTTAGATATGTGCAAGGGATACCATCAGTTGAGGATTAGGGAGGCGACATCCCTAAGACGGAGTTTAGGACGCGATACTGGCATTTTGAGTTTACTGTTATGCCATTCGAATTGACGAATGCCTAGGCGGCATTCATGGATCTCATGCATAGGGTGTTTCAACCCTATCTTAATCAGTTTGTCATGGTTTTTGCTGATGACATCCTGATCTACTCCAAGTCTAAGGAGGAGCACAAGGGTCACTTGAGGATTGTTCTCCAGACCGTAAGAAACCACCAGTTGTACACCAAGTTTAGCAACTTTGAATTTTGGCTGACAGAAGTAAAATTTCTAGGACCCGTGGTGTCGGCTTCGAGTGTGTTAGTGGACTCGGAAAAGGTTGAGGAAGTCATGAGTTGGGAGAGGCTAAAGTCAGTCTTCGAGATACACAGTTTCTTGGAATTGGCGGGATATTACCGGAGGTTCATTGAGGACTTCTCCTGACTAACTGCACCTATGACAAGGTTGACCAAGAAAGAGGTCAAGTTCCACTGGGATGACTCATACGAGAGGGTATTCCAGGAATTGAAGATGAGACTTACTTCAGCTCATATTTTGATTGTACCAAAGAGGGTACAGAGGTACACAGTTTACTGTGATGCCTGAAAGGACGAACTTGAGTGTGTTTTGATGCAGTCTGGGAGGGTGGTAGCTTATGGTTCACGGTAATTGAAGTGCCATAAACAGAACTATCCCACACATGACAGGGAGTTGATGGACGTTGTTTTTTCCTTGAAGGCATGGTGCCACTACTTGTATGGAGAACAGTTTGGCTCCTAATTCCTCAAGTACCGGTATCTAGCAAATGAAAGGGACCTGACAGACAGAAAGGCTCATGTACTGGTACCACATGTACAAGGTACTGGTACCTCTTCCAAAATTTTCAAAAATTTAAATATAACTCTGTCAAGCCTTCAGATCTTGAGCCCTCTTATTGGGATGATGTAACTGGACAAACATTAAGTTCTAATTAATAGAGATGGACCTTGGAATGGTCAAGTGGTCGATATATGCACAGGTTATGCGCTTGGGAGTGCTCCGGTACAAGGGAGACTTTGCCTAAACTCTATTTTGGTTACGATCCCGGTGAAGGGGATGTGATGACGTGTTGTCAGGTTATGCGGCATTCACGGGTAATTCCATGGACTGATGAGTGGTCAACGGGTTGAGAAAGGACCCCCGAATTTTGGAGCGTCACAAATACGAGAAGTAATCTATTGTGCACTTAAAGCCATCATTTAAAAGAATTTTTTTTCTCTTGTTCGTGTCTTTTATTCCATTTTCAAACAAGCTCGATCAATTTTTTGAAACCCCTCAGTCTTGTTCGAAATTCTGGCCATTCAAGTGGCACAAGCCGCGCGAGAAAAGGTTCGATCGGCATCTAACAAGTTCCTGAAGAATGCTCTTTCCATGTACTTTGTGTTTTTTTATGCGATTGATTTTACGTTTTTCTTCAGTTTGTCTTTCTCCTTCGATTTGGTCCTATGCAAACCAAAAATTTGGAATATATATTATTGGTTTTGTTTTAATTTTCTTCACTGTGATGGGAATATTGACATTTTTATTGCATGTTCAATTTTTGAGTTTAATTTTTTTGTTGGTTATGATCTATACATGAACATTCAACATTGCCCTTTATCCTTGGGTTTTCTTTTTCTTGAAAAACATCGTGGGTTAATTTCTAGCAATTACGTAATACAATATTGAGAGTTTTGTGAGTAAATCTTCTTCATACACATATTGTATAATACGAGTTGAGAAAGAAAACCTTGGTAATACACCCCATTACAGTCCTCACCATCGTGCTTTTCTTCAAAAGTCATATTTTTATTATTTTTTGGATTACTATCCAAACATATTTTATTATTTTTTGTTTATTAAAACTGTTTTCAGAATCATATAACTAAACATGTGTTGGATACAAAAAATTTAAATACAATTTTTTAAAAATATTCTCAAAAATGTATTTTTAAATACTATTTTTTTAGAACATATCCAAACAGACCCATAAATTTTTAGAATACAAATTGATAATTCGAGCATTTTTTGAAAGTATAAAGTGAGATTAAAGGTAAAGGCAAAAGTAACACGACTTTATAACTATCACGTAATATTATTATCTAATAAAAAATATTATATCTTATGCTGTGACTAGGGATAACCCGTGCCTAAAGGCATGATGCAACTAAAAAAAATCGAACATTGAATTTGAACGCGAAATAATCAAGCACTGAACTCGGACACGTACTAAATTGAAAGTCTAAACTCGCCCTATATCACGTGTCTGAAGGCACTGTACATAACTCTTAAACACGAAATAATCTAACAATGAATAAAATATGCATTAAGCTGAAAATCGTTTAGTCATTTTTAATGTCATGACTTTAGTGAAATAAAAAGGGTCAAAAGTTGTCATCAACCAATACTTTGACAACCTAAATTCAAAAAAAAAAAAAAATTACATTAAATCAAGAACACTCCAAGAACATAAAGAAGTCAATAACCTAGTACATCATGAACTCAAAGAGACATCATGAACTCAAAAATTGTACACAGACACATTAAATTTTTTTAAGACCAATCTAACATGTGATTGGCAGTATAGTCCTTGAAGCCTTCGTCTAGCAATTTGACAAAAACATCATTGGATCCCCTAAAAATTTATTTAGAAGTGGTAATGATTTTATCATAGAAGCTCTAAACAATAACCACATCAGTTCACAAATTTCATAAAAACAAAAATCAAACTCGCACAAATCAAATCTTGACTTCGGCTATGGCAATGACGGGTGGGCGAAGTCATCGACAAACCCAAAAAAACATACAATTATTTATATTGTAATGTTCACAAATAATTGTAATGTTTGTGTAACACCCCGCATTTCCTTTTTTTTTTTTTATATATATATGTATATAGATATATAGTAAATAATAGTGGTAAAAATGTGGATATGGGTAGAAATATGTGTTGGAGAGGTTTGAAATGGATTTGGTTGGTTTAGGAATGGATTGGACGACAATGGAGGTCGGAACAAGAATCAGTCAGTCAAACCGTACCGGTACCAAACCGTACCGGTACTGCGTACCGGTACCATACCGTACCGGTACCACTACTCCAGTAGCTCAACCGTACCGGTACCGCGTACCGGTACCATACAGTACCGGTACCGCGTACCGGTACCATTTATCTGACGCCCGCCGAACAGTAAAAATTGGGATTTTGGTGTTTTAAAACACCCTTTTTAGCCTCATTTGCCCCATTCTTCATCTCCACTCTCACACTAAACACTTTAGAACCCTAGGAGAGAAAGAAAGGAAGAGAGAAACTCAAGATCAAAAGGGGAAAAACACAAGGTTAAAGGGTGATTCAAGGATCAAACCCTAGAGTTTTCAAGAACATCAAGGTAGGGGTTTTCTCTCACTCTCTTACATTGACATTAGGGTATTTATATATGTATGTTTTGGCTATCAATGGTATATATATGCTATGAAATCATCCTCTCTTAGTCTTTTTGGCAAAGATTATATGTTGAACAAAGTTAGGGTTTAATACCCATGAAACTCTTCTCTAGTTTTAAAATCCTCATTTTTGGAGAGGGATGTATTTCCTTCTTAAATGCTTTCTTTATTATGGATTTTCGAACCCTTAGTGCTTTGTGTTGGGTAGAACAATGATGTTATTGTGATCTCATGTATTTTCTTTGTTGGTTGTGGAATTATTACATGATATATTTTGGGGGATTTTGGATAGATGATTGTGAATTGAAATAAATAATGGAATTGTAAGCTTGGTTGGGTTGTTTGTAATGCTTTGTGAGAGGTTCCTTATAAGGATGCTCACCCCTTCCCAAGAGGTTCCTTATAAGGATGTTTGGGAAGCCATGTAATGATTTGTGAGAGGTTCTTTATAAGGATGCTCACCCCTTCCCAAGAGGTTCCTTATAAGGATGCTTGTGAAGCAATGTAATGAATTGCGAGAGGTTCCTTATAAGGATGTTCACCCATTCCCAAGAGGTTCCTTATAAGGATGCTTGGGAAGCCATGTAATGAATTGTGAGAGGTTCCTTATAAGGATGCTCACCCCTTCCCAAGAGGTTCCTTATAAGGATGCTTGGGAAGCCATGTAAAAGAATGAGTCGCATAGGAATCTAATAAAATTCGGGTCCAAGAATGGTAGAGAAGAACAATACCTTCCTTGATTGGCGCCGCCGGGGGTTTGAGTTTGTATCGGTCACTGTGGTGCAAGCCTCGGTGGTGGTGGTTGGGCGGCTGGTACCTGTCTGGCGGTCTGAATAGGCCCCCGAGGTGGAAAAACTGGGCAATGCTTCCGAATATGTCCCCCTCCTCCGCATGCAAAGCAGGATCGTGGGGTACTACCGGCTCTAGTCTGAGTCACTTCATCTCCTCGAGCTGTTAGAAGTCTCTGTCCACCTGCCTGGTCTGGACTTCGGTATGGTGCTGCTCGCTGCACTCCACTGGTGCCAGGGTCCGTCCTGATCGGACCTCCTCTCGCGAAGCTCTGTCGCCGCTGGCTGTCCTCCATATCTCTCTCCACCAATGCAACTCGGTCAACTAGGTCCCCATACTCCCGGATCTTGAGAGCCACCAGCTTCTCTCGGATCGCAGGCCTCAAGCCCTGCTCAAAGCGCTTGGCCCTGCTGGCCTCAGTAGAGATAAACTCTGTAGCATAACGGGATAGCTCATCGAAACTCCTCTCGTACTCGGTCACCGTCATGCTGCCCTGTTGGAGAGCAAGGAAATCGACCTTCATTCTGTCTCTTACTGATTCCGGAAAGTACTTGTCTTGAAAAATTTGGTCAAATTCCTCCCAAGTGAGTGCATCTGTGGTCCTCCTTCTTTTCACTGAGTCCCACCAATGGTCGGCCTCCCCCTCGAATAGATAAGTTGCCAAGCCGACCCGAAGATCCTCGGCTATCCCCATGCCATCACATATCTTCTTCACTCGGCGGATCCATTTATCCGCATCCAAGGGGTTAGAGCTCCCTTGGAAAGTAGGCGGGTGTTGCCTCAGAAACTCTCGGAGAACTACCATTCTCCTATTCTCTTCTCCGTTGCCCGGTACTTGGGCTAGTGGAGGAGCCCCACCGTTATGGTTGTTCCCATTCTGGTGTTGTACCAGAGTGGTGAGCTCTCTTAAACACTGATAGATGCCATTAATTGCATCGGGAGGTGGTGGCGGTGGTGGGTTTGCTTGACCTCCACGACCATGACCACGACCACGCCCTCGTCCACGTACACGTTCACCGTCCATCCTGCACATCAATATACAACTTAATTCATTGATGTACAAGATATCCCACTATCACTTTAATCTAAAACATAGGACGTGTGAAAATCTAACTCAAAATTTTTATCCAACCTAGTCCTAAGGCTCTAGTGGTGATCCATAACCTACAGCTCCCATGTAAGACCTAAAGCCTGGGCTCTGATACCAACTTTGTAACACCCCAAAACACACCCTGGACGGCATTACATTCTAAAACCATTTACATCATGAGAGCACTAAAATAATCCATCAATAAATAAGGCTTCATAAAATCATCCATAGAATTTACAATATTATCCCAAAAGAATAGATCCATCTTGGCCTTTACATACCAAAAATCAACTAATATAGCGCAGCGGAAATAAACAAAAGAAACTAGACTACACAGTGTTTCAAAAGAATGTCCTAGTCTAGTACAAAAGAAACTATATCTCTATAGGTCCACCTCGGAATCTATATTCCCTTCGAGTGGAGCCTCCCAAGTGGCGGGTTCCTCGACTCTTGCGTCCTCCTCAAGCGGGTAATCTAAAAAATGTTAGCTGTAGGGGGTGAGCACAAAGCTCTGTAGAAACATTCCTCTCAAACCCATACAAGGTTTAGAAAAGCATTTAAAACGGTCGGTCTCATTTTTAACATAACATAGATACGTAATTTGAAATAAAGCAGTGACATTTAAAAATGATCTCAAGTTTATGTAAAAACATTACTTAAATGAACAATTGAGTATCACATACATATAATCACCATTAATTTCCATAAACAATTTCCAACAATTCTTTTGGTAGGTGGCATACTTTAGGGTAACCTCCACCCCCGTTTAGGTCATCTTTGACTCTCAAGCATCCTTACCAGGAACCTCTTGAGAGTCCATTCTTTAGGTAGGTGGCATACTTTAAGGCAACCTCCACCCCCATTCTTCCGGTAAGTGGCATACTTTAAGGCAACCTCCACTCCCATTCATTCGGTAGGTGGCATACTTTAGGGCAACCTCCACCCCCGTTCTTTAGATCATCTTTAATTCTCAAGCATCCTTACAAGGAACCTCTTGAGAATTGGTGAGCATTCTTACAAGAAACCTCCCACCAATCACTTCATTATTTCCCAAGCATCCTTACAAGGAACCTCTTGGGAAGGGGTGAGCATCCTTACAAGGAACCTCTCACTCATGTGCATCACAAATCCCAACCAAGCATATCATTCCAACAATTATGTCAATTTACAATCATCCAACCAAAGTCCCCAAAATATAACATATAACAATTCCACAACCAACTACGAAAATACCTGAGATCACAATAACATCATTTTTTCTACCCAACACAAAGCATTAAGGTTTTGAAATCCATAATAAAGAAAGCATTTAGGAAGGAAATACATCACTCTCCAAACATTAGGGTTTTTAAAACGAGAAAGAAGATTTCATGGGTATTAAACCCTAACTTTGTGTAAAACATGTAATCTTTGCCAAAAAGCTTAAGAGAGGATGATTCCATAGCATATAGATACCATTGGTAGCCAAAACATACATGTATAAATACCCTAGCCTCAATGTAAGTGAGTGAGAGAAAACCCCTACCTTAATGTTCTTGAAAAAATTAGGGCTTTGATCTTGAATCAACCCTTTAATTCCTTGTTTTTCACCTTTGATCTTGTGTTTTTCTCTTCCCCTCTTTCTCTCTAATGTTTTCTAGGGTTTTAAGGTGTGTAATGAAGGCTAAGGAGGTGAGAGGATGTATTTATAGTGGGGGAAAAATCGAGGGTTCGCGAACAGAAAAATTTGGATTTTTACAGTGGCTACCGGTAGCTGATTTTGGCTACCGGTAGCTCGGACACACTGGACACTCGACTACCGGTTGGCTACCGGTAGCTGATCTTTACTGGACCATTGGCTACCGGTAGCTGATTTTGGCTACCGGTAGTCACTACCCAGATTTTATACTTCCACTTCCAATGCATTTTTGACCCATTTAGAGGTCGAATTGGAAAAGTTTTATGAGATACACTTTTGTAGCCCTAGATGTCTAATATCTACTGTAAAAATTTCAGGTCATTTGGAATTAAGCATAAAAAGTTATGATCGAAATAGTAGACAGTGTCCAAAATCTTTTATACCCAAATTTTCTCTAAAATGTGTTTTAACTCCAAAATACTTCCTAACTTCTAATACACCTCATATTACCTCTCCCAAGGTTTTTCGACCTTCCGGACTCATTGGAAACCTTATTTTGACCTAAAAACCTTTAGAAACTTGTCCATTCACCCTTTCCAAGTTTAAACATCTTCGAAGCTTAACTTCCCAATCAATTCGCATCTCTAGTTTTTATTCCTATCGTCACTACTCATATCCATGTTTTTTTTTTACAACAATTATTTACTATATATATTTATATACATATCTATAAAAGAAAAATACGGGGTGTTACAGGTTCCTTGTAAGGATGCTTGAGAATCAAAGACGATCTAAACGGAGGTGGAGGTTACCCTAAAGTATGCCACCTACCGAAAGAATTGTTGGAAACTGTGTATGGTGGACTGGATTATATTTGGAAATGGTTTGCTAACTGTATAGTGGTTTCACTTATTCATTCAATTACTGTGGTTCCTTAAACTTGAGATCTACTAAAATGTCCCCGTTTTACTTCAAAGATTATATATGCTATTTGCGAAATGAGACCGGCCATTTTATATGCTTTTATAAACCTTGTTAGAGTCTGGGAGGAATGTTGCTACAGAGCTTCGTGCTCACCCCCTACAAACAACATATTTCAGGTTTTTGTCTAGAGGAGGAGCTCGGAACTGACGAGCCGGGACATTGGGAAGCTCCCGTAGAAGGGAACGTGGACCCCAAGGTGGACGCATAGAGCGACCTCCTTTACTTTTTGTACTAGACTAGGATATTCATTTTGAACCTTGTAAAGTCTAGTTTTCTTTTGTTATTTCCGGTGCGCTACATTATGTGATTTTTGGAATGTAAAGGCCAAAATGGGTCTATTCTTTTGGAATAATGCTGTAAATTTTATGGATGACTTTATGAAGTCTTATTTATTGATGGATTATTGTAGTGCTCTCATGATGTGAATGTTTTAGAATGTAATGCCGTCCAGGGTGTGTTTTGGGGTGTTACAAAGTTGGTATCAGAGCTTAGGCTTTAGGTCTTACATGAGAGCTGTAGGTTATGGATTACCACAAGTAAAGTAAGACTAGGTTGAAGAAACTTTAAGCTTGAATTGGTTTGAGGTTATATGTGTATGAAATAGGTGTGATTTGTTGTTTAGTTAGGTTAGGGATTTATTTATTTATTTATATTTTTACTCGAATTCGATGAGTTGTCTCGCTACGCAATCGAGTTTGTGGTCACTGAGGCAAGGAGGGATAAACGCTTTGAACAAGATTTGAGGCCTTCCATCCGCGAGAAGCTGGTTACACTCTTAATTCGAGAATACAAGATCTCGTGAACGTGGACGTGTACGGGGACGTGGACGCGATTGAACAAAGGCTTCAGACAGTGGAGAAGATGGAGTTACTCAGACGAGAGTAGGCATGGACCCGCGCCCATGCTTTGTATGCGGAGAGTATGGGCACTTCAAACATAGATGCCCCTCGTTTCCCCCAATGACCAAGCAAGCAACTGAGCAAGTACCAGCAAACAAGCCACCTCTACAAAGGCCAACACAATAGAGACCTCAGATAGCTCGAGGAGCGGGAGGCGTACCAGAGAGAATAGGCACGGATGCACGCCGATGCTTTGCCTGTGGAGGTGTTGGGCACTTCATAGATAATTGTCCATTGCTTTCTACCAAGACTAACCAAGCAACCGGGCGAGTGAATGCAAACAGGCTACCGCTACGACAGCCATTACCACCACAGAGACCGTTACAATCTCATGCCCCCGGCGGCGCCAATCAAGGAAGGATTTTTGCTTTGACTCAACCGGAGGAAGATGTCCCCAACGCCGTTGTGGAAGGTATTGTTCTTCTCTACCATTCTTGGGCCCGAATTTTATTGGATTCCTATGCGACTCCTTCTTTTATACGTACTGCGGATGCTGTGGAATTGGGATTGGGTTCCGAGGAGCTAGAACATGCTTTATATGTTGACTTGCCTACGGGAGAACAGGGGGATACCAGGCTAGTCTGCAAGGGTTACGTGCAAGCGGATTACATTTCAGTTACCAGTAGGTTTACTTATATGTATTTCTTTGACTCTAATTTATATCTACTTGCTAGGGAATCATCATGTCTTGCCATTCTAGATAATACTACCTTGTTCCAAAATATATTATGGTTGGGTAAACCCTAAATCTTTTCTTATGCCCTCAAACCCTAGTTTACAAAGGAGATGTATTTTTCTCTTGATTTCTCCTTTGCTCTTGATTCCCGAACTTAAATATTATTTGTTCTAAGCTATGTTATGGGTGGTGACCACCAAAATCCTTTTGGTATGCCCTTGAAATCCTAGTTTGCAAGGGAGAGGTGTTTTCTCTTTATCTTGCCTTTGTCATTGATTTCAAACCTTGATAGTCGTTTGTTATCGATTCCAATATATGATTGTTACTTTATCTCTGATTCCAAGCTTGATATCCGTTGTTATTAATCTCGAGACTTGATTGTTTCCTTGTCCTTAATTTCCTAAGCTTAATGATCCATTTGTTCTTGGTATCAAAAATTTGATATTCGTTTGTTATTGATTCTACCCCTGTGATTCAATTATTTTCAATATTCAATACTTGATATTCTTTATTCTTGGTTTCAAGACTTGAGTGTTCTTTTGGTCTTGATTTCTAAGCGTCATAATCCTTTGTTCTTGATTTCACACCTTGATAGTCGTTTGTTATTGATTTCCATATATGATTGTTCCGTTAATTCTTAATTTCTCCTTTGTTCATGACTTTCAAGCTTGATACGCTTTTATTCTTGATTTCCAAGCTTAATATTCATTTGCTCTTGATAGCCAAATTTGATATTCATTTGATTGATTCTAACTATTGTAATTCATGTATTCTTGATATTCAATATTTGACATCCTTTGGTTCTTGATTTCAAGACTTGGTTGTTCCTTTGTTTTTAATTTCCCCAGGCCTGATGATCCATTGATTCTTGATAGCCAAATTTAATATTCATTTGTTATTGATTCTAACCCTTGTGATTCATTTATTCTTGATATTCAATACTTGATTACTCTTTGTTTTTGAGTTCGAAACTTGAGACTTATTAGTTCCTGAATACAAAGCTTTATATGCATCTGTTATTGACTCCAAGACTCGATTGTTACTTTGTTCTTGATTTCAAGCTTTGATTGTTTCTTATTTTGATTCCAAAGCTTGATATGGGTTGGTTATGGAATTCGAGACTTGATTGTTCCTTTATTTTGGATTCCAAAAACTTGAGATTCGTTTGTTATTAATTTCAAACTTTGCTTGTTCTTTTGTTCTTGATTTCCAAGCTTGATAGCCATTTATTCTTGATTCCAAAGCTTGATTATTTATTTGCTCATGAATTCAAAACTCTAGTGCTTGGTAGTGACCACTAAAATGGTATTTTCGATGATATTATGTTAATTTTTCTTAAATTATTTCGATAAAAAAAAAAAAAATGTATATGGATTTGGAAGCAAAAATGGGAGGACAAGTCTGGTTAGGTTTCAACTGTAACCTTTGGTGGATTGTAATTTATATCAGAGTGCGCAACGAACTAACGAAGTAAGGACTACAATGGGAAAACTACGGAGAAGATTCAACTCATCCGAGAGAGGCTACGGACGGCGCAAAGTAGACATAAGAGCTATGCGGACCACAGACGAAGACCCTTAGAATTCAAGGTGGGAGACTACGTATACCTTAAGGTGTCACCCAAGAGGGGCGTGTTTCGATTCGGCAAGAAGGGGAAGTTAGCGCCAAGATATACCGGACCGTTTGAGATAATCAAAGTGGTAGGCAAGGCGGCATATCAACTTCGACTACCAGCCCAGCTACTCGGAGTACATGACGTGTTCCACGTGTCGATGTTGAGAAAGTGTCAATCGGATGCAACGCCGGTCGTAGACTTGGAAGATATTGAAATTCAAGAGGGAGCAACCTACGAAGAACAACCGGTAGAAATTCTCGACACCAAGGAAAAAGTTCTTCGCAACAAAGTTATCAGATTGGTAAAGGTTCGGCGGCAACACCATGGAGTGGAGGAAGCTACATGGGAACCGGAGCAAGAAATGCGGGAGAAGTATCCATATCTGTTCGCTACTTGAGGTAAGTTTCGAGGACGAAACTTTCTTTAAGGGGGGTGGATTGTAACACCCCGCATTTCCTTTTTTTTTTATTTATATATATGTATATAGATATATAGTAAATAATAGTGGTAAAAATGTGGATATGGGTAGAAATATGTGTTGGAGAGGTTTGGAATGGATTTGGTTGGTTTAGGAATGGATTGGACGACAATGGAGGTCGGAACAAGAATCAGCAGTCAAACCGTACCAGTACCAAACCGTACCGGTACCGCGTACCGGTACCAAACCGTACCGGTACCGCGTACCGGTACCATACCGTACCGGTACCACTACTCCAGTAGCTCAACCGTACCGGTACCGCGTACCGGTACCATACAGTACCGGTACCGCGTACCGGTACCATTTATCTGACGCTCGCCGAACAGTAAAAATTGGGATTTTGGTGTTTTAAAACACCCTTTTTAGCCTCATTTGCCCCATTCTTCATCTCCACTCTCACACTAAACACTTTAGAACCCTGGGAGAGAAAGAAAGGAAGAGAGAAACTCAAGATCAAAAGGGGAAAAACACAAGGTTAAAGGGTGATTCAAGGATCAAACCCTAGAGTTTTCAAGAACATCAAGGTAGGGGTTTTCTCTCACTCTCTTACATTGACGTTAGGGTATTTATATATGTATGTTTTGGCTATCAATGGTATATATATGCTATGAAATCATCCTCTCTTAGGCTTTTTGGCAAAGATTATATGTTGAACAAAGTTAGGGTTTAATACCCATGAAACTCTTCTCTAGTTTTAAAATCCTCATTTTTGGAGAGGGATGTATTTCTTTCTTAAATGCTTTATTTATTATGGATTTTCGAACCCTTAGTGCTTTGTGTTGGGTAGAACAATGATGTTATTGTGATCTCATGTATTTTCTTTGTTGGTTGTGGAATTATTACATGATATATTTTGGGGGATTTTGGATAGATGATTGTGAATTGAAATAAATAATGGAATTGTAAGCTTGGTTGGGTTGTTTGTAATGCTTTGTGAGAGGTTCCTTATAAGGATGCTCACCCCTTCCCAAGAGGTTCCTTATAAGGATGTTTGGGAAGCCATGTAATGATTTGTGAGAGGTTCTTTATAAGGATGCTCACCCCTTCCCAAGAGGTTCCTTATAAGGATGCTTGGGAAACCATGTAATGATTTGTGAGAGGTTCCTTATAAGGATGTTCACCCCTTCCCAAGAGGTTCCTTATAAGGATGCTTGGGAAGCCATGTAATGAATTGTGAGAGGTTCCTTATAAGGATGCTCACCCCTTCCCAAGAGGTTCCTTATAAGGATGCTTGGGAAGCCATGTAATGATTTGTGAGAGGTTCCTTATAAGGATGCTCACCCATTCTCAAGAGGTTCCTTGTAAGGATGCTTGAGAATCAAAGACGATCTAAACGGAGGTGGAGGTTACCCTAAAGTATGCCACCTACCGAAAGAATTGTTGAAAACTGTGTATGGTGGACTGGATTATATTTGGAAATGGTTTGCTAACTGTATAGTGGTTTCACTTATTCATTCAATTACTGTGGTTCCTTAAACTTGAGATCTACTAAAATATCTCCGTTTTACTTCAAAGATTATATATGCTATTTGCGAAATGAGACCGGCCATTTTATATGCTTTTATAAACCTTGTTAGAGTTTGAGAGGAATGTTGCTACAGAGCTTCGTGCTCACCTCCTACAAACAACATATTTCAGGTCTTTGTCTAGAGGAGGAGCTCGGAACTGACGAGCCGGGACATTGGGAAGCTCCCGTAGAAGGGAACGTGGACCCCGAGGTGGACGCATAGAGCGACCTCCTTTACTTTTTGTACTAGACTAGGATATTCATTTTGAACCTTGTAAGGTCTAGTTTTCTTTTGTTATTTCCGCTACGCTACATTATGTGATTTTTGGAATGTAAAGGCCAAAATGGGTCTATTCTTTTGGAATAATGCTGTAAATTTTATGGATGACTTTATGAAGTCTTATTTATTGATGGATTATTCTAGTGCTCTCATGATGTGAATGTTTTAGAATGTAATGCCGTCCAGGGTGTGTTTTGGGGTGTTACAGTTTGCCATCATATTAAAAAACACACAATCTACTCAAATTTTTTATATTTAAACCATTACAATTATTCCACACCAAGTCGTCCCGAGTAATTACAATGCAATCAATCAAACAGAAGCAACATTACAACTTAAAAGCATACATGCAGTCACAGAAGCACAAAGAATGACAAGGTAAAAGCATTTCCATATACTATTAGTAATACCAACATGACACCATGGCCTACGTCAAACCCATAAAATTCATCAAACTAATAGCAAGTAGAGGGTGCAAAAAAGATGAGAGAGTCACCCTTTTGTTGGCAGCGATGCGTCCACAATTCTTTGAAAAATTTCATCGAACATGTGGTGGGTGTGTACAAATTCAGTCCAATGTAATATAAACACAGTCCAATGCTTAGACAAAGAAAGGAAAAAAACCACCAAACCAATGAACTCAACTCCCACTATCAGGCTACCAAAATCATATTTTATGAGACCACTCAAATAGAGGTTTAGACTCTTTTCAGGAGTAATTGAGATGAGTCAAAAAAAAAAAAATGGAAAAACTCAGCTTATTTCACCATCAGGCAACAAACAACATCTACATTAAAAACGTCCACCAAAAAAACTCTATAGAACTCCAAACAACAATAAAAAAGAGCAAAAAAAGTAAGTTAGAGATTTAAAACAGAGCAATTTTTTTTTTGGGATAGAAATTAAAACTTCAAAAGTAAATCCAAGAAAAAAAAGTTTGGAATAGAAATTAAAATTAATGCTAAAGTTCGGGGTCATTAATCCACAGTCCATGCTTGACATCTTAGGGGAATGCAACATTGCAGCTGTTCATGGTTCCACTCACAAAAACATGAGAGAGTCCTTGCTTGCTCTTGTTAGCCCCACCATGACCAGAGACCAACTTCTACCAAAAATAGATGAATTCATGAGATCCCACCTAAGCAATTGGGACAACAAAGTCATTGACATTCAAAAAAAAAAAACCAAAGAGGTTTGTGTGGAGTACTAAAAAACACATGGTTATATAATTTTAATAGTGTTATAATATTTCGTCAGCTCACATGGTTATATAATAGTGTTACCTATTTTTGTCCAGATGGCATTCGTATCATCTCTCAAGCAAATTGTTGGTATAGAGTCTGGATCAATAACTCAGACATTCATGAGTGAATTCTTTAAGTTTGTATTAGGAACCATTTCACTGCCTATCAACCTTCCTAGAACAAATTATAATAGGGAGCTGGGGGTGGAAGGGTAGTACAAAGAGGTGAAGGGAAACAGTTGTGAATGCATAAGCCTCATGAAATACAAAAAGGTCCAAATACACTTGCCCCAAGCAATCTAAATCACAAACAGTAAGTACATACATCATAGTCAAGCCAAATTCACCAAGAAAGGGAGAGAGACCAAGAAATACAAAGAATTAGCTTAATAAGAGCACAAATATAACTATGACACCACCACCACAGAACAGCTGGTTACGACAAACCTAAAAGCAGAAAAATCAATAGCGCATATAAACTACATGTATCAACCAAAAAAAATACACAGAGAAACAAAAATCAATACCCAAATTCGTTGTGTTTGTGTTTGTGTGTGTGTGTGTGAGTGTGTTTTGTGTGTGGTTGATGCTGCTGTGTGTGTGTGTGTGTGCGTGTGTGTGGGTTAGGAGCAAATTTAATCCAAGTCGAGGAGCAAATCAATGTAAGTTGACTAGTAATTACTCTTGATCCCCCATAAAAACTACGTTGTTTGACAAAATGGCATTATAACATGATTGACGAAATCCATGAAGCATTGTATGATTACAATTCAAGGTGAAGCCATAATACAACACAAAAGATTTATATATACCGAGGGAGAGAGATAGGAAAAGGGAATGGAATAATACCTTCTTTGTGTACAGCTCAAAATAAAAATTTGGGACTTAAGTCGTTCAACCTGAGAGTCCCTTCAAAAAATGAAGTTACCGAGCATCACTTATATGACAAAGGATTTCAGAGCTACCTTGCAATGACAAACATGCCCTGCATAAAAAAAAAAAAAAAAAGGACAGCAAATTCGGCAAGAAAATGGAGACTGTTACTGGTTTTCTAATGGAATGTATGGAACCCAGTCCATTTTCATCTGCTTCATGGGCAGAATTTCTTCAGTCTCTCTTTGTACTGATTTGACTCCTGTTCAACAGAATGAAAAATAAACTGGAAAAAATCAAAGATGGCTTCACCATCTATCAAAGATGGCTTCAATGACGAAGCATATCCAAGTCTATCTAAAGCTATTCACTAAATGTAAATAAAACCTACTCAATAGAAATTAATTCAACTGCTAGAATAAGTTAATCAGTGTGTTGATCCTCATATTCCAAAAAACAAAAAACATCAAATAGAACACAACACTGTTAACCAACAGAGTTGACGACAGCACATAAAAAAAGAAAAAAAAAACTAAGCAAAAATTGAATCTTACATCTAAGAAATAGCATACATGGGTACTTGTCTTGATGGACAGCCTTAGTGTTCTCAACCTCGATGGTATTGATCAACCGAATGGAAGCTGCCTTGAGTGACAAAGTCGTTCTTTAACTCCACAATCATTTCTCTGCCCACATAGATCAAACAAAACCCAGACAATTACAAAGAAAAAACTATATTAATGGATTGTTTTGGAAGGTAATATACAACGGATTGTCTCTACAAATATACGTAAGGAAAAATAAAACGAACCGTGGAGCAAACACACACAATAAACCAAAGCTTGACTGCAGATTTCAGTTAACAATAAACAATAAACCAAAATGAGTTAACAATAAACTATAAACTAAAGCTTGATCGTATCATGGAGCAAAGAACTCGGTGGTGATTGAGGCATTTTGACGAACACTTCATGTACACCCATAAAATTGGGGCATTTTGGGGCTGGGCTGGTAGAGGGGCAGAGAGAGATAGAGAAATAGAGTGAGGAGGTGGTGGGAGAAACAGAAAGAGGAGAGGGGAGGGGAAGAAGGATGGGTGGATTACCTGGAAATGGTAGTGGTTGTGGCTGTAGAACTCGGTGGCTGTGAAGAACTCGGTGATGTCTGCCTCGCTGTGAAGAACGTTTGATCTGCTTCTTGTGAGAGAGAGAGAGAGAGAGAGAGAGAGAGAGAGAGAGAGAGAGAGAGAGAGAGACGTTATGGTTGCCGCTGGCTTGGGAAGGAGATAGCATGCTTGTCTCTGCCTTGGGTTGTGTGTTGGAATGGACGAGATTTGGTTTTTGAGTGAGATGTATTGTGAACTGTCCCTCTTAAGCTCTCTGTCACCATTTAACCGTTGGAAAACGTCCAAGAGGTGGGTGTAAGAGAGAGAGAGAGAGAGAGAGAGAGAGAGAGAGAGAGAGAAAGAAAGAGAGAGAACAGAGAATGGTGGGGGGGGTAGGGTGGGGGTGGTGTTGTGTAGAAAGGGCAGAAAAGAAGTGGGGGTAGGATGGGGGTTAGTGTGTGTGTGTGTGTGTGAAAGATAGAGAGAGAGATGAGGGATACCTGGGAGGGTTAGCAGTCGCGGTGGTGTTGTTGACGAAGTGGCTGTAGTGGTGGTGGTGTCGCTGGGGCGTAACAGAGAGAGAGAGAGAGAGAGAGAGAGAGAGAGAGAGAGAAGTCTGGCTTGAGACAGAGTAAAAAAAGAAAAGAAGAAACAGCTATGAAGCAATGGAATGGCTTGAGAGAAGTCTGATTTTGAGAAAAAAAAAAAAAAAAGATGGTGGGGAGACGACATCTCTGACAGTGAGGTGACAAATAGTGGTCTGATTTTGAAAAATAATTTAAGTGAGAGGGAATGAATTTGGGGGGAAATAAAAGAAAGATTGGTAGTTGTTAGATGAAATGAATTGAGACCGTTCGATCAGCTTGTTGAAGCCGTCCTATTTTATATTATAGATGAAAATGACATGGTGTTATAAATAAAATATATTTATTCCGCTAGTAGGCTGTGGTTGTCAGATCTGATCATCCAACGGTGAGTAATTAGGGAGGATTACACGTGAGTAGTACAGAAAAAATTCCACATTGGAGTTGCAAACAATCCACTTTATTTAACTCCGGTGTGATAGACGATTGACGATTGACGAGAATGCAGAAAATGGAGTGTCCAGGTTCTTTTCACGTAAAAATTTGTGGGTCCCACATCTACCGCATCTCAAGCGCTGTGTGCCTCTCTGAGGAGTTGGGAGCTAAGACTCGACACACTTTCTCATAGTTTGTTTTTCATCTTCTCTCTCCTCGGGCTTTTGTTCTTGCTGCCCATTGTGAAGGTAGGGAGAGAAACTCTCAAAAGAATAAGTTAGAGAGAGAGAGAGCGTACAAGACACAAAAATCTAGCGAGGGAGAGAGAGAGAGAGAGAGAGAGAGAGAGAGAGAGAGAGAAGGAAATGGGTCAATCAGAGAACATATGAAATATCTTTCTCTTCATCAATGAGCCAAAGATTTTTTCGTTGAGCATGGAATCTCCAGATAAATGGTTATCTCTCTCTCTCATATCTAAAACACTTGATTTTTATATTCAATGAGTGCGTCTGGTCTCTTTAAAATATATGGGTGGTGGGTATAATTTAACTCCTCGTTGGTATTTTAGTGTCAATTTGCACGAGGGTGGTTCTGTCTGCAATTGCGGGTTGTTTTCTCTTGTGGGAGTTAAAGATTGGGCATTGGAAGTGAGTGGGAAAACGGGCAACAAGGTTGAAGTTAGTTTTGTGTCGAAAGAGACGAGCTCTGTTGCTATGGGCACCCCCTTTTCTTGATCATTAATATCAGGTCTCTCTCTCTCTCTATTTGGGTGACTGGGTGTGTCTTTGTGTAATTAGAGATTGGTGGTTTTTCCATCTTGGTTGTTAATTTGTTTTTTTCTTCCGAAAAACATACCTGTTGAGTTGAATGGAATACAAGTTTCTGGATTGTGTTAAACGTACTTATTGGGGATTGAAAAACCAGTTGTAACACTGGAGAAGATTTGAAAATTTCAGGGTTTGACTATATGGATACGTTAGATCTTGAGGCATATGGGTAAGCTAGATCTAGAACGTGGTTGATTGGATTATAATATTATTTTATCAGGTATATGTCACTCGAACCAAAAAAAATTGGGGTGTTGGGTTTATGTTCAAAGGATCTTTGCTTCAGGTAGATTGAGGTCATTCGCAAAAGGGTTCAGAAATCAGAAAAGGGTATAGATTTTTACCATTTCAAGACTCCTATTTCGATTTAATCATGCCTTCAACGAGGGTCCTTCTTTCTTTCTATTGCTCATTATTTGATCTGATAACTTGTATTCATTGCTTTTTCTTTTCTTTTTTCTGGGTTTTTTAAGTGGTAGTCATCTGCATTGAAAGATTTATCTGTGTTCCCTGAAACTTGGTTTATAGAAGGCGATGATGAGCACTATTTCTCTTCGCAGCTTCCATGGCCTGTGGTGGTGACGGCAAAGAGGCAGATTTAGGAAGCCTGTCAGTGGAATAGGTCTGTCACGATACAAAGGGGGAGAGAACACAGTCTGGTCTACTCTGAAATATGACTGTTGGTAATTGAGTAAAAAGGTTTGATGCTCTCTCAATTTGGGTCAAAAAATGAGTTTCCCTTTTTTTTTATTGAGTCAAATATTGGAGATTCAAATTTAAATTTGAGTATAAGTTTGGGTAAGGACCGGAGATGACCTAACAGATTCAAATTTGTATAACGAGATGAATTAGAAAAGTGTCTCCTTGGTTGCAATGTTGAAATTGCTAGCTTTTGGATTGTTGATTACTTCTCTGCTCACCTCTGTGTTGGCCATTGATAATGGATTCTCCCATTGTCCTTGTGAAGACGAAGGCCTGTGGAGCATACAAAGCATTCTAGAGTGCCAAAAAGTGAGTGATTTCTTGATTGCAGTAGCTTATTTTTCAATTCCCATCGAGTTACTGTACTTCATTAGCTGCTCAAATGTACCATTTAAATGGGTCCTTGTCCAATTCATTGCATTTATAGTCCTTTGTGGATTGACCCATTTGCTCAATGGGTGGACATATTATGGTCCTCACTCCTTCCAGTTGATGTTGGCCCTTACCATTGCCAAAATTCTCACAGCGCTTGTGTCTTGTGCAACTGCTATAACCCTTTTGACTTTGATACCCCTTCTTCTCAAAGTGAAAGTGAGAGAGCTATTCTTGAAGCAAAATGTGTTGGAGCTAGACCAAGAGGTGGGGATGATGAAGAAACAGAAAGAAGCAAGCTGGCATGTGAGAATGCTGACTCAGGAAATTAGAAAGTCACTTGATAAACACACAATATTGTACACTACCCTAGTTGAGCTTTCCAATACCTTGGATCTGCAGAATTGTGCAGTTTGGATGCCAAATGAGAATAAGACAGAGATGAACCTGACACACGAGCTAAAAGCAAGTTCTTCAGAAGATTATCATAGTTCGCTTCCCATAAATGACCCAGATGTACTAGAGATAACAAAGAACAAGGGGGTGAGGATTTTGAGGCCAGAGTCTGCGCTTGGTGCTGCAAGCAGTGGTGAGGCTGCTGAGTCAGGTGCTGTGGCAGCAATTCGGATGCCAATGCTTCGTGTTTCCAATTTCAAAGGAGGGACGCCGGAGCTGGTCGAGACTTGTTATGCCATTTTGGTTTTGGTTCTTCCTATTGCAAACGATAAAAGTTGGAGCTATAATGAAATGGAAATAGTGGAAGTGGTTGCTGATCAGGTGGCTGTGGCTCTGTCCCATGCTTCAGTTCTTGAGGAGTCACAACTAATGAGAGAGAAACTAGGAGAGCAAAATCGTGCGCTGCAACAGGCTAAAGAGAATGCAATGATGGCAAGCCAGGCGAGATGCTCTTTTCAAAAGGTGATGAGCAATGGGATGAGGAGGCCAATGCACTCAATTTTGGGCTTACTTTCAGTGTATCAGGATGAGAATATGAGCCCTGAACAGAGGATAATTGTTGACACAATGATGAAAACAAACAGTGTTCTCTCTGCTTTAATAAATGATGTAATGGAGATATCAGCCAAAGATAATGGAAGGTTTCCATTGGAGATGAGGACCTTTCGGTTACACTCTATGATTAAGGAAGCTTCTTGTCTTGTTAAGTGCTTTTGTGTTTATAGGGGCTTTGGTTTTTCTATAGATGTTCCAAACTCTTTGCCTAACCAGGTGATAGGTGATGAGCGGAGGAGTTTTCAGGTCTTGTTACATATGGTTGGGCATCTGTTCAATGTCACTGATGGAGTGGGCTCTGTTATATTCCGGGTTGTTTCAGAAAGTGACCATGAGGGCAGGAATGATAAACTTTGGGGAATAAGGAGACCAAACACAGCTGATGAGTACGTCAGCATAAAATTTGAAGTTGAAATTAGTGATGGAGATTCTCAATCAGATGGCTCAGTTTCTACCATTCATTTTGGTGGTAGGAGGCATAACAGCAAGGAGATAAAGGAGGGACTGAGCTTCAGAATGTGCAAAAAACTCGTGCAGGTGAGAATCTCTGATATATTCCTCTTGCTGCAGTTTGATTAATCGATGAGGTAGTAGTTAAAAATACTTCCCAGTGCATATTTGGATGTCCTATGGATTCGCAATATCATGTCGGTGTGTTGCATTGCATTTCATATGCCTTCATTTCATGTTTCATGGCATTTATAATGAGCTTCTAGAGTATTACCTTGAATACCTTCTGAACCTTCTGAATTTTCCTTGGATTGTATTGCTCTTGGTTCTTATGGCACTGTTACAACTTGATTTTGTTCCATAAGGCCCCAAGAATTTACCACTGGTTACTTTTAAAGGTGCATTTTAGCAGATTCATTCTCAGACTGAGAGACCTTGCCGGAAGACTTCTTCCACGTCCTGGATGCAGTCAGTGCGCTTCGTGGATTGGACCACCTGATCATCAAAACAGTTTTCTGCCATCAAATGCAATGACAAACTGAAACTATGTCATATTTATAAGGTGCTGAAATATGCAATTTCCATATGTATAACCTGTTCTAGGGATTCAGGAATGGGAATAGCATTCATGAATCCCTAGGTTATCATGTTTGCATAGTCAATTACTTGGTAATCCTGTTCAAAATAAAATTACTCGGTAATTCAAATCAGGAATAAGATTATTGTTTTAATCAAATTTCCAATGATGGGTATCCTAAACCAATGGTCCATGGTGGTAATCTCAAACCTACCTTGATTGGGTATTCTAAAGAAAGAATAAAAATCTCAAAATTGTGCTCCTTCCTAAAATTAACTTCATTTCTAAAATCAATCTCCTTTCTAAAATTAAGTTCATTCCCAAAAAGCACATGAAGTAGATGTTAATTACCTCACTAGATTACTGACAATAACCAAACACTAAATATAAGATTATTATAGTAGTTGAAACATGGGTATCTCATTATTGGAAATGGGATATCCATTCCTATTTAAGATTACTATAATCCAAACGAGGCCTAAATGTGTTCTTAGTCCAAATTTTTATTGGTTTGTACCCGGCCTTATTAATTGAGAATTAAAAGTAGTGGGATTCTCAAGGTATCTTGTTACATGTAGTTTTGAAAAAGTCGCAAAATTATTATCTTTAAGGGTTACCTTGAAGGTGGACAATGGTTCAACTCTTCCTCCTCTTTGAACTTCCTTCCAGTGGATAGGTCAATGCAGATGTTTTGTAGAGCTTGGTTTATTTTGTTTCATCGTATTACTATTTTGAATGAATTGATGTTTTGTCTTTTAAAATGTATCCATAGCGACAACAATTTTGAGAAGAACGGCCTCTGCTTTTCATTTAGGCATAGGTAAAGTAATCTGAGTTTGTTTTACTGCCTTAAGTGCTTCATAAAGAATCTGAATATTGGTGCATTCTGATTTCTATTCCCATATTTGATCTACTACCTGTTATTCATATGCATGATAGACAATCAAATCACCAAAATTTCTTTTTAAAGATGGCAATACTTTGGCTTCTAACTCTTCATTGACTAAAAATTGCAGATGATGCAAGGAAATATCTGGATGTCTACAAATTCCATGGGTCATGCACAAAGCATGACCCTTATTCTTCGATTTCAAGTCCAACCGTCTTTCTTTGATTTTGGAAAGGCTTCAGAGGCACCAAGTATTAACCCCATGTTCAGAGGCCTTCAAGTTGTCCTAGCTGACGACGATGACGTAAACAGAACAGTGACCAAAAAGCTGCTCGAGAAGCTGGGGTGCCAAGTATCTGCTGTTTCATCTGGGTTTAAATGCTTGAGTGCCCTAGGCCCCTCTACTACTTCTTTCCAAGTTGTCGTTTTGGATATTCACATGCCAGATATGGATGGGTTTGAAGTGGCAATGAGGATCCGGAAGTTTAGAAGCCGTAATTGGCCATTAATCATAGCCTTGACTGCAAGTGCTGAGGAAAATGTATGGGAGAGATGCCTTCAGGTGGGGATGAATGGACTCATTCGCAAACCTGTTCTCTTACAAGGTATGGCAGACGAGCTTAGGAGAGTCCTGCAACGAGCAGGGGAAGGGTTGTGAAGATTAATTATGGGTTTGGGGCTCTTAAATTTTCAAGGGGGCTTTGATCAGCTCACCTTCAAGTAGCAGCATAGTTATGCTAGCATTGACATTCATTGTAATCAAACTGTAGCTATTAGTTTTGCTAACCACAGTGAACTCTTAAGCTACATTGCTGCAACGTTATAGGATGTATTACAGAGATTTTTCTTAAATCAAAGATTATAACTTTTCATCTAATACCGACACAAGCTTCGTTATTGAAAACACCCCCCACCCTACACCAAAAAAGTTGTGAGCTAGTTGTATTAAGCATTAGGATCTGGCTAGGGTACAGAAAAAGCATATTTATTTTGGTATAGATTTTGAAGAAAGTGAACTTCAACCATTGATCAATACTTTTTGTCACAATCAACTCTTTGAAGTGAGTAACCTGTTACCTATTTAGTCGGTATTATCACCCGAAGTACTAATATCATCACCTTAAATTGTCATAATACTACTCTAGTCGGTGGTAATATCACCTTAAATGGTAGTAATCTCAACCTAAATGGTGGTAAATTCATCTTCAACCGTTGTAATATCATTTCAAATGATGGTATTTTCGATCCAACTTAACTTTGCCCCAAATTGTCTTAAAGTCGAACCCAAACGATAGTAATCTCTCTCACAATGGTGGTAAATTAAACCAAAATGTTAGTAACTGATGATGGTTCAGAATGTCCATAGAGCTTCAGAGCCAACAATGAGGTAGAACAATCCTCTGGTACCTACAAGGACAAGTCGGAGACCGGAGGGGTTCCAGGGATCGACCCTCCGATGATAAAGTCAGTCGAAGGGATTCGGAGGATCAAAGGAAGCTTTAGATTTAGCTTTTGTCACTTACCTCGATCTCCTATGTGGCTCCCCTCTTATAGGCCGTGTGGTTAGGCCATTAACGGATCTTGCTCCGCCTACTTTAGCTAAATTAGTTGCTTTGCTCTCTTGAACCAGTCTTTGCTGGCTACGTGGAAGTGGCAGTTGAGTCAAACTAAAGGTTCCTCAAGAGTAGAATCCTGTCGAGCTCCAGGGGGGTTAGGGAGTGGTTAGGCGTCGAGCTGGAGCTATGCTGAGCTTCCTAGCTCAGCATTCCGAGCACGTGCTATTTCCCTATTTATCAGTCGCCCCCAGTTTAACTCGCCATGACTTACACTTATTCCGCATTTAATGTTCTTGTCCTTTAGTGCCTCGGGAAATGGCATCGTGGCTCGTGTGCATGTAATTGCCAAAGAGCCGTTATGTGGCTGGGATTTAAACATGACTCGCTGTCAGAGTCCAACATGGCTCAAGAACTCTTCCAAGAGCTCGGGTACGCTTCTCTCCCTTGATCTCAATCTTCTTGATTTTTTATTGATTTGCTTGGACTCTTCAAATAGGAGTATTTAGGTTGGAGTCACACCTTTCAATTTTAATTCTACCGTTTCTATTTTCTCAAGTGGAAGGGTTTCGATCTTGATCACCTAAACCTCTTTGTTGATCAATTCTCCCAACTCCAGCTTGAACCTATCTTCGATCCTTGCTTAACTCTTCTTTCCCATAATTCTTCTTGCCTTTTTCCACCTAATTTGTACATTCACCACCACTGCTTCCCAACAATGAGTGACTGGAAACACGCATCTTTTATGGCCAAAGCTGATAGGGCTAATGAAGAACCATATTCCATCTTAGAAATCGCTTCCTCTTCCATTGTAGCAGTAGGTGCGAAGTAATTCTAAAGCTCTCTTGGCGAGAAAGCCCTAGACGAAATTAGGGAACTCTATCAAATTCCCCCTTCTGTTCACCTTCGAATCCCTTCCTTAAAGGTAATCACGGACTCTTTTGCGAGCAACGAAGTGTGCTTCTATGAATTGATCTTCGAGTGCAACCTTCAATTCCCAATGCCACAATACATTAGGGAAGCTCTTCACTACTTGAACCTTGCCCCTTCTCAATTAACTCCAAATTGTTGGGGTTTTTTAATTGGTATTGGTGTTTTTTGGGCAAGAACCAATGGTGTAGGTCCTCGCTCAACCATCTCAGTTCTCCTACACTGCTACAAACTCACACCCTGCATTAAAAGGGAGAAAACTGAGCTCCTCATGGGCTATTCCTCTTGTGTGAAGGAATGGAAGGATAAGTTTTTCTTCGTGTCCAGGCCTGGTTGGGAGTTTGGCCCTTCTGACCCCCTTATTGGAAGACTGGTATTGGTCCCTCGACTTTGGGGATCACCTCCTCCTTTTCTTCGTGAGTTTGTCCGATTCTTTCTTCTAGCCTTCCCTTTTTAGATTTGTACTAATAAGCTCTCTTGGTGTAGGTATGACTAGTCCTTTTCCTACTGAACTCAAGGCTTGGTGACTCACTTTCAGTTGAACAGTGGTATACACCAAAGTATAAGTGGTCAAATTGTAATATAATACTCGGTTTAAGTCCGAGGTCGAACCCACAAGGAACTTTATATTGGAAATCAAAATAGAAATGGTGAAGTTGTTATGGATACCAAAATGTAAATAAAAGAGTGTGTGGTGTGAGCTTAGAACAACTAAAAACAAACTTAATTAAAACTATGCAAAATGCGGTAATTAAAAGATATGAGATGCGATAATTAAAAGATACCCTCTAGTTCGGGGATTCCATATCCATTATATTGGCTATGTTTTGAAAATGTCACCTTACAATAATTAACTCCCATTTTACTGGAAAGTCAACTGGTAGGTATGATGTATATTAAATCCTATCCAACAATTGATTAGGTTGGCCGGCCAGTATATCTCTATGCACAATCAAATAACCCAAGTAAACCAGAAAGCAAGCCATTCAGGAGGAATACTTGAATTACTCAAACAACATATCTATACCATGCAATAGTTAAACTACTATAGTAAACCAGAAGGCAAGTCATTCATAAGGAATGCTACAATTATTCAACCGGCAAGTTGATGATTCACTGATGACAAGATTCCGGTTTATGCATTGAATCAAAATTATTGGCTATGCCGAGACTTAACCTGTTTATAACCAATCAATCGACTATTACGTAAAGCCCAACCATGTACATTACTGGATCATGCATGAAGTACATAACTAATAGATAGTATGGTATATAACATTAGGTACCGCTCGGTGTTCATAACCATGAGCATATTATAAATGTAACCATCCATCAATATGAGAGGTATATATAACAATAAAACATAGTTATAACATCAGCATTCCCATAACTTAAACAATATCTTACCTATGTTCACCATTCATTGAAGGGTAAAAGTGGACTACTCACACCCCATTGCTACAGACAAGCAAGAAGTGTGAGGCAGTTCCACTACAATACAAAATAAAACACAGACACTCCTTCCTCGAGGAATAGTTGAAACACGACCACTCTTAAATACCGGTTAGGGCACAAAAGTGGTAGAGGTTCAACCCTCCTAATAGAAAGGTATAACAAAAATGTAGAAAATAAGAAAAGCTTTGGCTGTAGGTAAGCTGGCTGGAAGAGGTTTGGCAGGGCTTCGCCGCACTGTTTCTGACTCTCTCTTACTCTCACTGACTGTTTCTGACTTTCTGGATGTACTGGCGACGCTTTGACTCTCCTGGCTTCCCTCCACTCTCTCTGGATTTCCTCCTCTGAATATGGAATTATGGAAATGAACCTGGAGGGGGCTATTTATAGAGCTCCAGGGGGCTAGTTAAGGCGGTAGAATTGGGGAGGACCAATCAGATGCTTGTGTTGCCAAAATCAGCCAATGGGAGAAAAAACATGCTTAAGGCGGTTTAGGGGACCATCCGGACGCCACCACCACCGTCCGGATGCCCCTAAGTCTCTGGTTTTGTTGGTGTAGTGCCTTGGTCACTTTGATGCTTGAATTACACTTGGATCCTCCTTGGTTTTGAACTTTGATAGTTGCATACCTTGTAGTTTGCAGCATTTATGCACAAAACCCTAAAAATAACAACAATTAACGCATTAACCCTAATTTACGCACTAACCCTAATTTGACTTACTTTGACTATTTTAACTTGTTTAACTAACATAATTAACCTATTAATCCAACTTGATTACGCACTAATTAGGGTTAATCACACCCCCAACCTCATTACTAGGCCCTAGTAATTAAAATAAATAACAACAGAACAAAATAAAATCACTTTTGTAGATGACACGATTGCATTTAGCATATGTAACAAGCCGTTAAACCTCTAGATGATCTCTAGTGGACGAGTTTTGTCTCGTGAAGGTTTCTAGTGAAGATACCTACAAACTTCAATGGTTAGAATACAATAATTTATATTTTTCACAGATAAAATTAAATCACCATTCCTTTGATTTGCTAGGATACTTCCCTTCCCTGATCACTATAAGAGTAACACCCATTAGCTGTATCACTATTCATATATTTTCAGAAAAACTCGTGTGTGTGTGCAATGATTCATTTATTTCAAAAATCACTAAAGAAATATCACTACCCTTTACTTTGTTGTACAAGAATTAGCCTCGATGTCAATCCTTTCTTGGAAATCACTCAGCAAAGTACACATTCTCGTTATAGTGACTATCACTCAAAAATTACATGTGATAAGAATATTGTTAACAAAAGCAAATAATTTCACATGTAATATCAAAAGAACAGTTATTTGAATAAAACTGGAATTTGACATAATCTCATGAAGGAATATTAACACAACATCAAACACATAATCAACACTTTCCCTTTCTCATGAATAGATGGAAATAATACACATGCATGGTTTTTGGAATCAAAAAAGACTTCAGTAAGGTTATAACGTGGCCATAGGTTTAGGGTTTAAGAAACGACGTCAATGGTATTCAAAAACTATCATTTCTTGTGTATTGTGGCACACCTCTTTCTAGCTTTTCAAGACTTTCTCATACATGGTATTTCATTCTTTCATTCTCTTTCTCATTTTTCACTTGGCTCTTTTCTTTCTTTCTCTTTCTTTTTCGGTTTCTTCCACAGACTGTTTCGTTCTTTGAATAGTAACCACCATCTTCTTTTCTTTGCTCTTTTCTTCTGCTCTTGCTTTTCTGTATCATACTGATTTTAAAAGAGGGTGCAAGAAAATTAGATAGGAAGCTTATGTCATATTTAATTTTTTGTGGCTCGGTTATCATATGGGTTACATGAAAAAGAAATTATACTTTTTAAGGCTAAATCACGGCTAACTAGGGATATAATTTTGTAAAAGAAATGACTAAGGTTCAAAATTAAATCAAAGATGACCTAAGATCATTTTCCAGAAATCATACACTTGTATAATTTCGTATTGAAAATTTAAGGAAAATGGTAACCATGTAATTCAATGAGCACTAATCAAAACAAAAATAATGAGATTATTCAAAGAAATTTATCACTAAATCGAAAATTCTTACTTGTGTAAGTGTAAAATATCTCTCCAAGGAGGATTGACTCAAAATCTGCAATAGGGTTTTTACATCTCCATTACCTATGTAAGCTTAATAAAGGAGTGTAATATTTCAAAAAGTTCTAAAAATGAGGAATTTTACGTGTTCAGAATAATGAGTTTCTAGGAAAATATTAGGATAGTGCACAACCAAGATTTGAAAATCCCGCGCAATCGGGTTAAAGGTGTCCCTGCAAAGCATAAAAATAATAACCTAATTGTAACATGAATCACATGAAATACGCATCATAACTTAACAAAATTTAACCAAAACATAAACTAGATTACTTCAAAAACCAAATTCAAAACATCATTCTCTAAAGTTTAACATTCTTGATTGTGACAAAAAAGTAAATTTTCATCACATTCCTCTAAACTTAGTAAATCAATGAACCGAGCAATCTCACGCCGCACATATCTTGTAAGCATTAGACTAGAATAAGATGGTGTCTCAGGGTAATTCTTACTCTGCCTATACTTTATCCAATTGAGACAAGTAAGTGCACAACCTAAAATTGGTTCAAAATATTGATTGAATTCTCTCATATGCATTAATCGACCACCCTTCACACAACCAAGACTAAACCAAACGAGTTTTTTTTTTAGAACAAAAAGACTCACTATCCGGTTCTTTAACGTTTGTCAGTCACAAAGACGAATATGGATTGTTCCCTCCCCCAACCTAAATTAAACATTGTCCTTAATGTATAGCATAATGAAATAGAATATTAGACAATTGCTAATAAGATCTGGAGGCGAAACAAATCCATAGTGCAAAAGCTAATCTGTAAAACAAACAACAAACTATAAAAAAGAAATGAAAACACAAAAGAAAAATTCTAACTACTATATACAAGAAGTGCATAGGGGATAGATCAATCGGACTTAAGTTCCCAATTAGAGTTAGTGCTTAGTTTCAGTCTGGGCTTGTTTCTTTCAACGAACTTGTTCTTGCTTAAGTTGCTTACATCTCCTGATACTTCCTGCGAAGAATTTAACAAATTAGCATAAAACTTCACACCAGGATTCCCACTATCATTAACAGAATTAATCAAACAGACTTGTAGAGGGTCGAAATAAGAAGAGGTGTTAACTTTCTCCTCTACATTCTCATCAATTTCATCTACCTTACAAATTTCTCCTTCCTCACCTGGGTGCTTTGTCACATTAAAGATGTTCAATTCGTTGGTCATATTTCCAAATGAAAGTTTCATGACTTCATTCCTACAATTAATCAATGCATTTGATATAACAAGGAATGGTCGACCTAGAATGACAGGAATGTAAGTGGAAGCATTCAAAACTAGATGAGTGTCTAAGATAATGAAATCCACTAGAAAATAGAACTTATCAACTTGGACTAACACATCCTCCACAATTCCTCGTGGGGTTTTCACATATTGGTCTGCCAATTGCAATGTGACATTGGTGGGTTTCAACTCACCCAACCCTTACTGCTTATAGACTGAGTATGAAAGCAAATTGACACAGGTTCTCAGATCAAGCAGGGCTTGCTCAATCCAAAAATTTCTGATTATACACGACACGGTAGGAATTCCTAGATCTTTGTACTTAAGAGGGGCCTTGTGCTGGATGATAGCACTAACCTACTCAGTTAAAAATGCTTTTTTTTGTACATTGATCTTTTTTTTTTAACTGTGTAAAGGTCCTTCAAAAATTTGACATAAGATGGAACTTGTTTGATTCCATCCAACAGGGGGATGTTAATCTTTACTTGCTTGAACAATTCAAAAATCTTAGAATGATTGGCCAGTGTTTTAGGTTTCTTGACTGGTTGACGAAAAGGTAAATGAATAGGACACAAATGATCTTTTTCCTTTGACGATTCTGGTTCCTTTTCAGTCACGGGTTCAGGCTCAACTGGTTCATTGACTGTGACTGACTCAGGTTTTGGCTTTAGAATTAACAAGTCTCTAATAGTTTTGTCAATTACCTTACCACTTCTCAGTGTGGTAATTGCTTGGACTTGACTCGAAGATGGTTTGGAAGACACAACATTAGCTTGGTTTTGACTCTGTTGGGGTTTTGGTTGAGATGAGAATTTTCCCTTTTCTGATGTACTCAAGGACTGGGTTAGTTTGGCTAGACGACTCTTGATGTCTTCAATACTCTGTGAGGTTTGTGCTTTAAAATCATTAAATGCATGGGTATGCTGAGAATTGAAATTCATTTGACTTTGGATAATCTGGTTCATGGTATCCTCTAGACTCCTCTTGTGTGGGGGTTGATATGGCTGATATGCCTGCTGAGTTTGGAGTTGATATGACTACTGAGTTGGGGGCTGACCTGAAGGTGGACTTGGTTGTTGACTCACGGACTGTGTGTTTTTCCAACTGAAATTCGGGTGATTCCGCCACCCTGGGTTATAGGTTTCGGAATAAGGATTGACATAAGGCTTGTTAAATTTGGAAATGACATTGGACTATTCCATCAAGAATTCTATGAATGCTGGAATGGTAGGACATTCCCTCGTAGGATGTCCTGTCAATGCACATATTTCACATGATTGCTCAGTGGTGGACACTACAGACACTTCCTTCAATTTTTTAATTTCTAAAGCTTCAAGCTTTCGAGACAGAGTAGTCATTCTAGCCCTTAGGTCATCATCTTCTTTTAACACATACTTCCCTCCTTGGGATGTAGATGGATTAGACTCAACAATGTTCGGAGAGGCTGAGTCCCACATTTGGGAACTCTCATAAATGGTATCAAAGAACTCGAATGCTTCCCCGAGACTTTTACTCATAAACCCTCCCTGGGCCATCATTTCAACAAACTGACGCAATGCAAACAAGAGGGCGTCATAGAAAAATCTACGAGAGTCCAATTCTCAAATGCATGATGCGGGCAAACTTGGAGAAGATCCTTGAATCTCTCCTAACATTGATAAAAAATTTTCCCTTCTTTTACAGAAAAATTCATGATTTGACGTCTCAATGCATTAGTGCGATGCACATGATTGTTTTTTTTTTTTTGAAAAACTCAGTTTACAATACTTGCCAACTCGGAATATACTGGGCTTTTAAAGAATTTAGCCACTATTTAGCTTTGTCTTGCAAAGAGAAAGGAAAAAGTTTCAACCGGGCCATTTCAGAATTATCTTGCAAAGCACCACAGACTTCTTCAAATTCTTTAACATGCAGATATGAGTTTTCAGACTCTAGACCATGAAACTGTGGTAATAGCTGTATTGTCCCTGCCTTAATGTTAAAATTTGGTGCATTTGTTGGAAAAGCAAAGAATGACGGGACACTAGTGCATGCAGGATGCATATACTCTCTTAATGGTCGGACATTCTAGACTACCTCCTGTTCTCGTTGATCATTGTGTGCCATGCTTAATTCAAATGATGCGTGTGACGAAGATGCAGATGAAGGATTAGACTGATTTACAGACCCTACTGATGACTTAACAGACATAAACTATGAAAATGCAACAAACAATATATATATGCATATAATACAAACTAAACAACTTCCCTTTTTGGTTTTGAAATCACCATAAGTTCCCCGACAATGGTGTCAGAAATCTTGACTCACTTTCAGTTGAACAGTGGTATACACCCAAGTATAAGTGGTCAAATTATAATATAATACTCGATTTAAGTCCGAGGTCGAACCCACCGGGAACTATATATTAGAAATCAAAATAGAAATGGTGAAGTTGTTATGGATACCAAAATTTAAATAAAAGAGCGTGTGGTTGATGAGCACATAATATTGATTATTCAACGGCCTCATTACATGCATTTTAACTCAACTTTGCATTTAATTACTTAGAGTTAGTCGAATTTATGAATAATGTTGAAATCTTGATGTTACAGGTAATTATAACATAAATGATGGATTTCGGAACCCTGCAACTAAGTGTGAATGAGTGGTGAAGAGATGGACATATTACATGAGGATTGGGAGACTTTAAAGTGAAATAAATCAAGTAGGTAGTGGTATTTGGTATCATAGGCACCGGTATCTAAGTCTACTTGAATTTTGGTACCGGCACCCGCACCGTTTGGTATTGGTACCTCGGTATTCTCAATTTTTGGCCATGATCCACTTAGAATTGGAAAAAGTGAAAAACGTGAAAGTTGTATATCTGGATGTCCTCTGTATTGTGTCAAAATTTAAGCTCAATTGGACGGTTGAATCAAAAGTTATGATAAATTTACGAAAATTAGTCCTGAGCTAGCATCTCATTTACGACCTACCGGTAGAAGGAAACCAAAACCTACTGGTAGGTTTTGCCTACTAGACAAAAACCTACAGATAGGTTTTGTCATCGACCTACCAGTAGGTTTTGCTAAAAAATGCCAAATTCTGCAACTCATCCTCTATTTTCTTGGGGGGCCAACCATTTCTTCTCCCATGCATTTCCTGACATTTTCTGCATACAACCATGCCTACAAGACCCTAGTTGCTGAGTTTTGAGGATGAAGGATGGGAAATGAAGAGAGAGAAGGAGGGAGGCATGGTGGGTGCAGGCTATGCTTGCCCTAGCCTGTTAAAAGCATCACCTCACTTCCCATTGATGGGAAGCCTGCACACATAGGCTATGGGGAGCCTCATGGAAAAAAATGCAAGGGCTCTACACCATATATTCAGCATTCACACAAGCTTTGAAGGAGGAGGCTACCTAAGCTTATGAGTAGTTTTTAGAGAGATAAGTTCCAAGGAAGAAGATGAAGTTTAGAGAGATAAAGCTGAGATTTTTGCATTTTCTTCACCCATTTCAGTTATAGTAAGTTATATTTCATTTTTAATTTTCATTTCTTGCATTGTAATCTCTTTTATTTCAAGTGTAATCAAGATTAATCTTATGTTCTTGCACTTCCATAATTTCTACTGGGTTTTCTCTGCAACTTTTATGTTTGGGTATGAAATGAATTTTTCTTTGTAGTTTATCATCTCCTAGCATTAATACAAGTTCTAAGGTTCATTTCATCTCTATTTTCAGTCCATTTCATCTATATGTCTCTTTAAATTTTGTTTGTTTTTGCTTTTACTATGAGTAGCTAGATTTTTAGTTGGCTAATCCAAGGGAAATTTCCTCGTGGGTATGAGAAATCGAATCTTGTTCATTCTCCCTCGTAGTGAAAAGTGGTTTGGTTTGCCTAGGTTGAGTGCGGACGTGGTTGTGATCTCTTGATACACCGTAGACTTGTCACGGGGGTATGCTTGAGCCCTCACTTCCATTTTAGTCCCTCGCTTCCTACGAATCAATCGAACACCTATGTACCATTGAAAGAATGTTTTGAGTTGATTTAGCATTCCCATTGTAATGACCTCTTTGGATTAGCCAACCTTGCTTTCTTGCATTTTCTATCACAAACTTCACTCACCAAAACTCAAACTCAAAAGATTTTACACCTTTCATCTTTCACAAAATCATCTTCACTTAGTTCACCTTCATTTCCTGAGGAGACGACCTTGGAATACCAATTCCAAGTAAAACACGACACTCGAAAGTCTCTCTGCGCTTGGGGAGTACTTTTGATCACACACATACACACATTTTGTTCATTCATACCCGTTTTCCCATTTCTTGCATTGAACCCGAGTAAGAGTGACACTCACCCACACACATAAGCCATACACACATTAAGGGTTCATGTTCGGAGATTAGGGTTGACAGAATAATAAATTAAGCAGTGGTGTGAGCTTAGAACAACTAAAAACAAACTTAATTAAAATTATGAAAATGCGATAATTAAAAGATATGAGATGCGATAATTAAAAGATACCCTCCAGTTCGGGGATTCCATATGCATTATATTGGCTAAGTTCTGAAAATGCCACCTTTCAGCAATGAACCCCCATTTTACTGGAAAGTCAACCGGTAGGTATGATGTGTATTAAATCCTATCCAGCAACTGATTAGGTTGACCGGCAGGTATATCTCTATGCACAATCAAATAACCCAAGTAAACCAGAAGGCAACCCATTTAGGAGGAATACTTGAATTACTCAACCAGCATATCTATACCATGCAACAGTTAAACAACTATAATAAACTAGAAGGCAAGCCATTCAAAAGGAATGCTAGAGTTATTCAACCGAAAGGTTGATGATTCATTGATGACAAGATTTTGGTTTACGCATTGAATCAAAAGCATTGGCTATGCCGAGACTTAATCCATCTATAACCAATCAATCGACTGTTACATAAAGCCCAATCAAGTACATCATTGGATCATAACATCGGCATTCCCATAACTTAAACAATATCTTACATATGTTCACCCTTCACCGAAGGGTAAAAATGGACTACTCACACCCCATTGCTACAGACAATCAAGAAGTGTGAGGCAGTTCCATTACAATACAAAATAAAACATAAACACTCCTTCCCCAAGAAATAGTTGAAACATGGCCACTTTTAAATACCGGTTTGGGCACAAAAGTGGCAGAGGTTCAACCCTCAAAGTAGAAAGGTATAATAGAAATGTAAAAAATAAGAAAAGCTTCTGCTAGAGGTAAGCTGGAAAGCTGGCTGGAAGAGGTTTGGCAAGGCTTCGTCGCACTATTTCTGACTCTCTCTTACTCTCACTGACTGTTTTTGACTTTTTGGATGTGCTGGCGACGCTCTGACTCTCTTGGCTTCCCTCCACTCTTTCTGGATTTCCTCATCCGAATATGGAATTATGGGAATGAACTTGGAGGGGGCTATTTATAGAGCTCTAGGGGCTGGTTAAGGCGGCAGAATTGGAGAGGACCAATCAAATGCTTGTGTTGCCAAAATCAGCCAATGGGAGGAAAACATGCTTAAGGCGGTTTGGGGGACAGTCCGGACGCCACCACCACCGTCCAGGCGCCCCTAAGTCTCTGGTTTTGTTAGTGTGGTGCCTTGGTCACTTTGATGCTTGAATTACACTTGGATACTCCTTGGTTTTGAGTTTTGACAGTTGCATCCCTTGTAGTTTGCAGCATTTACGCATAAAACCCTGAAAATAACAACAATTAATGCATTAACCCTAATTTATGCACTAACCCTAATTTGACTTACTTTGACTATTTTAACTTGTTTAACTAACATAATTAACCTATTAATCCAACTTGATTACGCAATAATTAGGGTTAATCACTCGGATTGAGAAAACTTTGGCATATCATACCAAAATCCTTTCCAACCTAGTCACTAACCAAGCACTGTTCAAGTGCTAGTTGGGGCTTGCCCCGAAAGCTGTCATGGTGCCATTCACACCGAGTCCTTGCCCCACCAAACGGTGAGTAGTGTTTCAAATTTTATGCTATTTTCTTTCCTCTTTGAATATTGAGTTCGTTTTTCTGTGACTTGCAGAAATGGCTCCCAAGGTTGTTGATAAGAAGCTTTTGAAAGAAGTTAAGGCATCCAAGGATCTGGCAAGTGGGACCCCATGCCTTAAGAGGCCCAGACTATCCTCGCCAAAGCCTAAGATAGCTGTTTCTAATTCTCTTATGCATTCCATAATCCTTCTAAGCTCTAAGACTCCATCTGACGCACACCCCTGCTTTTAGTCAGTTCCCTGTGTGCCTAGACTGCTGAGGAGGTCACTCTGGACCATGCAAGCTCGTTTAAAGATGGGCCTTCTATTCTTGAAGTCCCTCTTCTTACCCCCCCAGTTCTTCTCTTGTTCCATCGAAGGTTGAAGGGAAAAAGAAGCTTTCTAGGGACGAACCCATTGACAAAGGGGAGACACCAGCTAATGGAGGTCCAGGCCCTCAATGTGGGACAACGGAGAGGAGACCAGAGTTCGCCTTCTTAAATTTTTCGATGATAGCGAGGTCCAGGCCACCTTATCAATGGTGCCCAAATGGGCTATGGCTATTCTCCAGGAGAACATTGGAAAGTAACACATCTTTTGGCATTCTGCTTGATGTTTCCTATTTTTCACTCATAAATAATTTGCTTTTCACTATGCAGCTGGCTATCCTTGTCTCAAGTGTTTCCTACATAGCTTTGCATAAGAGGAAGACCAGTGAAGAGGAGTTCCTTTATTTGGTGCAGAAGCTGGAGAAGTCGTAGAAGAGCCTGTTGGCCTCCCAAGAGAGGGTCCTTTAGGAATTGAAGGAGAATAGGAATCTTCAGCAAAGCTTGAACAACATTACAGAGGAGAGGAATTTGTTTTTGGATAACAATAAGGAGGCAGAACTAAAGCTTCTCTCATTTGAGAGTTTTGTTGCTAATCTCTCCTCACAAGTGGAGAAGATGACTGAGGAGAACAAGTCCCTTTCACTCAAGGTTTCTGAACTATCCGTTGCTTTGCAAAAAAAAAAAAGAGTCCGAGCTCTCTGATGCTTTGAAGAAGAAGGACTCTGAGCTTGCTGACGCTATCAAAGTTGCTTCCTGAGCAACTGTAAAAGATTTCAAGGATTCTCTTGGCTTCAAGAAAGAGAATCTCTTGTATTATGATAGTGGCTTTGAGGGCTTTAGAGCTAAAGCTTCTCGTGCATTCCCGGAGCTAGACTTCTCCAAAATTTGATATGAGGATGATCCTCCTTCAACCTTCGAGAAAGAAGATGAGGGAAAGGAACAAGATGGTGATGAGGCCTCTAGTGCTACTGGAGTAGACTAGGCTAAATCCGACATTGAGGTGGGGGCCTCTACAAAGAACTTGACCGTGGAAATCCTCTCAGTTGAGAAGGTAGATTGAGCTTCTTCTTTTTTCTTTGGTACTTGTAATCTTTTTTCGTTTTTATAATGAAATACTTTTGTCACTCAAACTATGTTCCCCTTCTCTTGTTTTGGTTGAAACGATTCTTCTTTGAGGCTATTGCCCCAGCTAGGCGAGGCAACTTGCGAACATTTTGGGTTCAATTTGAGTTAGGCTCTATGCTTTAAGCTGCTAATGAGCTTGTTAGGTTCAATCCAAGTTAGGCTCTATGCCTTAAACTGCTAACAAACCTCTTAGGTTCAATCCTAGCTAGGCTTTATGCCTTAAGCTGCTAATGAACCTCTTAGGTTCAATCCAAGCTAGGCTTTATGCCTTAAGCTGCTAATGACCTCTTAGGTTTAATCCGAGCTAGGCTCTATGCCTTAAGCTGCTAATGAACCTCTTAGGTCCAATCCAAGATAGGCTTTATGCCTTAAGCTGCTAATGGACCTAAGACCTCTTAGGTTCAATCGCATAATGGACTTTGAAAACTGAAGATTTACTAAAAAATATGTCATTTATTGATGCAAACTGGTGGGCTAGAAAGGAAGCCTTATTTCAGGTAAAGGAAAAACATTACTGATAGAACTTCTTTAGGTGCTTTGCATTCCACAAATGAGCTAACTTGACTCCTTCTAAGGTTTTCGTATGGTAGGTACTAGGCCTTAGAGCTCGTATAACTCGATATGGTCCTTCTCACACTACTCCTAGTTTCCCTTCTTTGTCATCTTTAGTAGCTGGAGTAAATTTTCTCAAGACCAAGTCATTTGGGAGAAAAACTCGTGGACTAACCATGGAATGGTGATACGTTGCCATCCTATGCTGATACGCTACCACCCTTGCTTGTGATTCCTCTCATTTTTCCTCTAGCAGATCTAAGTTATAGGCTAGCTATTGGTCATTTTGAACTGGGTTGAATTCCCTTGTCCAGTATGTTTCCAGATCGATCTCCACTGGGATTACTACTTCTGTTCTAAGCGCCAAAGAGAACGGTGCTTCTCTGGAAGGGGTTCTAATAGTGGTTATGTAAGCCCATAAGCTGCTCAGGAGCTCTTCTACCTACAACCCTTTAGACTGTTCAAGCCTAGTTTTGATACTCTTGAGGAGAGTTCGGATAGTTACCTTAGCTTGCCCATTGCCTTGCGGGTGGCCTGGAGAGGAGTAATGGTTATGAATTCTGAGCTCCGAGTAGAACTTCCTAAATCGGTCGTTATAGAACTACTTCCCATTGTCACTAATGATGACAGCCGAGATACCAAACCAACACACAGTCGACTTCTGTACAAACCCTTGGACCTTTTGCTCGATGATTATTGCTAAGGGTTATGCCTAGAACCATTAGGTGAAGTAGTCGGTGACTACAATTACAAATTTGTTTTGCCCTTTTCCCATCGGGAGGGTCCCATGATATCAATTCCCCACTAAGCAAAAAGGCTAGGGGCTCGTTATTGGGGTGAGCTTAGTGGGGGGCAACTTTGGGACGACCGCAAACTTTTGGCACTTTTCACACTTCCTCACATAACTCTATGCATCCTTCTTCATCGTAGGCCAGAAATATCTTTGTCTAAACACTTTTTCTGCCTGGGCATGTCCTCCCAAGTGATTACCACAATCTCCTTCGTGTATCTCTTTGAGTACGTACAACTACCTCACTAGGAGCTAGACACCTTAAATATGGGAGCAAGTATCCTTTCTTGTAGAGCACCAGGTTGAGTATTATGTATCTAGAAAGCCCCATACGGAAGGCTATTAGTCAAAGTCCTTGGTGTTTTGATAATTATCTCGTTATTTTAAAGCAATGGTCATATGAGGTTCCATTAAATCTTGTGTCTTTTGATCTTTCACCTTTCTGGATTCAAGTGACTAGACTTCCCTTGCAATTTTACACAAAGGATCTGCCTTTAAAGATTCTTAATAGCTTTGGTGCATTTGAAGTGGTGGAGATCAAAGAAACCATTGGTGGAGGGTTGAAGTTTCTGAGAATACGTGTAGATGTCAATATTCTAGAGCCTTTACATCGAGGGATTAAACTACTTGATCTGGATGGTAATATTTCATTTGCTAGATTCACCTACGAATAACTATCCTTTCTGTGTTTCAATTGTGGAAAGGTAGGCCATATATCTAAGCAGTGTGATGTGAAGGATCTTAATTGTCCCATTGATGGCAAAAAGAGTGATCAGTATGGGCCATGGATGAATGCCTTTATTGGGCATTCTATTCTAATTCTTTGTCATCGTCAACAAATTCGTGGTTCAGAGGATTCTTTAGTGGATAATGTCATGAAGGATTCTTCAGTGTCTGTTAACGTGGGAGATGGAGAGAAGAAAGTTGACCCAACTGCTTAAGTAACTGACCTTAGTTCTTTGGATCTGTTGCTTAATGGGCAGGAAATAAATATGGATATTTTTTTCTAAATTTAGAGAAGGTGTATCTGATCCAAAGTCATGATGGATTCGGGCTGATGGAGGTGGGCCTCCTACCGTATGACCCATTTTCATTTGATTTTGGTCTATGTCACATAGTTGTTGTTAATGTACCAAGGTTTATGAAGGAGAAATCTAATAATCATAAGCAGACTACTAAAATCCAAGGCCATAAGATCCCAAGCCCAAAGTTGAAGATTGGTAGCTCTCTACATCAGAGCCATAATAATCCAGGCCTAGATTCTATGTATATGGGATCCATATCCAAGAAGTTGTCAAATAGGACAAGGGTAAATGGATTAAGAAATCTCCCACTCCTTCTATGGCTGAGAGTTGGGAAATTCTAGAGGTACCGATTAGGGGGAAGAGGAAAGAACACAATTGCATTGATGTAATTCCAGAAGGGCAAGAGTTAGGCTTAAAGAGAATATCATGGTAAGTCAGTCCTATCTTCTATTCCAACAGTGAAGATTTCTTTGTAGTCTCGTCGATCGCAATGATTGGTGTTACCTGGAACTGTCGAGGGCTTGGGAATGCTTGTTCAGTTCAAGCTCTTCATGAACTTGTGAAGAGAGAAAGTCCCCAACTGGTTTTCTTAATGGAAACTAGACTAAATTCTTCTAAATATTATGTTATTAAGTGGAAAATTGGGTTTCCCCATGGTTTGGTTGTTGATTCAATGGGAAAAGCAGGGCATATTTTACTGTTATGGCGTAGAGATTTCAATGTTAGTGTTCAAAGTTACATATATTTTAAGATAGAAGCTATTTTGAATGAGGGTCAGAGTGATAATTGGAGATTCGTTGGTTTCTATGGTCATCCAGTCATAGTTAAACGTAAACAATCCTGGTCTTTGTTGAGATGGCTAAGCAGAAATTCTAGTCTACCATTTATTTTGGGGGGGGGGGGATTTTAATAAGATTGTTTCAAATACAGAGAAGATCGGTCGTTGTCCTCAGCCAAATTGGCAATTGAGGAATTTTAGGGAGGTGATTGATGATTGTCAGCTAGTGGATATTGGGCTTACTTGGTGGAATGGTAGTATTATTCCTTTTTCAGTTCAGGAAAGGTACACGAGTGTGGGCATCTCTCTCATGGATAAACCTCTTCCCACAGAGTTATGTCCAACATATCTCCACCTTGTCCTCACCATTCCTAGCTAGTTTTTCGGGTTCTCAGCTCCGAAGAAGTTTTAGCTTCTAGAAGACCAAATAAAATATTTAGTTTTGAATCCAAATGGCTTATGAAGTAATCTTGTGCAAATGTGATTCAACAGTGCTGGGTAAATAATTCAGGTGGATCTGAGGAACATTATATGCTCTAGAATATTAAGAATTGTCAGATTGGTTTGCTGAAATGGAAGGAGAGTTTTGGACAAGTGAACAAATAGTTGGAAATTAATAGATCCAAGATTTCTCAATTTTTGGGTTCAAATATGATAGAAGAGAACAAGATCAATTTGAAAAGAAGTTTAGAATAGTATGAATCAATTGCTGGAAGCTGAAGAATTGCATGGAAACAACGGTTAAAAATCAATTAGTTGAAAGAAGGACATCGGAACACGAAGTTCTTCCATTCCCATGCTTCCATTAGAAGGCAAACTAATAAAGTGGTTGGGCTATACAATTATCAAGGACTTTGGGCTACTGGGCATAAGGATATTTAGGAAATAGCAGTCAAGTATTTTAAAGAGTTATTTGCTTCTAATTTGCCTTTGGAGAATGACATGGATTTGGTTCTGAGTTGTGTTAATTCTATTGTAACACCCGCGATGAATCAATTCCTAACTATGGATTTTCATGAAGTTGAAGTCATTGATTTTGTAAAGAATTTTCAACCTACAAAAATTCTTGGCCCTGATGGTATGAATTCATTCTTTGTTTTTAGAATTTTTGGGATATTATTGGTAAAGATATATCTAAGGTTGTTTTGAATGTGCTTAATTCAGGGGGTTCTTGTGTAACCTTAACTATACTCATATTGTCCTTATCTCAAAGGTCAATGCCCCTGAGAGAATGTTCCAATTTTAGCCTATTAGCCTTTGTAATGTGGTGTATAATATTATGGTCAAGGTGTTGGCTAATAGGTTTAAACATCTTCTTTCCAAAATTATCTTGGATTATCAGAGCGCTTTTGTTCCTGGGCATTTGATTATTGATAATGTCCTTATAGCTTATGAGTTGAGTCATTATTTGAAAACCAAAAAATCAGGGATGGGTTTCATGTCTCTTAAGCTAGATATTAGCAAGGCATATGATAGGGTTGAATGGAATTTTTTGGAGGCTATTATGAAGAAGTTGAGTTTTGCTGATAAATGAATTAATACCATTATGAATTGTGTTAAAACTGTCTCCTATTCTCTGCTATTAAATTGGGAGCAAATGGGCTTTTACAAGCGAAATAGGAGCTTAAGGCAAGGAGATACATTATCCCCCTATTTATTTATTTTATGTTCTGAAGGCTTATCTGCCTTGATCAGGGACGGGGAATAGAGGGGTTTGATCTAGGGAGTTTCAATTGCATATTGTCGTCCAGTTTTACCACATCTGTTGTGACGCCCCTAAAATCGGGTGTCCTTTGTCAACCCGTTGATCACTCATCAACCCGCGGAAGTACCAGTAAATGCCGCATAACCCAACATCACAACACAACATCCCCTTCACCGGGATCGTAAACAACATAGAGTTTGAGCAGAGTCTCTCTTATACTGGGCATTCCCAAACGCATAACCTGTATACATTTCAATCACTTGACCATTCCAAGGTCCAATATGCATCAAATTGACCTTAATATTACTCCATTTACATCCTTTGAACAAAAGGATTTAAGGCACAAAGGCTTGACAAGATCATTTTAATTTTCTGAAAATTAAAGAGGATCTACCGGTAGAAGAGCTCACTGGAATACATCTACCGATAGAAAATCAACGTTCTACCGGTAGAAGAGCTCTCTAGAATTCTTCTACTGGTAGATAATCAACGTTTTACAATATTAAATGTCCAAAAACTAAATTAAATATTTGTTTTACAAAAACTTAATTTAAAGCCACATCTCGGCTTTTCTTGATCAATGAGAGCCCAAGTGAGAGCCATCCATCGGCACTTGTCCCACACCTAAAATGTTGTCCCCATAAAGGGCGAGCCACACTCAATAGGGTATATTCTAAAGAGGCTACTCCCCAACCTAGATGCATATGAAATGCTCACATGCAATTCAACAATCAACAAACAATCTATTTAAGAATATGCAATTCATAATGGAATTCTCTATGTCATTCCATGCTATGAGATGAGACTCACATGCAATTTAACCCGAGCCTTCACCGGCTCCCATAACACATGCAATTCCATGCGTATGAATCCGGACATTCCAAGCCCCCACCATTGATATTACACATCCAATGACCATTATAATTCCTGGGTTTTTCTTGGGGTGGGTATTTATGGACTTACACCAACGGGCACCCAATCGACACGACATTTATGGACATCCACCAACGGCTCCGCATACGCCGACACACTTTATGGACTCGATACCAACGGAGTACGTATCCAAATCACCAAGTGTTGGACCCGAGGGACAATCTAGCCCTTCTTGCTAAACCCAACCCTATTTTCAATGCAACCCGTGCGACTTAGTTGAACCTTGGTTCAACTTTTTCGAGCCCACACATAATCCACCAAGAATGGTGTTTGATCAAAACCATGCACACACCCACACTCATGTCACATACCCACGAATGTGATGCTTCCCTTGCATATGCAAATTTAATGTACAATTGCAATCTCAATCATGTTCAATATGTCATGAGCATATTATGAACAATATTTCATCTCAACCAACATTCCCAATTGTCAATTTATATCATATGCATATTAATTACAATCTATATTCTCACCAAACATGTTATAACATTTTCAATGGAATAACCATGCTAAATCAACCTAGGCATTTTATCAAACACCTTTATAGCACATAATCATGTAACACATAATCATGCCCAATTAACACATTTCTCATGAAATTACCAAACAAACAATTTCAACAATACCCAATTCATGCGAAATTGATTTTATTCATTCTAATACCATATCTCTTACTCTAGTTGCACTAGAAATACATTTAGACAAGATATTTCATTCCAAGTCATGCTACCCATTTCATACAAAACCCTATGTTGAAAATAAACCTAGCAAAGAGAAGAACCCTACCTCTTGAAGCGTAATACATGTAGTAGGAAATTCCCAAGAACCCAAATCAAGCTTCAACCCTTGATTCCCAAAAATCCTGTCTTTGAGACTTCGTCAAAATTCGTGGTTTTTGGTACGTAGACATAACCCTCGTCGAGTAGATGAACTTTAGTTCTTGGCCCGAAGGATTCCAACCAAAGGTTGGCCCTAGATCATAGAGAAAAGATGAAGAGACCCTTGATTTTTTTCCCTATTTATACCCCTTAGATACTTGACCCTTGTTGTGCCACACGTCTGCCTTTCTCGGGTCCGATTTCGTTTCGAATCAATTAAATCTCGTCCCATTTCTAGTTCAATATATTTTTATTTGCACTAAATTTAAATTATTCTGCAAATTTAACAATTCATTTCTCGGTCGCATTTATTTTGGTCACGCGACACCCGATCGCCTTATAAAACACGAAAAATTTGATAGTCTCGGAATTCAACGAAAATTGACTGAGTAACTAGATTTCACGAGACGAATCCAACGATGAGTTCCGTTTCATCATCCGAGTTCTAGAAAAAAATGAATTTTTAACCCATATTGTAGTAGCTAATTATCGTTTTACCCTTTTTCATAAAAATTTAAAATTTTCCTGGGTTTAACATTCTTCCCCCCCCCCTAAAAGGAATTTCGTCCTCGAAATTTATACACACACGCACATTCAACCACATGAATATGCAACAGTCATATAACACTTAATGACCACAAGAATGTGCCTTCATCCTCGAACAAGAACGGATAACTGACACGTATAGTGTCCTCACACTCCCATGTCGTCTCCTCCAGAGCACGATGCTGCCACAACACCTTCGCCAACCTCACGGTCTTCCCTCGCAAAACTTGCTCTCGGCTATCGATGATACACACCGGTCCCTCCTCGAAGGTCCCATCCGCATCAACAACCAGCTCACCCCAATCCAACACATGCGTAGGATCTGGAGTGTACTTCCAGAGCATGGAGACATGGAACATCGCATGAACACCTGATAAATTTGACGGTAACACCAACCGGTAAGCAACTATACCAACCCTCTTGAGTACCTCAAATGGTCCGATATACCTCGGCGACAGCTTTCCTTACTTCCCGAATCTGGCCACTCTTCTCTTGGGCATCATCTTCAAGAAGATTTGATCACCAACCTCAAACTCCAGAGGTCGTTGCCATCTATTGGTGTAGTTCTTCTTCCGGCTTTGTGCTGTAAGAAGACGCTTCCGTATCAAGTCCACATTCTCCGAGATGTCTCTAATCAAATCTGGACCTGTAGAGGGTCTTTCTCCAATCTCCATCCAACAAATCGGAGAATGGCTAGACCTCCCATAAAGTGCCTCATAGGGTGCCATCTGTATGCTCGCCTGATAACTATTGTTGTAGACGAACTCCACTAAGGTTAAGTGCTCTTCCCAGCTACACTTGAGATCAAGGACGCATGCCCATAACATTTCCTCAATATTCTAGATAGTCATATCTGACTGATCATCCGTCTGTGGATGAAAAGTTATGCTCATCATCAACTGTGTCCACATAGCCCGCTAGAAACTCTCACAAAAATGGGCCATGAACTTGGGATCCCGATCCAATACTATAGATATGGGCACCCCATGTAACCAGACTATCTCTTGTATATACAATATGCAGAATTCCTCCAGTGTGAAGGTCATCCGCACTGCCAAGAAGTGTGCCGACTTCGTAAGCCGGTCCACTATCAAATACATCGCGTCATGCCCCCGTGATGTCCTTGGCAAGTGGGTCACAAAATCTATCGTGACGTGCTCCCACTTTCACTCAGCCACCTCTAAATGCTGGAGCAACTCTGCTAGTATCTGGTGCTCAGCCTTGACCTGTTGACACGTGAGACATCGACTAATAAAATCTCCAACGTGTCTGTTCATCCCTCTCCAATAGTACTGGTGGTGAAGATCATGGTACATCTTCGTTCCACCTGGATGTACAGCAAAATAGGAGCAATGAAACTCCCTAAGGATCTCTTCTCTTAGATTCGTAGACTGGGGAACCACAACCTTTTCCCTGAACCGAAGACTATCATCCATGTGAATGGCCCAACCCTCATCGCTTGTACCCGACTGTATCCGGTCCCTAGATCCGTAGACTGGGGAACCACAACCCTTTCCCTGAACCGAAGACTATCATCCCTGTGAATGGCCCAGCCCTCGTCGCCTGTACCCGACTGTATCCGGTCCCTGATGGAAAATATCTCCATGTCCTATCTCTGGGACTCAATCACTTTACGCAGCAAGGAAGGCGTAGCCACCAAACTCCCCAAAGTGCCTTGAGCCTGACCTCTATAGCATAGCCTAAACTGTCTTATGGTCTCGAGCATCTGCCACTCCTGGGAAGCCACACTAGATAAGACTCCCCGTGACTTTTGGCTGAGCGCATCAGCCACCACGTTTGCCTTACTGGGATGGTAATGCAAAGTGAAGTCATAATCCTCTAGATACTCCATACACATGTGTTGCCTCATATTGAGGTCTCATTGTGTGAAGATGTACTTCAAACCTTTATGGTCTGAAAATACCTCGAACTGCTATCCATACAAATAGTGGCACCATGCCTTCAAGGCAAAGACGACAGCCGCCAACTCCATGTTGTGCGTAGGGTAGTTCTGCTCGTGACTCTTTAACTGTCGAGAACCATAAGCTACCACCCTCCCGGACTGCATCAAACACACCCAAGTCCGTTATTTGAGGCATCACAATACACTGTGTACTCATGTCCTCTTTCTGGAACTATTAGAATAGGAGCTGAAGTAAGCCTCCTCTTGAACTCCTGTAATGCCTTCTCACACGAGTCATTCCACTCAAACTTCACCTCCTTCCGGATCAATCTAGTCATAGGTGCAACTAGTCGGGAGAAGTCCTCAATGAAACTCCTGTAATACCTTGCCAATCCCAATAAATTACGTATCTCAAAGACTGACTTCGGCCTCTCCTAACTCATAACCGCCATAACTTTCTCTGGGTCAACTGACACACCCGAAGCTGACACCACTTGTCCCAGAAATTTTACTGTTGTTAGCCAAAAGTCACACTTGCTGAACTTGACGTACAACTGATGGTCTCTCAAAGTTTGGAGAACAATCCTCAAGTGACCCTCATGTTCCTCTTCAGACTTGGAGTAGATCAAGATGTCGTTGATGCATAGTTAAAAGTTACATCTTATTATGCCTTTATGAGATTAATTATGCTTTAATTGTGTTTAAATGATAATATTTCAGGATAAAGAAAGTACAAGGGTTTAAAGGCAACAACGTCACTTTTTCAAGCAGCACACATGTGTTTTTAAAAGGGAACTCAAGAAGGAGGGAACAAGTTGGATGACAAAGTAGAATTTGCTTTAACGTTCGAACGCCACATTGAAATCACTCAATAAAGAGGCTGCTAGGGAGATAACACGAGGCTTGTTACTGTGGATGACAAAGCTGCACTATCAACCACATTCAAACTCCAAAAGCGTTTGAATGCACTTCAAAGAAGAAATGCTTGGACGTTCGGATGCCAAGTACCGTTCGAACGTAAATCCCACATAGAATGCAGGAAGATTAGATTTCCACCCTGATTTTTTGGCATAGGCTTGGACTTTGAGCACCTAGGTCTGTCCTTTACCTCCCTCCCTTGTCTATAAATACCATCCCTTGGAACTTGCTGAAAATCATCTTTGGGAAGTGGAAAAACCCTCCAAAAGTAACTAGCTTTCTTCTACTTTCATCATTAGTTTCATTAGCTTCTATTGTAAAGCTTCATTTCTAGCTCTCTTGAAGTTTTGAAGGGTGGGTAGTGTTTCACTCATTCTTTGTCGGAGATAAGCTTATTGTTTTGGTAAACGTTAACTTGTAATTAAAAGTACCTCTACTTTGAGGGATGAGAATCACTCACTTTTCTAGCTTTCTCAAAGCCATGAAGAGTGAGTAGTTTCTCATTCACTCTTTAGTAAGAGGTGATGGACATGTATATTATTGTTCAGAAGTTATATTTGTGCATTTCGTTTATGCTTAATGATTTATCTTTCCATTGCTTATTGAATGATTGAATGCATCTAGAAAAGCTAAAGTACTTTGTACAATCATGAATCTCTTATAGACAAGTTAACTCTTGACATACAAGAATTCATTTGTTCTTTGCAAGTACTCAAGCTAGTTCTTCATGACAACTTTTCAATCTTCATTGTCATTATGCCTTAACTAAGAATGGGGTAATTTAACAGTTGCTGGATGATTTGTAGGATTGCTTGCTTGTATGTAGACGGGTTAAGTCCCGACACTAACAATTCTTGCAAATCTCTACAAAGACATCGGAGACATATTCTTAATTCACAAAGTCCATCTTTATCCTCCAATTAAATTACTATTGACTTAGGGGTTAATTGAGGTTTTTACAAAGCACACACATAACAACTAGATGAATAACTACATGTCCAGATCCTCGAGCTAAAGGGTGACTCTTTCATTTAAGAGAATTTTATATTTTGTCTATAAAATTCTATAATCATTATAAATTCAAATCTTTAGGGTTTTAGTCACTTTGGTCTTTATCATTTATAACTTCAAAACACAAAAATTAGTTCCCTGTGGATTCGACTTCGGACTTAACGGATTATAACTACAACTTGACCACCTGCGCTTGGGTGTACACATTTCAGATTAAGTCATTCGTCAACGAAGACCACGACAAACTGATCTAGGTAGAGTTGGAAAACCCTATGCATAAGGTCCAAGAATGTCACCGGGACATTCGTCAATCCAAAAGGCATAACTGTGAACTTGAAATGCTCATACCGCATCCTAAACGCCGTCTTAGGGATATCTGTCTCCCTAATCCTCAACTGATGGTAACCCTTGCACAGAACTATCTTGGAGTAGACCTGTGCCCCTCTCAGTTGATCAAACAAGTGATCAATCCGCGACAAAGGGTACCTATTCTTGATAGTAACCTGATTCAACTGCCGGTAGTCTATACATAGCCGAAGGGTCTTATCCTTCTTCTTGGCAAACAACACCGGAGTGCCCCAAGGTGAGGTACTCGGTCTAATGAAACCCTTGTCCAACAATTCTTATAACTAGACCTTGAGTTCTTGTAACTATGCAGGTGCCATTCTATGCAAAGTCATAGAAATAGGGGATGTACCGGGGTGCAACTCGATGGTGAAGTCTACATCACGATGTGGAGGCAATCCCGGTAAGTCATCCAAAAAAACGTCTGCATACTCACAAACCACCCGAGGTAGACCAAACTCCTGCCTCACCTTGCCCTCCAAGGTAAGGCTTGCTAGCCAACCCATCAACTACCCGTGCCAACGAGAATCATATACTACTTGGGGTAAAACATCGTGCTTTCCCCCCTGAAACTTGAAACAAACACCCTCCGGTGTGTAGGTAGTTACCCTTTTCTGATCACAATCGATGACGACTCGGTGTGCAGTCAAATAATCCATCCTAAGGATGAAATCAAACTCAGACATGTCCATAACCCTAAGGTCCACGGTGAGTAAAATCTCTGAGATCACTAGCTCTCAACCCCGACATATCTGATCAATGCATACCCTAACTCCTAGGGGAGAACTCACATGCAGTGGCTCTTCCAAGATCTCAACCTCTAAGCCTAAATCCCTTACACATGATGCAGAAATAAATGAATGCGATGCACCAGAGTCAAATAATACCCTTGCCCATAAGCGAGAGAGTAGAAATGTACCCTGAATAACCGATTAATCCAGTAGTTCAATCTGAGTAGTGATGGTGTAGACTCACCCCTGGGTCCCCGAAGTCCCGGCATGTAAGCCCTGTCCTTAGCCCATGCCCTGGCCCATCTGGCCTGATTGCGGAGTCCCTGCTTGTGAAGTAGTAAGGGCCTATGTAGCACCCTGGAACTGAAATTGACTTCCCTGGCCCATATTGGGGTACAGAGGAATGAAGAAATTCAGTGGGTGCCCCACCGATGATTGGGACTGGGATGCCTTATAGCTCTGAGATCCCTACCTTTGAGGACAATCCCATTTCATGTGACCCAACTGGTGGTATATGAAACACATCCTATGGCCTTCCTGGTAGAAAGTCCTGAAGTTTCTCTCGCCTTGGGAGGATTGACCTTGGCATTGGTCTTGATAGCCGTGACCCTGTCCTTGAAACCCTTGTGGGGTAGAAGTCTTCTACTTCTTCCCCGAACTAGAAGAAGATGATTGACCCTCCTTCTTCTTGTCCTTAGCACCCTCATTCTGGATGCCCCTTGCGCCTTCCACCTCTCTCTCAATGGTCATAGCTGTCTCAAACATTGAGTCCAAATCTTGTAGGCGGTAGCCCACAATCTTTTTCCGAATGGATAATTTTAAACCATCCTCAAACCTCCTCACTTTGGCCAAGTCTGTGACCACATAATCATTGGCAAAACGGGCTAACTCGGTGAACTTGGCAACGTATTCCATCACTGTCATAGTCCCTTGCTTCAAATCCAAGAACTCCTAGGCTTTCGCTTGTCGAATAGCTGATGGGAAGTACTTGCCCATGAAGAGCTCCCGGAATTCTCCCCATGTTATTGCCTCTATGTTCTTCGAGGCATTTGCCCAATCCAATCATACATGGGCCTCTCCTTTAAGCTGGAACACAACTAGCCTTATCTTAGTGGCATCGGACGTGATCTTCATAGCCTCTAAGATCTTATCAACTTGCTGGAACCAATGGTAGGCCACCATTGGATCCGTCTCTCCCATAAAAGTTGGTGGCTTGTGTGCCTTAAACTTTTGGAGGTTACTTGAGCCTCCTTGGCCCACATTGGCACTGGCTTGCAAAAATTTGGCAGCCATCATGCCCATAGCCTCCATGAAGGCTTGCTAGTCAAAGTCCGGTGGTGGTTGGTTGTTGTTCCGCCCACCTCCTCGACCGTTCCGGTGTCCTCTTCCTCTATTTGCCATCTACACACATATAAAATAGCAATAGAGTACTAACTTAGTATCCCAAGGTAGGGATCAAAGTCGAAACATTGTGATTTCTCTCCTTGTCTCACTAGTAGAGCGTGTGCCACCACTAGTAGACATCTTCACCATGAACGTCCAATTCCTTCTCATTCCGACCCCCAATGTTATGTTCTCTAACCCTATTGTCTCTTTTCTATATACATTTAATCATGCATATTGTTCACATAACACATAAAATGTAGCATTTAGATCACATAACATGTAATGCACAATTGATGCAATGACTTAGACCCATACCCCGCAAGCCCTAGGTACATCGAGAACCTAGACTCTGATACCAAGCTATGAAGCCCATAAAACCGGGGGTCCATTGTCAACCCGTTGATCATCCATCAACCCACAAAAGTACCCGTGAAAGCCACATAACCCGACACCATAGCACAACATCCCCTTCACCGGGATCGTAAATAACACAGAGTTTAGGCAGAGTCTCCCTTGTACCGGGCACTCCCAAACGCATAACTTGTGCACATTTCAATCACTTGACCATTCCAAGGTCCAATATGCATCAAATTGACCTTAATATTACTCCATTTACATCCTTTGAACAAAAGGACTCAAGGTCCGAAGGCTTGAGAAGATCATTTTAATTTTCTAAAAATTAAAGAGGACCTATAGGTAGAAGAGCTCACTAGAATACTTCTACCCGTAGAAAATCAATGTTCTACCGGTAGAAGAGCTCTCTGGAAATTTTCTACCGGTAGATGTTCAACGTTCTACCAGTAGAAGAGCTCAATTTTCCCCCGATTCAATCATTTTTCAATTTTAACTCATCTACTCTCGTACAACATCCACCCAAACTCATATAACATACAATTTTACACAAAACATAGTTCATATGAGTTCGTTTTACAATCATTTATACAATATTACATGTCCAAAAATTAAATTACATATTTGTTTTACAAAATCATAATTTAAAGACACATCTCGACTTTTCTTCATCAATGAGAGCCCAAGTGAGAGCCATTCACGGGCGTTTGTCCCACACATGAAATGTTGTCCCTATAAATGGTGAGTCAAGCTCAATAGGGTATCTCCTAAAGAGGCTACTCCCCAACTTAGATGCATATGAAATGATCACATGCAATTTAACAATCAAACAAACAATCCATTTAAGAATATGCAATTCCTAAGGGAATTCTCTATGCGATGCCATATTATGAGATGAGACTCACACATGCAATGTAACCCGAGCCTTCACCGGCTCCTATAACACATGCAATGCTATGCGTATGAATCCGGGCATTCCAAGCCCCCGCCATTGATGTTACACATCTAATGCCCATTATAATTCTTGGGTCTTTCTTGGGGTGGGTATTTATGGACTTACACTAATGGGCACCCAACCGACAAAGCATTTATGGACTTCCACCAACGGCTCCACATATGTTGACACACTATATGGACTCGATACCAACGGAGTGCGTATCCAAATCACCGGATCTTACACCTGAGGGACAATCTAGCCCTTCTTGCTAACCCTGACCTTATTTTTCAATGCAACCTATGCGACTCAGTCGAACCTTGGTCCAAATTTTCTGATCCCACGCATCATCCACCAAGAATGGTGTTTGATCAAAACCATGCACACACCCACACTCATGTCACATGCCCACGAATGTGATGCTTCCTGTGCATATGCAAATGTAATGTACAATTGCAATCTCAAATCATGTTCAATATTTCATGAGCACATTATGAACAATATTTCATCTCAACCAACATTCCCAATTGTCAATTTATATCATATGCATATAAATTACAACCTATATTCTCACCAAGCATGTTATAACATTTTAAATGGAACAACCATGCTAAATCAACCTAGGCATTTTATCAAACACCTTTATAGCACATAATCATGTAACACATAATCATGCTCAATCAACACATTTCTCATGGAATTACCAAACAAGCAATTTCAACAATACCCAATTTATGCAAAATTGATTTTATTCATTCTCATACCATTTCTCATATTCTAGTTGCACTAGAAATACATTTAGACAAGAGATTTCATCCCAAGTCATTCTACCCATGTCATAAGAAACCCTAGGTTGAAAATAAACCTAGTTAGGAGAAGAACCCTACCTCTTGAAGTGTAATACATGTAGTAGGAAACTCCCAAGAACCCAAATCAAGTTTCAAACCTTGATTCCCAAAAATTCTATCTTTGAGACTTCGTCAAAATCCACGGTTTTTGGTACGTAGATGTAGGCCTCGTTGAGTAGATGAACTTTAGTTCTTGGCCCGAAGGATTCCGACCAAAGGTTGGCCCTAGATCGTAGAGAGAAGATGAAGAAACCCTTGATTTTTTTCCCCTCTCCTCTTCCCTCTCTCTCTCTCTCTCCAAAAAAATTCAGCAGGGTATTGGGGAGAAAAATCTGATTTTGCTCCCCTATTTATACCCCTTAGATACTTGGCTCTCGTTGCACCACACGTCTGTCTTTTTCGGGTCCGATTTCGTTCCGAATCAATTAAATCTCGTCCCGTTTCAAGTAAAATATATTTTTATTTGAACTAAATTTAAATTATTCTCCAAGTTTCGAAATTCATTTTTTGGTCGCGTTTATTTTGGTCACGCGACAACCGATTGCCTCGTAAAATGCAAAAAATTTGATTGTCTCGGAATTCAGCCAAAATTGACTGGGTAACTAGATTTCGCGAGACGAATCCAACGGTAAAGTCTGTTTCATCATTTGAGTTCTAGAAAAATTTAAATTTTTAACTCTTATTGTAGTAGCTAATTACCGTTTTGCCATTTTTCATAAAAAATCAATTTTTTCTCGGGTTTTACATCTGTTTTTTTGCAGATGATAGTATTATTTTTGCCCGTTCAAATTTGGAGAATGTTTTGGCGTTGCAGGAATGCCTTCGTCTTTATGAGAAAACCTCGAACATGGACAAATTCGCAATGATTTTCAGTCCCAATGTGCCCAATGCTAATAAACAGATCCTAGCAGATATCTTTCATATTGCAGTTGTGGTGTCCTTCGATAATTACTTGGTTCTATCTTCAACAATTGGTAGGTCTAAATGAAAAATATTTAATTCCATAAGGTAGCGAGTTTGGAAAAAGGTTTAGGGCTGGCAAAGCAAAGGTCTTTCTCTAGCTAGGAAGGAGATTCTGATTAAAGCTATTGCCCAATTAATTCCTTTTGATGCTATTTCTTGTTTCAAATTTCCAGTTTCATTTTGTAATGAGTTGAATAAACTGATCGCTCGATTTTGGTGGGGGGTAGGAATAAAGCTAATAAAAAGATATATTCGTCTTCCTGGGATAATCTTTGTATCCCAAAATCAAAAAGGCGGTTTGGGATTTCAAAATTTGGAGGCATTCAATATGGCACTTCTTGCTAAACAAGCATGGAGGACAATCCAATAACCTTCTTCTCTTCTAGCAAAAGTTTTGAAATCTAAATATTTTTTGAATTCTTCCTTTATGGATGCCTCTTTGGGAAATAGGCCATCGTATTCATGGCAAAGTATTTTGGAGGCAAGCAGAGCATTAGATGCTAGATTAAGATGGAGAATTGGAAATGGTTAAAAAGTGAGTGTTTAGATGGATTCCTCGGCGAACTTATTTTTGTCTTATCAGTCCCTTTAATGAGCTGGATGAAGATACCAGGGTGTGCAATTTTGTTGATACTCTTAACAAACATTGGGATGTGGCTAAGTTGCGAACTCTCTTTCTTGATTTTGAAGTTAAGGATGTCTTGGCAATTCCTATTTGTGATCAATTCCCAGAAGATTGCTTAGTTTGGCACTACACCAAACTAGGTTTTTTTTTTCCCATTAAGAGTGCATACCACTTGATAATGGATTTGGGTTTACATAAATCGCATCCCTCACCTCATGAGATGTAGTAGTTCTTCCACCATTGATTACAAGTTGTTATGGAACCTGAAGATCCCAGGTAAAGTTAATTTTTTGTTTGGAAAGCATTTAAAGATATTTTACCAATATTATGTAATCTGATGCGGAAAAGAATAGAAGGTGAATTTGGAGTTAATTTTAAAGTCATAAAATTGAACATTAATTTAGTGTTGATTTAATGGAATGGATCTCAATTAGATAAAATTGAATATTCAATTCATGAATGTTATTGTTAATTTGATAAAATCGTCTGTAAATTTGTTGTTAATTTTATGAAATTGAATTTTAATAAATAAAATTGAAAGTGAATTTTTTTGTGTTAATTTGATGAAATTGAACGTCGAGTTAAAGAAATCGAGTGTTTATTTGGATGAAATAGAATGCTAAATTCATGAAGTTCAATGTTAATTTGGTAAAATTGATGGTCAATTTGGTGTAAATTTTATGAAAAAAAATTTAATAAATAAAATTGATGATGAATTTGGTGTTAATTTGATGAAACTAAATTTTGTAGTGATGAAATCGAATGTTAAAACGTTAACTTCATTAATTTTAATGATAATTTAAAAAAATCAGTGGGATGCAAGCGTACTTACGACAAATGTGATTAAAGGTGCCAATCAATACTTTTACTACCATATTGATTACATTTAATATCGTTAAGGATAGTATTACCACTGTTGTGGTAAGATTTACCAGATCTAAGAGTGAACAATTTTGCAATACAAACAATCCATTTTTTGGAGCTGACCCTCTTCTTTTTGTTACCATTCTTCTACAAAATAGAAACTTGAACTCGAACGAAAGATTAGAGAGCTTCCCATTCCATAAATCAAGGAAGATGAAATGCTAGAAAGCCTCTAGGGAGAAGAGACATTTGAACCTTTGTCCACCCCTTTCGGTTATCAAGGAAGAACTTGAACAAGAGATCAAAACTGTGGGCAATTTACTACAATTGAGGGAAAATTTACCATCTATGAGGATGTGTTTACAATAATTGTGGATAAATTTATAAATTTAGAGGATAATTTATAACTGCTTTGGTTAATATTACAAAAATTTTGGATAAAATTATGAATATAAAGGTTAATTTTATAAAAAAAATGGGTTAAGTTAAAATCATGGTGAATAAATTTACCATAATTGGGGTAACGTTACGACCTCAAAGGGAAAACTTAGTACAATTTAGGGTTAAATATAACCATTGCGGATAAGATTACTAGTATATAAGACAATTTTACTGTGAGATCCCGTATTTCATATAATATAAATGATATTAACTTACTAGTATTTTTAAAATGATATGAGAAACTTCGAATCATTGCTAAAGAAATAGTCGCGCAAGTTTGAGTTACGAGCGTATTGACTTTCGGGTCAAATTTAATTTTTGAGGTTTTTAAAGTTGATAAGAGTAACTAAATAAATTTCTTATTTTTTTAGGTCAAAATAACATTACCATTGAATTCAGCAGGTCCAGAAACATTGGAATAAACGTTTAAATCATATAACAGTCTAGAGGGGTAAAATAGTAATTTTAGGATTTTAGGTGCAAATTGACTTCAGTTTTGAGAAAAATCATAAAACTAATTGTTTTTAGCTTAAAATAAAATTGAAAATGAATCCAAAATATCGAAAAACCTTATGGTAGTCATAGAGATCAAATTGAAGATGTTTAGAGGCAAAATCAGAATTTCAGAGAAAAATATGTTTTGTGGCCCCATGAACAGTAAAAATGGGGAATTGCTGGGTATAAAACCCTATTTTCAGCTTCATTTATCCCATTATTTATTTTAATTCTCTCTCTTGCATTTACATTGTGCATATCATGTATTTTCTTTAGATAAAACTTAGTATGTGTTTGATGGAAAAATACTAGTTATAAATCTTGATTTAATGTTGGGAATGCCATGAATTGTGAACCTACAAGCATAAAAATGATTTTAGTGTTGTGGGTTTGAAACCCTAGTTTGATTTTAGTTATGAGTATTTGATTAAACCTATGGTTTGAGGTTTTGGAGTATCCTATAAGCTTGTACTTATTCTCTTGGAAATGATTGTGTTACTTTGAGAATGCAAATTTTGAGACTTTGAGCTTGTTACATGTTTGATAAAATGTCAAGGTGATGACATGGGTTTTCAAAAGGGATTATGGATATAGAAAATAATGATTCTTGAAAAGTGCATGCTTGATGCTATCAGACAGATGGTTAGTAAACGGTTGGGGTCTATTGAGTGGGTTGCGAAGGTGGTTACTAGTCCTAAGGGGGATTGGTTATGGTAGTGGTTTTCGGTGATGGCATGTGTGACACACAAGTTGTGCCCTACACATCCCCCTTAAAAAGCATAAAAGACAATGAGACCCTAGGGTACAACACCCAAAAGGTTCCTTAGGGATGGTTCATGCGTAAACCGTTGTTTGATTGATTATATTGTCCGTAACTGAGGCATTCATGGTATTTGTTATGACGGGTTGGCTTCAAATATAATAACCTTTAATTTATTACTTGTATATTTGAAATGATGATGTGTTGGGAGATTTTCATAAATGTTCTACTTATTACCTTGTACCTATACTTCATTATAGAAATATTTCATTACTTATTCTTATGGTTTTTGAAATGTTGGTTTTAAAACATTGTACATGCTTGGGAAAAAGATTATCCTACTGGGTTGTGGTTGCTCATCCCTTACTAATACTTTCAGAAACTAGCATGCATCCTGGGGCGTAGGTGATGGAATGCTTGGGGCAGCTTGGACTAGGAAGAATCTCTTTTGGAATACTTTTGTATTTACCTTTAGAGCTTATGTAGAAATGTTAGCACACAAACATTGTGTTTGAAAAGGTTATCTTGAGACACCTGTGGTGGACACTTGATCAGCCCATAGAGGGATTATTATTTGGGGTATCGTAATGTAAAGTTATGATTTTGTGTTTAAGTTTTGGTATATATTTGTATTAGATGTATTTGGGTTTGGGAGGATTTCGTGGGCCTCTAATTGTCACCCCGACTTTTGTTGGATTAAATTTTGATGGAGGCTTATTGTGGATGTTTAGTTAGTTTGAATTAAGTTATGCTCTCATAGGAATGCCCTTACTAGCTAGTTGGAAGCCCGATTTTCAAATGAAACTCTACTGAAATTTTTGAAAAAATATGTTTTGATAAAACCAAATGTTTCATTTCATTGATTTATTATTGTAAACTGTAAAGAGATTTTGAGATAAATATTAATTTTTATTAAATCACGCTTTAATGAAAATTGGGGCATGACAAGTTGGTACCAAAGCTTAGGTATTAGATCTTATTGGGAGCTGCAGATAATTAGATTAGCCAAATATAGTCCTAGCACATAGAGTTTTTGAGATTCATTAGGATTATGAGGTTAATTGCAGAAACCGGTGTATCTCTTGAACTCGACTACTTGTCTATAATATATATGTTTGAATCGGTGATCTAAAGCCAAGTTTCATGTGTAGGATGGAGACAAGAAAAGGACATGGGAGACCCTCCCCCGCGACAATGGGGAAATCAAGTACCGCCACGTCAAGACACTATGAGTGGTATCTACCAATGTTTGAGGGAGCTCACTACATTGGTACAACAACAAGCTAGGAACAACAACAACCATACTCCCACCACCCAACCCCAAGCTCAAGGGCAACAAGTTGGAGGTGAGGGTAGAAGGACGATAGTCCTTAAGGAATTTCTGCTACAATGCCCTCCTACCTTCCAAGGAGGCCCAGACCCACTTGAGGTAGAGTAGTGGCTCCGAGAAGTGAAGAAAGTGATGGATGGCTTGGATATTACCAGTGACTTGAGAGTTGGTCTAGCTACATATCTTATGGAAGGGGAAGCTGACCATTGGTGGGAGTTGGTAAAGAGAAGGAAAAATGTGGAACAAATGACTTGGGAAAATTTTGAAGAGGTTTTCAATGGGAAGTACTTTCCCGAATCTGTGAGGCATAAGATGACATCCGATTTCATGACACTTCAACAACGTAGCATGACTATCGCTCAATATGAGTCCAAGTTCGTGGAGCTCTCTCGTTTTGCTACAAAGTATGTATCGATTGAGTCCAAGAAGGCCAAATGGAGAAAGGTTTGAAGCCATCTATTTGGGAGAAATTGGTAGTTCTTCGCCTTCATGATTTTGGAGAATTAGTTGAGCGAGCTACCCTAGTGGAGAGAGATTGGGAGGAAACTCAAGTCATTTGAGAGCGCCAACAACATAGGAAGATTCAATCCAAGACCAGTAGTGGTAGTGGTGGACGTCACAGGGAGACTCCATACCAGCATTCAAAATGCAGTATGGTTCAAGGGAGTGAGTCAAGTGATGACCGTGTAATATTACATATTTAATGGCCTAATTACATGCATTTTAACTCAACTTTGCATTTAATTACTTAGAGTTAGTCGAATTTATGAATACTGTTAAAATTTTGATGTTGCGGGTAACATAGGGTAAATGATGGCTTTCAAAACCCTACAACTAAGTGTGGATGAGTGGTGAAGAGATGGACACATAACATGAGGATTAGGAGGGGCTTTAAAGTGCAAGAAATCAAGGAGGTAGTGGTACAGACACCCGCACCATTTGGTAGCAGTACCTCGGTTTTTCCCATTTTTGACCATGATTCACTTTGAATCTGAAAAAGTGAAAAACATAAAAGTTGTATATCTCGATGTTCTCTATTTTGTGTCAAAATTTCAGCTCAATTGGTTGGTGGGATCAAAATTTATGACAAATTTACCAAAGCTAGTCCTGAGCTAGCATCCCCCTTACGACCTACCGGTAGAAGGAAACCAAAACCTACCGGTAGAACTTGCCTAGAAAGCCCAGACACTTCCCAACACAACTCCTCCAACCACGGGGGCCCACCTCTTGACCTCTAAACCATACACTGACATGTTTGACACACCCTGATGGTCTCTTACACCCTAAAGTCAGATTTGGAAGAGAAAACCATGGGATAGGGAAGAGAGATAAGAGGAGTGGTTGGGGGAAAGCACGGAAGAGGCATGTTGGGCCTGTGGTTGCTTGTGGCAATGTCCATACTCCCTCCACCCATTGCAAGTCTGTTCTACAGACCAAAGGGGGGGTGTATGGACTAATTTGGAAGAAGTCTTACACCATAATTTCGCTACCCACTTGCATTTTAGAGAGAGAAAGTTGGGTTTTCATTATTTCTTCACCATTTTCAGTGTTGTAAGCTTTAAATCACTTGTAATCTTTCCCCTTTTCACTTTAAACTCTTTCATTCAAGTTGTGTGCAAGCTTAGCTAAGTATTTCTAGCATTTCAAGTTCTACATTTGGGTATTTGTTTCCAATCTTTGTATTTTGACTATGCATGCCATGTAGTTTAACTCTTTTCTTGCATTAATACAAGTTCCATGTTTCATTTCTTCATCATGTCTCTTTACAGTATGCGTGTTTTTGCTTTGACTATGGATAGCTAAGTTTTTAGTTGGCTAATCCAAGGGAGATTTCCTCTTGGGTATGCTAAATCAACTCTCCTCCATTCTTCCTCGTAGTGTAAAGTGCTTGGTTTGATTAGGTTGAGTGCGGATGTGGTTATGAGCTCCTGATACACTTGTAGACTTGTCACGGGGTATGCTTGAGCCTACATCTCCACATTAGTCCCTCACTTCCTACGAATCAATCAAGCACAGAGACACCATTGGTAGAATGTATTGAGTTAATTTGGAATACCCATTGGAATGACCTCTTCGGATTAACCAACCTTGTTTTCTTGCATTTTATCAAAAACTCCACTCACCAAAGCACAAAACTCACAAGATTTTACACTTTTCAATTCTTTACAAAATCACCTTCACCACAATTCGACCTTCCTTCCCGGAGGAGACGACCTTGGAATACTTAATTCCAAGTAAAACACGACATTACAAGTCTCTCTACGCTTGGGGAGCACTTTTGCACATACACAGACATTTTCATTCACACACACGATTTTCCCATTTCTTGCATTGAACCTGAGGGAGAGTGAAACTCACCACTTCATATAAGCCATATATACATAGTCTGAGTTCTTATTTGGAGATTAGGGTGAATTGCATCCAAGCATCAAGTTATGCACAATGTTCGAGACCAGGAGGCTATATTCAGAGAGTGCTGACATAATTGAAGTAGTGTTATGAGTGTGGTGGCACAGGTCACCTCAGGAGTCACTACTCTTTAGTAGCTTCTTCACCACAGGGACAGAGTAGTAGGTAATCTTATCAGTAGTCCCCAAAGCTAGCAAACTTCTTATGCACCTGTACAGACAGTACCACAACAACCCCAGACCATTTAGTTCAAATCTCAACCACAACAGCAAGCTCAGCAGAAGAAACAAGGGACCAAGACTCAGGGCACTGATGCCCCAGCTCGCATTTATGGGTTAGTTCATTCTGATGGGAGTGTTTCTAATGTAGTAGTGGAGGATATGATTCTTCTCTATAATTTATGGGCTTGTATCATGTTTGACCTCGGGCCAACCCATTCTTTTATTTGTACACCTTATGCCATTGCATTGGGGTTGAAGTTTGAGCCTTTGGGTCATATGCTATATATAGATCTACCCATCGGGGATTGTTTGGAGACAGTTAGAGTGTGTAGAAATTGTATACTTCGTTTTGGAGAGAAAGAGTTTAGGGTAGATTTAATTGCCTTGGAGATGATGGGGTGTGATGTTATTTTCAGAATGGATTTACTCTCTTCCTACCATGCTAATATGGATTGCTACTGGAAGAAAGTGATGTTTCGTGCATTGGGGGATATAAATTTCTATTTCATGGGCGAAATTAGTATCCCTTGATGTTTCCATACAATAGGGAAAGACGTTCTAAAGGTTGATATTGGGAGTAGCCTAAGTTTCTTAGCCCACATTTTTTGAGAAGGATGGAGTGATGTGGAGTCTGTAAAACCCGAGAAAATTTTGAATTTTTATGAAAAAGGGTAAAATCGTAATTAGCTGCTACGATACTGGTTGAAAGCTTGAATTTTTTAGAACTCGGATGACTAAACGGACCTCATTGTTGGATTTTTCTCGCCAAATCTAGTTACCTAGTCAATTTTCGTTGAATTCCGAGACAGTCGGATTTTTTGCGTGTTACAAGGCGATCGGGTGTTGCGTGACCAAAATAAACGTGACTGAGAAATAAATTGCGAAACATGAAAAATAATTTAAATTTAGTTCAAATAAAATACATTGAATTTAAAATAGAATGAGATTTAATTGATTCGGGACGAAATCGGATCAGTAAAAGGCGGGACGTGTGGCGCATTGTGGGCCAAGCATCTAAGAGGTATAAAAAGGGAGAAAAATCATATTTTTCCCCCAAATTGGCTGCTGAATTTTGTTGGAGAGAGAGAGGGAATAAGAGAGATAAAATCAAGGGTGTCTTCATCTTCTTCTTGCGATCTAGGGCCAACCTTTGGTCGGATTGCTTTGGACCAAGAACTAAAGTTCATTTACTTGACGATGGCTACGTCTGCGTACCAAAAATTGGGGATTTTGACGAAGTCTCAAAGACATAATTTTTGGAAATCAAGGTTTAAAGCTTGATTTGGGTTTTTGGGAGCTTTCTACCACTTGTATCACGCTTCAAGAGGTAGGGTTCTTCTCCTAGCTAGATTTATTTTTAACCTAGGGTTTTGTATGAAATTGGTAGCATGAATTGGGATGAAATCTCTTGTCTAAATGTATTACGAGTGTAAGGGAAATGGTACAGAAATGTGCTAAACCAAGTTTGCATGAATTGGGTTTGTGCAATTTGCTTGTTTGGTAAATTCATGAGAATTGTGATAAATTGGGCAAGATTGTGTGTCTTTGGGGTGTTTGATAAAATGTCTATGTTAAAGTAGCATGTTTAATTCATTGAAAATGTTGTAACATGCTTGGTGAGAATGTGGATTATAATTATATGCCTTCAATATAATTGACAATTTAGAAATGTGATAATGTTGGAATGTAATTATAAGCTTTACGATATAAGTTACATTAAGGGATTGAAATTGTTCATATTGTGTTCAGAACATGTTGAACGTGATGTTGTAATTGCAATTGAAATCTTGATTGCATAATGATATGAAATGCAATTGTACATTACATTGCATAAGCACGGGAAACATCACATTCATGGGGATTTGGCATGAGTGTCGGTGTATGTGCATGTTTTTGGATCAAACACCAGTCTTGGTGGTTGAGGCGTGGACTCGGGAAGGTTGGACCTAGGTCCGACTGAGTTGCACAGATTGCATGGAAAACTTGTGTCGGGTATATCAAGAAAGGCTATACTCTCCCTCGGGTGCAAGACCCGGTTATTGGTTTATACATTTCCGACGGTGAAAGTCCAAAAAAGTGTATTGGTGTATGCAAAATCGGAGGTGGGATACCAAAATCACTGTCGGTGTGGTGGAAAGTTGGTGCAAGTCTAGGAAATCACCTACCCAAGAAAGACACATGGTTCATTTTATAAATAGTCATTGAATGTGCTACATCAATGGCGGGGGCTTGGAATGCTCGGATTCATACGCATGGAATTGCATGTATTATGGGAGCCGATGAAGGCTCATGTTGCATTGCATGTGTGAGTCTCACCTCATAACATGACCGAGTTAGGGCTTTAAATTACATTTTTGTAAAACAAGTTTGTAATTAGTCTTTGGACATGTAATATTGTATAAAGGATTATAAAATGAACTCATATGAGCTTTATTTTGTGTACAATTTAATGTTATATAAGTTTGGGTGGATGTTGTATGAGATTGGATGAGTTGGAATTGAAAAAAGATTGAATTGGGGGCAAACTGTGTAAAACCCGGGAAATTTGAACTTTTTCCAAAAAAGGGCAAAATAGTGATTTGCCACTATAATGCGTATTTAAAATACTCATGTTCTAGACCTCGGATGAGGAAACGGAGTTCGCTGTTGAATTCGTATCGCGAAATTTAGTCACCTTGTCAAATTTCGTCGAATTCCGAGATAGTCGGATTTTGCACGTCGTTCGAGGTGACTGTGTGCCAAATAACCTCACGAACGTCCCCATGAATAAATTTTACAAAATTTTCGTAAAATTGAATTAAAGATCAAATAAAATTATTTTGAACTTAAACCGGGATCAAATAAATCGTTTCGGGACTAAATCGGACCCGATTAAGCGAGGGACACGTGGCGCGACGTGGGCCGAGTATTTAAAACTATAAATAGGGGTAAATATCTAGAAAATCAGATTTTTCTTTCCCATGTGTTCTTGTTTGGCCGGCCAAGAGAGAGAGGAGAGAAAAGAGAGAAAATAGAATTTTCTTCAAGCTTTCTTCGTCGATTCCCGGAGTTCCGTCGCTCGGATTCCGTCGAGCCAAGAGCTAAAGTCGATCCTCTCGACGAGGGCTACGCAACCACCCCAAGAACGAGGGATTTCACCGAAGATCCAAAGAAGGAGATTTGGGGGGAAATCTAGTCTTGGGCTTGGGAAGACTTCTTGAAGCTTCTTTCGGGTGATTACGCTTCAAGAGGTAGGGTTCTCCCTACTTTGGTGTAATCTTGCCTTAGATGTTAGTAGTCTAAAGTTTTGATATGCTATGCCTAGGATAGACCTTCACATATAGGTTTATGGTCATAGAAATGGAAAAGTGAGCATAGAGATGGTTTAAATCTAATTTCTAGCTTAACTTTGGTGTATGAAGTTACATGTGAATTATTATGTAACTTGGGGAAATTTGAGGCATGATTATGAGATTTATAAATTGTGCCTAGAAGGTGTTTGATTAAATGCCTTGTTTGAATGGAAGTAGTTGTTTTAATTGAATTGAAATAACATGCTTAAGTTTAACTTGTGGAATCATATGCATATGATATGATTTGTAATTAAATGTGCTTGTTGATATATGCATATGTTGATATAGTAACATTGAAATGAATATGGTAATTATATGCTTAGGATATAAATTTACCATGGATGTGTTGAAATTGTGCATGGGTTGTTCTTGACATATTGAACATCATGTGGTATGCAATGGGACATAGCATTGCATGTGCACGGAAGCATCTCATTACATGGGTGTGTGCATAGTTGATGTCAACGCCACACTTGGTGATTGACGAAATGGCTTGGGAAAAGTTGGGTCGAAGACCTAGCTAAGCCCATGATTGCATGATAAATTGGGTCGGGATGAGCAAGAAGAGGCATGACGACCTCTCGGGTGAAAGACCCGGTGATTTGGGGGGTGCACTCCATTGGTATAAGAGCCCATAAAGTGTACGGGTGTGGAAGACCATTGGTATGAGTCCATGAAAAAGTCCGATCCCAAGAAAGACCCTAGCTTTGAAAATGTCATTTGATGAAACATAAATGATGAAATGAAACACTTTGGCATTGCATCGTGTTGTAGGAGTCGGTGAGGACTCGGGTTGAAATGCATGAGGGAGTGACATCTCATTTCATGGCATGGTAGTATTGCATTCCAACTTAGGATGCATGTCCTTGTGAGAAATGATTGTTGGCAAATGAATGTTGCATGAGCATGAGCATCTAGGGGGAGAGTAGCCCTGGTAGGGTTTACTTTACTGGGCGTTGGCTCACCCTATACGGGAAACATTTCAGGTGTGGGGTTTGCACCGGCGGATGGCTCACTTGGAGAGCATCAAGCATGAAGGGGGCCGGCTTGTGGCCTTAGTTCGAGTTTTTGTAAAACTTTTGTATAAATTCCATTTTGATGTGTAAATTATGGAATTAATTGTAATGGAACTTGTATAAGTTGTGTATTATATGAAAATCCTTGTCAAACATGTATTTGATGTTTTGGGAAGGGTTTTGAATGGCTTGGAAATGAAAAATAGGTAAAAAGGGCAATTCTGGGCCAGGCGTACCGGTACGCGTACCGGTACGGTAAGGTCCAGAAGGCGTAGCGTACCGGTACGCGTACCGGTATGCCCTCCAAAATTCAGAATTTTTTTTATTTTTATTATTCTTTTGCCAAGTCTTTGGGCTATGTTTTCCTCCCTTCTAATGTTACAAATGGATAATAAGAGGATACCAATGGTGGTATATTGGATCTCGGATAGGTCAACCAACCAAAAGAAATTGGACTTGTATTTTTTTTTTATCCCGGTAAAGGGAATGTGGTGCCGCGGTATCGGGTTAAGCGACATCCACGGGTATTTCCGCGGGTTGACGGGTTGTCAACGGTTAATACAGGACCCCCGGAAAATGGGGCGTCACAGCTTGGTTTCAGAGCCTAGGTATACGAATTACTTAGGGCTTGATGGGCATTGGGTCTAGACCATTGCATGCATTGTGCATTTCATCTTATGTGTTTAAATGCTACATGTTATGTGCTATGTGCTATGTGGATAATATGCATTGTAGAATGTATATGGAAATGAACACACTAGGGTTAGGAAACATAACCTTGGGAGTGGGAAAACAAATGAACGGGAGGGTTCATGGTATAAATGTCTACTAAGGAGAGGAATATGCTCCCCTAGTGAGACGATTCGAAATCTCTTTATGTCTGAGTGTTGATTCCTACTTTGGGATGCCTTGTAAAACTATATTGCTATTTGACTTATGTAGATGACATATAGAGGGCGAGGACGCCGAGGCGGTAGGTGGAATAACCAACCACCTCCGGCCTTTGATCACCAAGCCTTTGTAGAGGCTATTGGTGAGGCGGCGGTGACTATTGCACAGGCTAGTGCTACAGCCGCTACCATTGCACAGACGGGTGCAAATATGGGACAAGGAGGCTCGAGTAACCTCCAGAAGTTCAAAGCCCATCATCCTCCGATTTTTCTGGGAGGTGCGGATCCAATGGTAGCCGATCGTTGGATTCGGCAAGTGGAGAAGATCTTGAGGGCTATGGAAATCACTTCCGATGCCACCAAGATAACTCTGGCAACTTTTCAGCTGGAGGGAGAGTCCCAACTATGGTGGGATTGGGTGAATGACTCCAGAAATTTGGAGGCCATGACTTGGGTAGAGTTCCGAGAGCTTTTTATGGGAAAGTATTTTCCGGCAACTGCTCGACATGCAAAGGCCCGTGAGTTCTTAGACTTGAGACAGGGAACGATGACGATGATGGAATATGTGGCTAAGTTCACTGAATTAGCCCGTTTCGCCGACGATTATGTGGCCACTGACATGGCCAAAGTACGTAAGTTTGAGGATGGCTTGAAGTTGTCCATTCGAGGCAAGATTGTGGGACTTCTCCTGCAAGACCTCGATTCGATGGTCAAGACTGCAATGGCTATCGAGAGAGAGGTGGAGGACGCTCGTAACATCCGGGAAGCGGGTGTTAAGGACAAAAAGAAGGAGGGTCAATCCTTTTCTTCTTGTGCAGGAAAGAAGCAAAGGACTTCAGTTCCGCAAGGATCTCAAGGGCAGAGCCGCGGCTATCAAGGCCAAGGCCAGGGTAGATTCTCCCAAGACGGGGGAAACTTCAGGACCGCCTTCCAGACGGGCCAGAAGACTTGCTATTTTTGCCACCAGCCGGGTCACATAAAGAAGGAGTGTCCTCAACGGCAGGGATCCCAGAGCTATGGGACATCCCAATCCCAGTCTTCTGTGGGACAGCCGCAGACACAGTTTGTTCCTCCTTACCCCCCCATGGGTCAAAGGAGCCAGTACCAGTCACAGGGTGCTGCACCAGCGCCTACTACTTTTCGAGCGGGAACTCCGCAAGCAGGCCAGATGGGCCAGGGCATGGGTAGAGGACGAGGCCAGGGTTCACAGGCCGGGACTTCAGGGACCCAGGGGCGTGTCTACGCCATTATGCCACAGACTGAGCCTACAGATCAGTCGGTGATACAGGGTACATTTCTACTCTCTCGGTTATGGGCAAGAGTAATGTTTGATTCTGGTGCATCTCATTCTTTTATTTCTGCATCTTGTGTGAAAGATTTGGGTTTAGAGGTTGAGACCTTAGAAGAACCATTGCATGTGAGTTCTCCCCTGGGAGCTAGGGTGAGAGTTGATCAGATATGTCGGGGTTGTGAGCTGGAAATCTCAGGGATTCTACTCACCGTGGACCTTCGGGTCATGGACATGTCGGAGTTCGATGTAATCCTGGGAATGGATTGGTTGGCGGCACACCGAGTCGTCATTGATTGTGACCGGAAGCGGGTCACTGCTTACACACCGGATGGGGTTTGTTTCATGTTTCAGGGGGATAAGCACGATGCTTTTCCTCAAGCCGTGTACGATTCTAGATGGCACGGACAGTTGATGGGTTGGCTAGCAAGCCTTACCCTGGAGGACGAGGCGAGACAGGAGTTTGGTCTACCTCGGGTTGTGTGTGATTATGAGGATGTTTTTCCGGATGAACTACTGGGATTACCTCCACATAGGGATGTAGATTTCACTATAGAGTTGCATCCTGGTACATCGCCCATTTCTATGACTCCACATAGGATGACGCCTGCTGAGTTGCAAGAACTCAAGGTCCAATTGCAGGAATTGTTGGACCAGGGTTTCATTAGACCGAGTACCTTACCTTGGGGCGCTCCGGTGTTATTTGCAAAGAAGAAGGACAAAACCCTTCGACTATGTATAGACTACCGGCAGTTGAATAGGGTTACTATCAAGAATAGGTACCCTTTGCCGAGGATTGATGACTTGTTTGATCAGCTGAGAGGGGCGCGGGTCTACTCCAAGATAGATCTCCGCACCGGTTACCATCAGTTGAGAGTTAGGGAGACAGATATCCCTAAGACGGCGTTTCGGACGCGATATGGGCATTTCGAGTTCACAGTGATGCCATTCGGATTGACGAACGCTCCAGCGGCATTCATGGATCTCATGCATAGGGTGTTTCAACCCTACCTTGATCAATTTGTTGTAGTATTTGTTGACGACATCTTGATCTACTCCAAGTCTGAGGAGGAGCATGAGGGTCACTTGAGGTTCGTTCTTCAGATCTTGAGAGACCACCAATTGTATGCCAAGTTCAGCAAGTGTGAATTTTGGCTTACTGAGGTGAAATTTTTGGGACATGTGGTGTCGGCTTCGGGTGTATCCGTAGACCCGGAGAAGGTTGAGTCAGTCATGAATTGGGAGAGGCCGAAGTCAGTCTTCGAGATACGTAGTTTCTTGGGATTGGCGGGGTATTACAGGAGGTTCATTGAGGACTTCTCCTGACTAGCTTCACCTATGACTAGGTTGACCCGGAAAAAGGTTAGGTTTGAGTGGAATGATTTTTGCGAGAAGGCATTCCAAGAGTTGAAGAGGAGGCTTACTTCAGCTCCTATACTGATAGTCCCAGAAAGGGGACAGAGGTACACAGTGTATTGTGATGCCTCTAAGGACGGACTTGGATGCGTCTTAATGCAGTCCGGGAGAGTGGTAGCTTATGGTTCTCGGCAGTTAAAGAACCACGAGCAGAGTTACCCTACACATGACATGGAGTTGGCAGCCATTGTCTTTGCCTTGAAGGCTTGGCGCCACTACTTATACGGTGAGCAGTTTGAGGTGTTTTCAGACCATAAAAGTCTGAAGTACATCTTTACACAGCGGGACCTCAATATGAGGCAACGTAGGTGGATGGAGTTTTTGGAGGACTATGACTTCACCTTGCATTACCATCCCGGTAAGGCAAATGTGGTAGCTGACGCACTCAGTCGGAAGTCACGGGGAGTCTTGGCTAGTGTGGCTTCCCGAGAGTGGCAGATGCTCGAGACTGTGGGACAGTTCGGGCTATGTTATATGGGTCAGGATCAGGGTACTTTGGGGAGTTTGGTGGCTACACCTTCCCTACTGAGCAGGGTTGTTGAGTCCTAGAGTCATGACATGGAGCTATTGTCCATCCGGGACCGTGTACAGGCAGGTACAGGTGACGAGGGCTGGGCCATTCACTCGGATGGTAGTCTTCGGTATCGAGGAAGGGTTGTGGTTCCTCAGTTGGCGGATCTGAGAGAGGAGATCCTTAGGGAGTTTCATTGCTCCCGTTTCGCGGTTCATCTAGGGGGCACGAAGATGTATCATGATCTTCGTTGCCAGTATTATTGGAATGGGATGAAGCGACATGTTGGCGAATTTGTTAGTAGATGTCTCACGTGTCAGCAAGTGAAGGCTGAACACCAGAGACCAGCAGGGTTACTCCAGCCATTGGAGGTAGCTGAGTGGAAGTGGGAACATATCACGATGGATTTTGTGACTCACTTGCCACGGACATCGAGGGGACATGACGCGGTATGGGTGGTTATGGACCAGCTTACGAAGTCGGCACACTTTTTGGCTGTGCGGATGACCTTCACACTGGAGGAATTCTGCAGGTTGTATATACGGGAGATTGTCCGGTTGCATGGGGTACCCGTATCTATCGTATCAGATCGGGATCCCAGGTTTACGGCTCATTTTTGGGAGAGTTTCCAACGCGCCATGGGGACACAGCTGATGATGAGCACTGCGTTTCATCCCCAGACGGACGGTCAGTCTGAAAGGACCATTCAGACATTAGAGGACATGCTACGGGCATGTATCCTAGATCTCAAGGGTAGCTGGGAAGATCATTTACCCTTGGTAGAGTTCGCCTATAACAATAGTTATCAGGCGAGCATACAGATGGCACCCTACGAGGCACTATATGGGAGGCCATGTCGATCTCCGGTTTGTTGGACGGAGGTAGGAGAGAGGTCTTCTACGGGTCCAGATTTGGTAAAAGACACCTCGGAGAAGGTGGGTTTGATACGGAAGCGTCTTCTCACGGCTCAGAGCCGGCAGAAGAGCTACGCCGATAGACGACGGCGACCTCTAGAGTTTGAGGTGGGAGATCATGTCTTCTTGAAGGTTATGCCTAAAAGAGGAGTGGTCCGGTTTGGTAAGCGGGGGAAACTGTCTCCGAGATACATCGGGCCCTTTGAGGTACTTGAGAGGGTGGGTACAGTTGCTTACCGGTTGGCGTTACCGCCAGATTTATCGAGCGTTCACGCGGTGTTCCATGTCTCTATGCTCCGGAAATACACCCCAGATCCGACTCATGTGGTGGATTGGGGCGAGCTTGTTGTTGATGCGGATGGGACTTTCGAGGAGGGACCGGTGCGTATCATGGATAGCCGGGATCAGGTTTTGCGAGGCAAGATCGTGAGGCTAGTGAAGGTGCTGTGGCAGCACCGGGGAGTGGAAGAGGCGACATGGGAGCGCGAGGACACCGTACGTGCCAATTATCCTTTCCTGTTTAAGGATAGAGGTACGTTTTCACAGTCATTTACTATTACATGACTGTAGCATATGCATGAGATTGCATGTATGTGTGTGTAAATTTCGGGGACGAAATTCTTTTAAGGGGGGAAGAATGTAAAACCCGGGAAATTTGAACATTTTCCAAAAAAGGGCAAAATAGTGATTTACCACTATAATGCGTATTTAAAATACTCATGTTCTAGACCTCGGATGAGGAAACGGAGTTCGCTGTTGAATTCGTATCGCGAAATTTAGTCACCTTGTCAAATTTCGTCGAATTCCGAGATAGTCGGATTTTGCACGTCATTCGAGGTGACTGCGTGTCAAATAACCTCACGAACGTCCCCATGAATAAATTTTACAAAATTTTCGTAAAATTGAATTAAAGATCAAATAAAATTATTTTGAACTTAAACCGGGATCAAATAAATCATTTCGGGACTAAATCGGACCCGATTAAGCGAGGGACACGTGGCGCGACGTGGGCCGAGTATTTAAAACTATAAATAGGGGTAAATATCTAGAAAATCAGATTTTTCTTTCCCATGTGTTCTTGTTTGGCCGGCCAAGAGAGAGAGGAGAGAAAAGAGAGAAAATAGAATTTTCTTCAAGCTTTCTCCGTCGATTCCCGGAGTTCCGTCGCTCTGATTCCGTCGAGCCAAGAGCTAAAGTCGATCCTCTCGACGAGAGCTACGCAACCACCCCAAGAACGAGGGATTTCACCGAAGATCCAAAGAAGGAGATTTGAGGGGAAATCTAGTCTTGGGCTTGGGAAGACTTCTTGAAGCTTCTTTCGGGTGATTACGCTTCAAGAGGTAGGGTTCTCCCTACTTTGGTGTAATCTTTCCTTAGATGTTAGTAGTCTAAAGTTTTGATATGCTATGCCTAGGATAGACCTTCACATATAGGTTTATGGTCATAGAAATGGAAAAGTGAGCATAGAGATGGTTTAAATCTAATTTCTAGCTTAACTTTGGTGTATGAAGTTACATGTGAATTATTATGTAACTTGGGGAAATTTGAGGCATGATTATGAGATTTATAAATTGTGCCTAGAAGGTGTTTGATTAAATGCCTTGTTTGAATGGAAGTAGTTGTTTTAATTGAATTGAAATAACATGCTTAAGTTTAACTTGTGGAATCATATGCATATGATATGATTTGTAATTAAATGTGCTTGTTGATATATGCATATGTTGATATAGTAACATTGAAATGAAACACTTGAACATCATGTGGTATGCAATGGGACATAGCATTGCATGTGCACGGAAGCATCTCATTACATGGGTGTGTGCATAGTTGATGTCAACGCCACACTTGGTGATTGACGAAATGGCTTGGGAAAAGTTGGGTCGAAGACCTAGCTAAGCCCATGATTGCATGATAAATTGGGTCGGGATGAGCAAGAAGAGGCATGACGACCTCTCGGGTGAAAGACCCGGTGATTTGGGGGGTGCACTCCATTGGTATAAGAGCCCATAAAGTGTACGGGTGTGGAAGACCATTGGTATGAGTCCATGAAAAAGTCCGATCCCAAGAAAGACCCTAGCTTTGAAAATGTCATTTGATGAAACATAAATGATGAAATGAAACACTTTGGCATTGCATCGTGTTGTAGGAGTCGGTGAGGACTCGGGTTGAAATGCATGAGGGAGTGACATCTCATTTCATGGCATGATAGTATTGCATTCCAACTTAGGATGCATGTCCTTGTGAGAAATGATTGTTGGCAAATGAATGTTGCATGAGCATGAGCATCTAGGGGGAGAGTAGCCCTGGTAGGGTTTACTTTACTGGGCGTTGGCTCACCCTATACGGGAAACATTTCAGGTGTGGGGTTTGCACCGGCGGATGGCTCACTTGGAGAGCATCAAGCATGAAGGGGGCCGGCTTGTGGCCTTAGTTCGAGTTTTTGTAAAACTTTTGTATAAATTCCATTTTGATGTGTAAATTATGGAATTAATTGTAATGGAACTTGTATAAGTTGTGTATTATATGGAAATCCTTGTCAAACATGTATTTGATGTTTTGGGAAGGGTTTTGAATGGCTTGGAAATGAAAAATAGGTAAAAAGGGCAATTCTGGGCCAGGCGTACCGGTACGCGTACCGGTACGGTAAGGTCCAGAAGGCGTAGCGTACCGGTACGCGTACCGGTACGCCCTCCAAAATTCAGAATTTTTTTTATTTTTATTATTCTTTTGGGAAGTCTTTGGGCTATGTTTTCCTCCCTTCTAATGTTACAAATGGATAATAAGAGGATACCAATGGTGGTATATTGGATCTCGGATAGGTCAACCAACCGAAAGAAATTGGACTTGTATTTTTTTTTTATCCCGGTAAAGGGAATGTGGTGCCGCGGTATCGGGTTAAGCGACATCCACGGGTATTTCCGCGGGTTGACGGGTTGTCAACGGTTAATACAGGACCCCCGGAAAATGGGGTGTCACAAACTGGGCTCTTCTACCTGTAGAACATTGATTACCTACCGGTAGAAAAATTCTAGAGAGCTCTTCTACTAGTAGAATGTTGATTATCTGCCAGTAGAAAAATTCCAGATAGCTCTTCTGTTGGTAGAACGTTGATTATCTACCGGTAGGTCCTCTTAAATTTTCAAAAATTTAAAATAATTTTGTCAAGCCTCCAGGCCTTGAGTTCTTTTGTTCAAAGGATGCAAATTGAGTAATATTAAGGACAAATAGATGTATGGTGGACCTTGGAAGGGTCAAGTGATTGCAATATACACAGGTTATGCGTTGGGGAGTCCCCGGTACAAGGGAGATTTTGCCCAAATGCTGTGTTGTTTATGATCCCGGTAGAGGGAATTTTATGCCGTGGTGTTGGGTTATGCGGCATTCATAGGTACTTCCGCGGGTTGATGGGTGATCAACAGGTTGACAAAGGACCCCCGGTTTTAGGGGCATCACAGAGTCCACTTTTATTCTTGTAGTATTCGACTTTCCTGACGTTTTTCCCGACAATTTGCTCGGATTAATCTATTTGTGAGTCCGTTGAACACCCTACGAATGAGTGCCCAACTATCCCAATGTGTAGGGAAATGCATGAATAGGTTAACACATTTAATTAACCAAAGCAGTCATATGCTCCATATTCCAATACCTACAATCCAGGATGACGATACCATCCCAACTTCAGTTGGAGATCCTACAACACTGTCTAGCCTCAACAATACCCTCCTGTTACATATCTGCCACCATAAAATTATGCCACTCATTCTAATGCTCAACAGGTCCCTCCACAACATGGGTTTCTTCAGAACCCACCAACACCACCATAGCCTCAAGCTCAAGGGTATGGCCATCGGGGTCAATCCATAGTACCTCCTCACCAACCACCCCACAAAAGGAGCACTAATGACTTGTTACAAAAATTCATTCTAAACCAAAATACCATCAATAATCAGAATCTGCAGGCTTTGAATGAAATTAGGTCCCAACTTACAAAGAGTAACACGTGACCCTAAGGGTAATGCACTAAGAGAAAGGGAAATTCCCTGCTCAACCCCAAGAGAACCCCAAGGGTTAGCACATGATTGAGACCTATGAGAATGTTGAACAGCTAGCCCAAGGGTTAACACATGATTGAGACCTATGAGAATGTTGAACAGCTAAAATCTATTACTACTCTTAGGAATGGTAAAGTAGTAGATAAGACTATCCCACCCAAAGTCTCTAAGCCTATAGAAAAAGAGACCTCTGGTGATTTAGAGGAGACTAAGTGTCTGACATTGCTAATAATAGTTGTCCTATCCCTGCTCCTTACCCTCATAGACTTCGAATGCCTACTAAGTTATCTGATACATATGAAATTCTTGGGATTTTTAAGCTGGTCAAAATTAATATTCCTCTATTGGATGCAATTAAACAGATACCATCCTATGCCAAGTTCTTGAAGGAATTATGCGTAGTGAAGAGAAAAATTAATGGGCAAAAAAAAGCTTTCCTCACAAAGCAGGTAAGCTCCATCTTAAGGATGAACACTCCACCCAAATACAAAGACCCCGACTGTCCCACCATCTTAATCACCATTGGGGACTACTGGCTTGAGCAAGCACTGTTAGATTTGGGTGCAAGTGTGAACCTCCTCCCTTATTCTATATATGAGCATCTTAGATTAGGAGATTTGAAGCCGACATCCATCACACTCCATCTTGCCGACAGAAGTGTAAAAATTCCATGAGGAATAGTGGAGGATGTTCTAGTCCAAGTGGAGAAATTTTACTTCCTAGTTGATTCCTAACATGTCTATTCAAATTCTTGACATTTTGGGGAGATCATTCCTTGCAACCTCTAATGCCTTGATTAATTTCAGGAATGCATTCATGAAGCTGACCTTCGAGAATATGACCTTGGAGTTGAACATGTTCAACATTGGAAGGCAGGCCAAGGATGATGGAGAGGTGCATTAGATAAATCGCATTGACACCATCATGGAGCAACAAGAAGAGGATTTAGCTAGAAGATACTTGGAGATCTTGTCTAATGAAGTAATTGTTCAAGAAGAAGAAGCTTGTGGACTAGGCTCATGGGAGGCTAAGTTTGAAGTATTACCACCAATTGAGAAGCAAGCTCTACCATTGACTGTCCAACCACCCAAGCCTGAATTGAAGCCACGCCCATCTAACTTGAAATATGCTTATCTGGGGAATGATGATACTTTTCTGGTGGTGACCAGTTAATCCTTGCTACCTGAGCAAGAATCAAGGCTGCTACAATTGTTGAAAGCCCATAGGGTGGACTATAGCAGATTTAAAGGGGATCAGCCCCCTCATATGGACCTATAGGATTTTCCTTGAAGAAGATGCAAAGCCTTCCCATCAACAACATTGGCGATTTAATCCTATAATGAAATATGTGGTCCGAGCTAAATTTTTTAAGTTGATTGATGTAGGAATCATCTTCCCTATTGTTGATAGCAAATGGGTGAGTCCTACACAAGTAGTTCCTAAGAAGTTAGGAGTCACTATGGTCACCAATGAGCATAGCGAGCTTATTTCTACAAAAATGGTGACCGGGTGGAGGGTTTGAATAGACTACAGGAAGCTAAATGCGTGTACCCAAAAAGATCACTTTCCATTGCTGTTCCTCAATCAAATGTTGGAGCGAGTGGCGGGGCATGCCTATTACTACTTCCTAGATGCGTATTTGGGCTAGAACCAGATTGAGATAGCCCTTGAAGATCAGGAAAAGACAACCTTCACGTGTCCCTTTGGAACGTTTGTGATTAACCGTAAATAATGTGTTAATGAATTAGGTTTTAAATTTAATTGTGTGCGTAAATTAGGTTAAAATAACTAAGTTAGGCGAAATTAGGGTTAATGCGTAAGTTTGAAATTTTGCAGGATTTTGTGCTGAAATATGGAAATATAGGGGGGATAAAGTGTACAAAAAGAGTATGGAAGGGGAGGCAAGTGTAATTATGACATTAATATATCAAAGCAAGGGAGCAGCAAGCCATGCAAATCTAGAGGATTGCCACCGTCCGAACGGTGGTGGTGGCGTCCGGACAGTCCTAAACCGCCTTAAACCTCTCTCCTCACCCCATTGGTCCATTTATGCAACAAATCCATCTGATTGGTCAGCAGGAAGTCTGCTACCTCAAGAGCTTCCTCCAGTGCCTATAAATAGGCCATTTTAGCTTCATTTTTAGGGGATTCGCCTAGAGCCCAGTCCAGACAGTCAGGAAGGAGAGAAACAGTGGAGTGAGGCCTTGCCAGAATCACTTTCCAGCCAGAACTGTCTCTACTTCTACATTTTTTTTATCCCTTTTACTTGGAGGGTTGAACCTCTCCCACTTTTGTGTCCTAGCCGGTAATAAGAGTGACAGCGTTTTAGCTATTCCTTGGGGGAAGGATTTGTTTTGTATTTTGTTTCGGTTGTAATGAGATTATTTCACTCCTTTTGCTCGTCTATAGTAATGAGGCGTGAGTAGTTGTTTATACTCTTTAGTGAAGGGTGAATACATGTAATATTATTTATGTTAAGGAAATGCCGATGTTTTACTTATGCTTTAATGTTTATACCTCCCTTAATTGATGGATGGTTATATTTATAATATGCTCAGGGTTCAGGGTTATGAACACCGAGCAATACTTAATGCTATATACCATATTATCTATACTTGTTACGTACTTCATGCATGATACAGTGATGTACGTATTTGGACTTTATGTAACAGTCGGGAGATTGGTTATAGACAGGTTAAATCTTGTGATAGCCAATGATTTTGATTCAATGCATAAACCGGAATTCCGTCATTAGTGAATCATCAACCTGCCGATTGAATAACTTAAGTAAACCTTTTGAATGGCTTGCCTTCTGGTTTACTAGGGTTACTTGATTGATGCATAGTATAGAGACCTTTCGGCTAACCTAATCAGTTGTTGTGTTATGGTTCAATAAACATCAAACCTACCAGTTGATTTTCTAGTAAAATGAGAGTTAATTGTTGTAAGGTGACATTTTCAATAACTAAACAATATAATGCATGTTGGATCCCCGAACTGAGGAGTAATTTTTATTATTGTCTTTCAAATTTTAATTAAGTGTTTATTTGATTGTTCTAAGCTTACACCACAAGTTGTTCCAGTGCACACTACATCCATGGCAATTTCACCGTTTCTTTTTTGGAGTCCAGATAGTTAGCTCCCTATGGGTTCAACCTCGAACTTAAACCGAAAAATACTGCAATTTGACCAATTATTCTTGGGTGTATGACATAATTCAGGTCAGATCAAGCTTTTTGGCGCTGCTGTTGGGGAGTTACGGTGATTTCAAAACGAACAGGGAAGTTGCCTAGTTTGCATTATATGTATATTCACTGTTTGTTGTATTTGCATTGTTTATGTATGTTAAGTCATCTGTAGGGTCTGTAAATCAGTCTAATCCTTCATCTTCGTCATCCTCATCGTCACAAGCATCATTTGAGTTAAGCATGGCTCATAATAATCAACGGGAACAAGAGGTAGTTCAAAATGTCCAACCTTTAACAGAATATTTCCATCTCACATGCACTAGTGTCCCATCATGTTTTGCTTTTCCCACTAATGCTCCAAATTTTAACATTAAGGTAGGGACAATACAGCTTTTACCATAGTTTCATGGTCTGGAGTCTGAAAACCCGTATTTGCATATGAAATAATTTGAAGAAGTATGTGGTGCATTGCAAGATAATTCTGAAATGGCCCGGTTGAAACTTTTTCCTTTCTCTTTGAAGGATAAAGCTAAACAGTGGCTAAATTCTTTAAAAGCCCAATCTATCCCTAGTTGGCAAGTTTTACAAACTGAATTTTTCAAAAAAAAATTCCCAGTGCATCGCACTAATGCATTGAGACGTCAAATCATGAATTTTTCTGTAAAAGAAGGGAAAACTTTTTATCAATGTTGGGAGAGATTTAAGGATCTTCTCCAAGCTTGCCCACATCATGCATTTGAAAGTTGGACTCTAGTAGGTTTCTTCTATGATGCCCTCCCATCCGCACTGTGTCAGTTTGTTGAAATGATGGCTCAGGGGGAATTCATGAGTAAGAGTCCTGAGGAGGCATTTTAGTTTTTGACACCATTTCTGAGAGTTCTCAAATGTGGGACTCGGCCTCTCCAAATATTGTCGAACCCAAGCCATCTACGTCCCAAGGAGGGAAGTACGTGTTAAAAGATGATGATGACCTGAGGGCCAGAATGGCTACCTTGTCCCGAAAGGTTGAAGCCTTAGAAATGAAAAAAAACCAAGGAAGTTTTTGTAGTGTCTTCCAATGAGTAGTCGTGTGGAATCTATGCATTGTCAGGACATCCCACGGGGGAATGTCCATAAGTCCAGCATTCAAAGAGGTCTTTATGGAGCAAACCAATGTCATTTCAAATTTTAACAAGCCTTACTCCAATCCCTATTCTGACACCTATAACCCAGGGTGGCAGAATCACCCGGATTTCAGTTAAAAAAACACACAACCTATGATTCAGCCACCAGGTCCACCTTCACCACAACCACAGACTCAGCAGTCTTATCAACCCCTATATAAGAGAAGTTTACAAGACACCATGAACCAGTTCATTCAGAGTCAAATGAGTTTCAATACTCAGACCACTCATACATTTAATGATTTCAAAGCTCAAACTTCACATAATATTGAGGATATTAAGAGTCATTTAGCCAAATTGACCTAGTCCTTGAGTATATCATAGAAGGGAAAATTTACATCTTAACCTAAACCCCCACAGGGTCAAAACCAAGCTAATATTGTGTCTTTCGGACCTTCTCCGAGTCAAGTGCAAGTAATTACCACACTGATAAGTGGTAAGGTGATTGATAAGACCATTAAGTCTAAAACTCTTGAACCCATAGTTGAGCCAATCCCAATAAATGAACCAATTGAGCCTGAACCTCTTATTGAAAAGGAATCAGAACCGCCAAATGAAAAAGAACATTCAAGTCCTGTTCCGTTACCTTTTCCTCAAAGAGTCAAGAAACCTCAATCTCTGAACAATCATGCTGACATCTTTGAGTTGTTTAAGCATGTAAAGATTAACATCCCTCTGTTGGATGCAATCAAGCAAGTCCCATCCTATGCCAAGTTTTTAAAAGACCTTTACATAGTGAAAAGAAGAATAAATGTACAAATAAGAGCATTTTTAACTGAACAGGCTAGTGTCATCATTCAGCACAAGGCCCCTCTCAAGTACAAAGATCCTGGGAGTCCTATAGTTTCATGCATCATCAGAAATTTTTGAATTGAGTAGGCCCTGCTTGATCTTGGAGCCATTGTCAATTTGCTTCCATTTTCGGTTCATGAGCAGTCAGGGTTCGATGAGTTAAAACCCATCAATGTCACATTGCAATTGGTAGACCGTTCTGTAAAAATTCCACGTGGAGTTGTGGATGTTGTACTTGTTCAAGTTGATAAGTTCTATTTCCCAGTGGATTTCATTGTTTTAGATACACAACTAGTTTTGCATGTCTTTACCCAAATCCCTGTCATTTTTGGTCGAACATTCCTTGCTACATCAAATGTATTGATTAATTGTAGGAATGGAATCATGAAACTTTCATTTGGGAACATGACTTTGGAATTGAATGTGTTTGACATTGCCAAACAACCCAGAGACAAGGAAGAGTTGCATGAAGTGAATTGTGTTGATTTGTGAACTCAAAATCTGTTTGAAAATGCTTGTACAAAGAAAAAGTCATATGCATTAGAGTTTGTACATAATGATGAGTTTGTAGATAAATCAGTCATTGAAACATGGAGTCCTAGATTTGAAGAATTATTGCCTTTTGAACCTAAGTTTGTAAAGCCCAGTGTTGAAATTATTAAACCAGAGTTGAAAGCTCTCCTGAGTGACTTGAAATATGTCTTATTGGGGGAGGATTAAACTCATCAAGTGATAATATCTTCAAAGTTGTCAGAAGTCCAAGAAAAGAAATTGACAAAGGTCATAAAAAATCATCAAAGTGCTATCGGTTGGTCAATAGCAGACATAAAGGGTATAAGTCCTCTTCTTTGTACTCATTATATATACTTAGAAGAAGATTGAATCCACATTTGAAAGAAGTAGTCTGGGCTGAAGTACTTAAACTGTTAGATGCTGATATCATATATCCTATATTTGATAGTAAATGGGTCAGCCCAACATACATAGTGCCTAAAAAGTCTAGTGTCACGGTAATAAAAAATCAAGAAAATGAATTAGTCCCTATGTGTACAGTCACTGGTTGGCGTATGTGTATTGACTGTCCGAAGTTGAATTCCCTCACCAGAAATTTTTTCCTACCTTTTCTAGATCAAGTCTTAGAAATAATAGTCGGTCATGCATATTATTGTTTTTTGGATGGACATTCCGACTATAATCATACTGAAATAACAATTGATGATCAAGAGAAAAACCACTTTTACATTTCCTTTTGGCACTTTTGTTTATAAGAGAATGCCTTTTGGATTGTGTAATGCTCCAACTACTTTTCAACATTGTATGTTGAATATTGTTAGTGATATGGTGGAGCAGTTTTTGGAAGTCTTTATGGATGATTTTTCAGTATATGGTGATTCATTTGAATTATGTTTAGAGCATATTGAAAAAGTCCTTACTCAATGTGAGGAAACAAATCTTGTTTTGAATTCAAAAAAATGCCATTTCATGGTCACATAGGGTATTATTTTAGGACATGTAGTTTCTGCTAAAGGAATTAAAGTTGACAAGTCCAAAATTCATTTAATAGCCAATCTCCCTGCTTGATCGGCCACCAGAATAGTGTCGTCCACCCAAGTGCAAGTGGTCAAATTGCAATATAATTCTCGGTTTAAGTCCGAGGTCGACCCACAGGGAGCTAAATATTGGAATTCAAAATAGAAATGGTGAAGTTGTTACAGGATACAAAATGTAATGAAATAGCTCGTGGTGTGAGCTTAGAACAACTTAAATTAAACTTAATTAAAACTGTGAAAATGCAATAATAAAAAGGTACCCTTCAATTTGAGAATTCCACATGCATTATATTGTTTCAGTTATTGGAAATGCCACCTTACAACAATTAACCCCCATTTTACTGGAAAGTCAACCGGTAGGTATGATGTATATTAAACCATATCCAGCAACTGATTAGGTTAGCCGGTTGGTATATGTTCCATGCATCAGTTAAACAACCCTAGTAAACCAGAAGGCAAGCCATTCAGGAGGAATACTATAGTTATTCAACCGGCAGGTTGATGATTCACTGATGACGAGATTTCGGTTTATGCATTGAATCAAAAGCATTAGTTATGCCGAGACTTAACCCGTCTATAACCAATCTATTGACTGTTACATAAAGTCTAATCACGTACATCACTGTATCATGCATGAAATACATAATTAGTAGATAGTATGGTATATAGCATTAGGTACTGCTAGGTGTTCATAACCATGAGCATATTATATATGTAACCATCCATCAATAAGGGAGGTACATATATAACATTAAAGCATAGATAAAAACATCAACATTTTCATAACTTAAACGATATTGTATATGTGTTCACCCTTCACCAAAGGGTATAAATGAACTACTCACGCCCCATTGCTATAGACGAGCAAGAGGTGCGATATAGTTCCATTACAAACAAAACAAAATACAAGACAATCCTTCCCCGATGAGTAGTTGAAACACTACCACTCTTATCACCGGTTAGGGCACAAAAGTGGGAGAGGTTCAACCCTCCAATTAAAAAGGAATAACAAAAATGTAGAAGTAAGAAATTCTTGCCCTATAGTTGGCTCGAAGTGGTTTGGCAGGGCTTCACTGTATTGTTTCTCTCTCTCTCTCTCATTCTCTGACTGTCTCTAACTTTCTCTAAGCCTGACTTTCCCTCCTTCCAGAATTACTGAATGCTGAAAATGGAAGCTGGAAGGGCCTATTTATAGGTAGTGGAGGCTGGTTTGAGGCGGTTGGCATGAGACTGGCCAATCAGGCTTCTTGCTGTTGCAGTTGACCAATGGCGAAGAAAGAGGAAGGTGAGGTGGTTTAGCCACCATCCGGACGCCGTCACCACCATCCGGACGGTGCTAAACCTCTAGACTTTGCATGGCATGCTTGATTGATGTATTGATGATATTTGCACTTGCCTCCCCTTGCTAATCAAGCTTGTACACTTTGCTCCCCTTGACTTTGCATAATTTTTGCACAAAACCTTGAAAAATATACAGTTTAACGCATTAACCCTAATTTATGCACTAACCCTAAATTTACTTGCTTTGATTGTTTTAACTCACTTCACTTACACAATTAACCTAATAACCTAATTCATTTTTAGGGGATTCGCGTAGAGCCCAGTCCAGACAGTGAGGACGGAGAGAAAGAGAGAAACAGTGGAGTGAGGCCTGCCAGAATCACTTTCCAGCCAAAACTATCTCTACTTCTACATTTATGTTTATACTTTTTACTTGGAGGGTTGAACCTCTCCCACTTTTGTGCTCTAGCCGGTAATAAGAGTGGCAATGTTTCAGCTATTTCTTGGGGAAGGATTTGTTTTGTATCATGCATGAAGTACATAATTAGTAGATAGTATATAGCATTAGGTACCACTCGGTGTTCATAACCATGAGCATATTATAAATGTAACCATCCATCAATAAGGGAGGTATATATATAACATTAAAGCATAGATAAAAACATCGGCATTTCCATAACTTAAACAATATTGTACATCTGTTCACCCTTCACCAAAGGGTATAAGCGGACTACTCACGCCCCATTGCTATAGACGACCAAGTGGTGCGATATAGTTCCATTACAAAAAAAAAATACAAGGCAATCCTTCCCCGATGAATAGTTGAAACACTACCACTCTAATCACTGGTTAGGGCACAAAAGTGGGAGAGGTTCAACCCTCCAAGTACAAAGGAATAATATAAATGTAGAAGTAAAAAATTCTCTCCGAAAAGCTGGCTAGAAGTGGTTCAGCGGGGGTTCACTGTACTGTTTTTCTCTCTCTCTCTGACTGTCTCTGACTGACCCTGACCTTCCCTCCTTCTAGAATTACTAATTGCTGAAAATGGAAGCTGGAAGGGCCTATATATAGGCATTGGAGGCTGATTTGAGGCGGTTGGCATGAGACTGGCCAAACAGGCTTCTTGCTTCTGCAGTTGACCAATGGGGAAGGAGGAAGGTGTGGCGGTTTAGCCACCATCCGGACGCCACAACCACCGTCCGGACAGTACTAAACCCCTGGAATTTGCATGGCATGCTTGATTGATGTATTGATGATATTTTCACTTGCCTCCCCTTGCTAATCAAGCTTGTACACTTTGTTCCCCTTGACTTTGCAAAATTTCTGCACAAAACCCTGAAAAATATGCAGTTTAACGCATTAACCCTAATTTACGCACTAACCCTAATTTTAATTACTTTGATTGTTTTAACTCACTTCACTTACACAATTAACCTAATAACTTAATTCATTAACGCACTTTTTTGGGTTAATCACACCCCCCAACCTACACATTACTTATCCCTAGTAATAAAAATAAATAACAAAACAAAATCACTTTCGTAGATTGCATTTAGCATATGCAACAAGCCATTAAACCCCTAGGTGATCCCTAGTGGATGAGTTTTGTCTCGTGAAAGTTTCCAGTGAAGCTACCTACAAACTTCAAAGTTAGGATACAATAATTCATATTTCTCACAGATAAAATTAAATCAACATTCCTCTATGTTGCTGAAATACCTCCTTTCCCTGATCACTATAAGAATAACACACATTAGTTTTAACACTATTCCATATATTTTAAAAAAACTCGCATGTGTGTGCAAGAATTCCTTTATTTCAAAAATCACTTAAGAAATATCACCATCCTTCACTTTGCTGTACAAGAATTAGCCTCGATGTCAATCCTTTCCTGAAAATCACTCACGAAATAACACATTCGCGTTATAGTGACTATCACTCAAAAATTACATATGATAGGAATATTTTTAACAAAGCAAAGTAATATCACATGTAATATACCAAAACAATGAGTATTTAAATAAAATAGGAATTTGGCATAATCTCATGAAGGAATATTAACACAACATCAAACACATTATCAACACTATCCCTTAATGAATAGGCGAAAATAATACACATTCATGTCTTCTGGAATAAAAAGGACATTATTAGGGTTATAACGTGGCCATGGGTATTGGATTTAAGAAACGACATCAATGGTATTCAAAGGCTATCCTTTCTTGATTAATGTGGCACACCTGTATCCTTGTTTTCCAAATTTCACATACATGGTATTTCCATTCTTTCATTTTCAGTCTAATTTTTCACTTTCTTGGCTATTTTCTTTCTTTTCTTCTTTGCTTTTTATTTTCGCTTGCTTTCTTCCACAAAATTTTTCTTCCTTTGAACAGTAATCATGATCTTCTTTCTTTTCCTTTCTTTGCTCCTTTTTTTTCCGTATAGCACTGACTTTAGAAGTGGGTGCATGAAAATTAGATAGCAAAGGTATGTCAAATATATTTTTCTGTAGCTCGGTTAACTTATGGGTTTCATGAAAAAGAAATTATACTTTTAGGCTCAATCACGGCTAACTATGGATATAATTTTGTAAAAGAAATGGCTAAGGCTCAAAATTAAATCAAAAATGGCCTCAGATCATTTTTCAAAAATCATACACCTGCATAATTCCGAATTAAAAATTTAAGGAAAATGCTAACCATGTTATTCAATGAGTGCTAATTATTCAAAGAAATTTATCGCTGAATCGAAAATTCTTACTTGAATAAATGTGAAATATCTCTCCAAGGAGGAGTGACTCAAAATTTGCAATAGGTTTTACATCTCCACTATATATTTAAGCTTAATAAAGGAGTGTAATATTTCAAAAAAATTTCAAAATAAGGAACTTCCATGTGCAAGAATGAGTTTCTACGAAATATTAAGATAGTGCACAACTAATATATGAAAATCCCGCGTAATCGGGTTAAGGGTATCCTTGCAAAGCATAAGAATAATAACCTAATTGTTAACGTGAATCACATGAAATACACATCCTAACTTAACACAATTTAACCAAAACGATCAATTAACTATATGAACTTAAAAACTGAATCCAAAAAACTAACATTCAAAACATAAAAACTGAAATGAAATGCATAAATTAAAAAGGTTCAGGAAAGATAGTAGAAGTAATGTGGAATCTCCAAAGTCTCTAATCATTAACTAGATGAGCCTCCACCATAATGTCCTCTGAGTAGCCTCAAAATCTCTGTCTGATTCTGCTCGTAGTCAGCCATGCGTTGATCGAGCTGGGTGATGCTGGTCCCTAGCTGAGTGACGATGGTCTCCAACCCTAGTAGAATCTTTCAGTTGGACCTGTCATCAACCGGAATGTATGGCTAGTCCTCCTGTGGCTGAGGCTCCTCTAGTGGATGAAAATCTTCACCTCCCTGAAATGGTTCTGCATGTGGTTCGGGTGGTACCTCCGGCTGCTCGTCGGGCTTCCCTCCATGGCTCTTTCTTAATGAAGTCTTGTCCAAAGGTGCAAAATGCTCCACCGTTGGCCATGAGGGATCTGTGATCACTCCTTTACTCCTGCACAACTCAGAAACTAACATAGAAAATGGGAGTGAGGTCTTCTTTACTTTCACAGTCAACGTCATCTGGTCCATGATCAAGTTGGGCAAATCAATAGTATGTCCCATCCCAAATGCATACAGGAAGTAGGCTCTCTCGGTGTATATCTGGTTTTTCTAGGATTGGGGAAACAAACTGTTCACAGTTATTAAGTTCAAAATTCGATACTTGTCTATTAAATCCCCTTGCTTGATATATTTATTCGGTCTACCCCATACATGGTCTGGATTTCCCGTCAATTCTATTCCAATCTTAGTCATATTAGGCACTTCAGAATAAGGATATTGCGGGTTTGGACATCTCGGGATGGGATTGAAAAAATTCGCAGTAGTGGCCGGTGTAACTTGGAATACCACTCCCCTAACAAAAACTCGAAACTCCCTAGGCCCGGGTTCCTTCGAATTGATATAAAATTCACAAACTAGGAATTCATGTGCAGGAGCAACAAACTTAACATAATTTAACCAACCCCGGGCATCAAGATTCTATCTTACCCTGATATGCTCAAAATCTTCATAAACAAAAGGCCTTTCACAAATAATGGTTTTGGAGAAAAAGTAATTATCATACCAAAACAGTTGATCGATGTTCTCAAACATTGCAACATTGTAAATATTCTAACCTTGGGGTTGTTGCGGGGGCGATTCTGATGATGAAGATGATCCTCTCCTAGCCCGACTCAAAGAAGCTCTCGTTCTTGCTCTAGAATCCATCTTTTCTTGATTTCAGCTTTTAACAGATTTTGATCGGTAAGAACCTATAAAACAGTATGGATAAGAGTTTAATCAGAAGGAAATTCAAGAAAAACTGTTGGGTGAAGTGAATTTGAGGAGAGGTGCAAGGAGGGTGTTGTTTTTCGTATTCTTCTGCGAGGGAAACTCAGAAACTTATCAGTTTTCATGTCTCTGGTTTTTATATAGGTAGTACCGTGATGAGCATAGAATATTGCACATCATTTGTCTCTTTGCACCCATTTTATACTTGCTTTTGTGGAGAAAATGGGGGAAATTGCATTTAATCTATCAATTAATGGAGTTTTGTGTGATTGTAGGTAAAGAGTAGGTAATGGCACGTATTAAGCCTTCCATCAAGTGCTTAAAGACAATGAAGAAGGAGGGGAGGCTTAATGGGTGGCTCGGGATAGCAAGAAATCAAGAAAAAGCTAAAACAGGTGAAAACCTACCGGTAGGTTTTGTTGACGTTCTACCGGTAAGTTTTTTACACTGGAAATATTCTACTGCTACCCCTACCAAAACCTACCGGTAGGTTTTGCCTACTGGAAAAAACTACCGGTAGGTTTTGTTGACGTTCTACTGGTGGGTTTTGCCCAGAAATGTCTTCTCCCACACATACCCTGACATATTCTACATACAAGCATGTTCTCTTACACCTAAGGTCTGACTTTGGAAGAAAAATCATGGAAGAGGAAGAGAGAGAAAGAGAGTGGTTGGGGAAGCATGGAAAAGGCAAGACATGGTCCGTCCTTGCTAGCACAAGTGTCCAATCCCTTCCCATTGATGGCAAGTCAGCTCTCACAGACTATAGAGGAGAGGATGGACAAAATCTGAAGAAGTCTAACACCATAATTTAGTTGGAACACAAGCTTTTAGAGAGAGAGACTCAAGGAAGAAGATGAAGTTTTATAGAGAGAAAGTTGGATTTTCACATTTTCTTCACCATTTTCATTGTAGTAAGCTTTAGATTACTTGTAATCCTTCCCTCTTTCACTTTTAACTCTTTTATTCAAGTTGTAATTAAGCTTAGTCAAGTGTTTTGCATTTCCAATTTCTTCATTTGGGTATTTTTTCTTCAAGCTTTGTTATTTGGGAATGAATGACTTTACTCTTGTAGTTTAAACCTTTTATTACATTAATACAATCTTCATGTTGGATTTCATTACCATGTCTTTTTACATTATGTTTGTTCTTGCATCTATTATGACTAGCTAGACTTTTAGTTGGCTAATCCAAGAGGAATTTCTTCTTGGGTATGTGAAATCAACTCTCCCTCATTCTCCCTCGTAGTTTAAAGTGTTTGGTTTGACTAGGTTGAGTGCGGACGTGGTTGTGGGCTCTTGATACACCGTAGACTTGTCACGGGGTATGCTTTTGCCCAACACATCCACATTAGTCCCTCACTTCCTACGAATCAATCAAACACCGAGACACCATTGGTTGAATGAATTGAGTCGATTTGGCATTCCCATTGGAATGACCCCTGTGGATTAGCCAACCTTGCTTTTCTTGCATTTTTACCAAATCACAACTCACCAAAACACAAAAATTACAAGACTTTACATTTTTCATTTCTTTACAAAATCACCTTCACCACAATTTGACCTTCCTTCCTTGAGGAGACGACCTTGGAATACTCAAATCCAAGTAAAAGACGACATTGCAAGTCTCTCTATGCTTAGGGATCACTTTTGCACTCACACACACACACTTTCATTCACACACACATTTTTCCCATTTCTAGCATTGAACCCGAGGGAGAGTGACACTCACATACTCATATAAGTCATATACACACTATCGGGCTTGTTTTTGGAGATTAGGGTGAAATGGATATCAAGCATTTTTGGCGCCGTTTCTGGGGAAGGTTAGCGTCGCATTAGAAGGGGTGGGGGAATGCAAAACCCTAGAATGCTGAACCCCCAAATGTATTTTCCCCCTCCTAGGAATGAGGGAAACAATATCCCGATTGATCCTCCAGCGAGGTCAATGCGGGATTATCTCCAACCCACTCGTAGCACCACCCTTTCTTGCATACTTCTCCCGGTCCAAGCTCATGCCTTCAAATCGGGAATGTTACAACTACTTTCTCAATTCCATGGAATTGAAAGAAAAAATCATTATTTGCACATTAAGGAATTTGAGGAAATAGTTGCAACATTCCTTAAGAATCATGCCATGGAAGACATAGCTCGTATGAAATTGTTCCCTTTCTCCCTAAAAGATAAGGCCAAAACGTGGTTGAATTCCTTGAAGCCTCAATCAATAAGCTCTTGGACACAAATGCTTTTCGAGTTTTTGAACAAATTTTTTCCAGTGCCCAAGACCACTGCTCTTAAGAAACAAATTCAAAATTTTTCGGAAAAACCTAATGAGCAGTTTTATCATCATTGGGATCGATACAAGGAATTGCTACAATCCATTCAACATCATGGATTTGAACCATGACAATTGGTGAGTTTCTTCTACGAAAGGATTACACCGGGCCATCGACAGTTCATAGACATGATTTGCAATGGGGAGTTTTTAAACAAGGATCCCGATGAGGCCCTAAAGTACTTCAATACATTGGCACAAAATGCCCAATCATGAGATATTACGGATCCCGTCGATGTACCGAGGTCCTCTCCGGGTAGAAATCAACTAGGTGGGGGAGGGATGTATGATTTAAGGGATCTAGAGGACTTACTTGCCAAAATTACCAAATTATCTCAAAAAGTGGAGATTCTAGAGGTTAATAGGAGACATGAGGTGTCTAACATAACCAAGACCGAGGATTTTTTCTCTATTTGTGAGAGTGTTGAGCATTCCATATCAGAGTGCCCCAACATTCCGGCACGTAAAAAGGTTTACCATGAGTAAGTTAATGCCTTCAATCAAAGTAGGCAATCATTCTCCCCACACTCTAATACGTATAATCCGGGTTGGAGTAATCACCCGAACTTTAGTTAGAAGAATGAAAATCCCATTCCTCACGGGTCTAGTTCTTATTCACCTCCTATGCCACCTAAGCAAAACCAATACCATGGTGAAGGCCCTTTGTCTAGCTCCCAATACCCCCGATCCAATCCACAAGGGTTTTCACAAAACCAGCCTCCAAAAAGTTTTGGTCAAGAAGGACCATCCAACCCACCCACCTACCAACCGCCTCATAAAAGATATTTGGAGGATGTAGTGCACCAATTTATCCAAAGCCAAACCACTATCAACAATCAAACCGCCGACGTTTTTAATTATAGTCGGACTCAAATCACAAAATTTACTAATGCCATAGGGTCGTCACAACAAGAGAAGGGGAAATTTCCCGCTCAACCCCAAGAGAACCCTAGGGCTCAACACGTGATAGAGTCATCCGAACCCACCAAAGAGAGTTGTGAGAAACTCAAGGCGGTCACCACCCTTAGGAGTGGCAAACAAATTGACAAGACCATTTTGTCAAAAGTCTCACCAAAGGCCACATTGGCAAAAGAGAAAAAGACTAAGGGCGAATCTGAGGGGGGTGAGACAAGTGAAAAAGAAAAAAATGTTGATATGAATTTCCATGCATGTCCTATTATGGCCCCTTTTCCCCAACGTTTAAAGCCACTGGTAAAGGTGGCTAATTATTCTAACATCATTGAAATGTTTAAGCAGGTGAAGATCAACATCTCACTCCTCGATGCCATAAAGCAAATCCCATCATGTGCAAAGATTTTGAAGGACTTGTGCACAGTGAAGAGGAAGTTGAACGTGCACAAGAAGGCATTCCTCACTGAACAAGTGAGCTCAATCTTGAGAACCAAAACCCCACCAAAGTTCAAAGACCCTGGCTGCCCAACCATTGTTGTCCCAATAGGAAATTGTCAGATGGAGCAAGCACTTCTTGACTTGGGGGCAAGTGTCAATCTCCTACCCTATTCGGTGTACCAATAACTCCAACTTGAAGAGTTGAAGCCAACTCCAATCATTCTTCAATTGGCAGATCGAAGAGTTAGAGCACCGAGAGGAGTAGTTGCGGATGTCTTAGTTCAAGTTGATAATTTCTATTTCCCTGTTGATTTTATTGTACTTGATACTCATCCAGTAGCTAACCCTAGTTCACAAATTCATGTCATACTAGGTAGGTCGTTCCTTGCTACCTCTAATGCCCTGATTAATTACAGGAATGGACTTATGAAGCTTGCATTCGAGAATATGACAATGGACCTCAACGTGTTCACCTTGTGTAAGCAACCGAGGGATGACGAAGAAGTACATGAGTTCAACCGGATTGACACTTTGTTGGAGGATCACTTGGAGCTATTGAGCACTTTGAAGTTGGGGGAGGAGGAGATTGTTGATCAAGAGGAGCCCAAAAGTTTACAAGGGGTAGAAAAATGGACCCCAACATTTGAGAAGCCTCCACAACAACATAAGAGAATTTTTCCATCCACTGTACAGACACCCAACTTGGAGTTGAAGCCACTACCTTCTACTCTCAAGTATGCTTTTCTCGGGGAGCACAAAACCTTCCCGGTAGTCATAAGTTCTTCATTGGAGCCGAAGCAAGAAGATGATCTATTGAAAGTTTTAAGGAGGCACAAGGGAGCAATTGGTTGGACGACGATTACCAATATCAAGGGGATAAGCCCCTTCATTTTCACACACCGCATCTACCTAGAAGAAGACTCCAAGCTGTCCTGACAACCACAGAGAAGGCTACATCCTATCATGAAGGATGTGGTGAGGGATGAGGTACTCAAACTACTTGATGTGGGCATCATCTTTCCAATAGCCGACAGTAAATGGGTTATTCCCACTCAAGTGGTGCCAAAGAAATCGAGGCTCACCATGGTTGCAAATGATGAGAACGAGTTGATTCTGATAAGAGTAGTCACCAGATGGAGAGTTTGTATCGACTATCGAAAACTCAACTCTTGCACAAGAAAGGATCACTTCCCTTTGCCATTCCTCAACCAAGTATTGGAGAGAGTAGTTGGACACTTATTTTATTGTTTCTTGGGTGGCTACTCCGACTACAATCAAATTGAGATCTCTTTGGAAGACCAAGAGAAGAGTACATTCACGTGTCCCTTGGCACCTTCGCCTATCGCTGAATGCCATTCGGGTTGTGTAATGCCCTGGGGATGTTTCAAAGATGCGTGATGGGAATTTTCAACGACATGGTGGAGAAAATTGTGGAAGTCTTCATGGATGAATTTTCCATATTTGGGGACTCATTTGAAGGGTGCTTGGAGAACTTGGAGAGGGTGCTTGAGAGATGTGAGGAGAAGAATTTGGTTCTCAAATGGGAGAAGTATCACTTCATGGTGACACAAGGAATAGTGCTTGGGCATATCGTTTTGGCAAAGGGGATTGAAGTCGACATCATTTAAAAAACTCAAAAGCATGCTCACTTCACCTCCAATCATACGACCACCCAAGTGGGACTTACCATTTGAGCTCATGTGCGCCGCGAGGGATTACGCGGTCGACGCTGTGCTTGGTCAATGGGAAGATAAGAGACCTTATGTAATATACTGCACCAGTAAAACTCTTAATGAAGCACAAATGAACTACACTACCACTGAAAAAGAGTTGTTAGCAGTAGTATTTGCATTGAATAAATTTTGGTCCTACATCATTTGTCCGCCTATTGTAGTCTACATTGATCACTCTGCTTTGAAGTATCTTTTGTCTAAGCAGGATGCAAAGTCGAGACTCATTAGGTGAATCCTCCTCCTTCAAGAATTCAATTTAATCATCAAAGACAAGAAAGGAGTTGAGAATGTGGTGGCGGACCATTTGTCGCGACTTGTTGAAGAACATATTCCTATCCCTGACTCTTATCCTGACGAGCATTTATTTTCCATTCATTGTGTTTGTCCTTGGTATGTTAACATTTTCAATTATCTTGCTACAGGACAAATCCCACCACACTGGAGCCTGGAGGATAGACGAAGATTTATGGCAGATGTGAAGTACTTTTACTTCGACAACCTGTATTTGTTCAAATACTGCCCTGACCAAGTCATGAAGAGGTAAGTTCCTGAAAATGAACAATGGGACATCCTTGTATTCTTCAATTCTGAAGCTTACGGTGGACACTTCTCTTCCAAAAAGGCTTCGGCTAAGGTTTTGCAATCCGATTTTTATTGGCCTTCGTTAATTAAAGATTGCGTTTCCTTTTGCAAAGAATGTGATAGGTGCCAAAGATTGGGTAGTGTGACCCGTAGGAATACGATGCCCTTGTCCCCCGTGTTAGTAATTGTGGTATTCGATTGTTGAGGCATTGACTTCATGGATCCATTCCCTATGTCTTTTGGCTACCTCTATATTTTATTGGCAGTGGACTACGTGTCCAAGTGGGTAGAGGCTATCCCAACCAAGACCAATGACCACCAGGTCATGGTCAAATTCTTAAAAAAAAACATATTTTCAAGGTTTGGGATGCCTTGTGCAATGATAAGTGACGGTGGTTCTCATTTCGGCAATAGGCCATTTGCATCCTTAATGCATAAGTATAGCGTCACACACAAAGTGTCCACCTTTTATCACCCATAGACCAATGGCCAAGCCGAGTTGGCCAATAGGTAAATCAAGAACATCCTAGAGAAAATGGTGAACCCTAATAGGAAAGATTGGTCACTTAGGTTGACCGATGCCCTATGGGACCGCACTGCGTACAAGACCATTCTAAGTATGTCACCCTATAGGCTAGTCTATTGCAAGGCTTGTCATTTTCCGGTAGAAATGGAGCACAAAGCCTATTGGGTCATCAAAACCTTGAACTTTAACTTGAGATTATCCAGAGAGAATAGGAAGTTGGAGTTGAATGAGTTGGAGGAGATCCATAGAGATGCATACGAGAGCTCAAGAATTTCCAAAGAAAGGGCTAAGATTTTTCATGATAAATCCATTTTAAGTAAAACATTTGAGCCCGGACAGAAAGTGCTCTTGTATAATTCTCGACTATCCATCTTCCAAGGAAAACTCTGATCCTGTTGGGATGGCCCCTATCTTGTCAAGGTGGCCTACCCCAATGGAGCCGTGCAAATCACAAATCCCGAGGATGGCAAAACATTCAAGGTCAATGGCCAAAGACTTAAGCCATTCTTCGAGGGTTTTGAGGGTCAAAAGGTGGAGGAAGAGTTGTTGGATCCGGTTTACCCGGACCTTTTGGAGGAATAACTGTTTATGTAGATTTTAGTGTACAATTGTTTTCTTTTATCATTTATTTTCCAAGTTATTTTGGTTACATACTTTCATCTTTGTGTAGTTTTCTTTCTTTAAATGTGTAGATTACGATGTTTTTTGTCAAAGCTCCATGCGAGGTGCTCTCTAACGCTACTTATCTTTTTAAAGAAAAGAGAAGTTGATTTTGCTATCCAGTGCCCTAACATTCTTTTCATGAGATTATGCCAAAGTTGTTTCATTTTTATGCATGTACCTCATTTTTGGATTATATATGAGCATACTTCATTTTGTGCACAAGATTCTATCTCACATATACACACGGAGAGCATGCCAAGATAATCATAGTGTGATTCATTGTTGAGAGAAACCCTCGGTGAGTTTTGCATCGAAGCTAAATTTGGATAGCCGAGTGAATATGAATTATTTTGGGTAAATGCTCAAATTACATGTCCATTTCACACACACACGAGTTTGAAAATGAATGTGTAGGAGCATACTCTAGAATAACATTTAAGGTCATGGTGATGCTCATATGTACTTCATTCGGGTATTTGAACAATGTGTTATGCAACCCTAGGCTTGTAGGATGGGGGAATAGCGCTCAAATTTTTGATATTGGATAGAATTAGAAATACCTTTATCACTTGATTTTGTGCTTTACATTTTGGGTATTTATTTTGGTAGTTAAATGTAGAAATCCATGCCTTTTGTGTTTAAAGCATTGAAATTTTTAATCATATTGCAATTTCGGAAATGATTTGGGGCATGATCACTCAATTAAGGTTCACAAGCGTAAATCATGTTTTTGGTAGAGTAGAGGGCATAAGTAGGGTGTTAGAATGTGTAGGGTTTGATATAGATTGGATTGAAATTGAGAATGGGAGCACATAGGTTTTTTCCAAACAAGTACAAACCTACCGGTAGGTTTTGATCGACCTACCAGTAGGTTTTGCCCAGAAAGCTGAAAACAAGGGTTTTAAGTTCATTTTTTCGGGGAAACTATTCATCTCCTTCATAACTCTCAATCTCTCTAGATCTCTTCTCTCTCTCAAAGCCTCTCCAATCCTCAAAGATCACCTACCCATCCATCAAGACTCCTAATCACTACACCTAGGGTTGATTTTAACTTGGATTACACTGTGATTTGAAGGATTTCTTTGAAAAACCCTAGTTTTCCCATTTTCCCCCAAATTCCATTTTTATTTAGGTTTTCTCCAAAGCTTGGAATTCTTTTGCAATGGCTCGCATTCGTACTTCATCTCCCAACTCTTTTGATCCCATTGAGCGATTTTGGGGGTGGTTGTTGGCCTTTGTGGCGTTCGGGGAACTGTTGATCTTCATGGCCCGCACAAAATGACTGGGGCCTGGTCCTACACCACCCGCGGGCACTAGTTCTAGCAAGAGGACCGAGGAAGGTCGTAGTGGAGATAGGGGAGAAAGGAGAAAGAAGGTACATAATGATGTCACCTGTGAGCGTCACGTGGATAGGATCAGTCTCGAGCCGAATCACGAGGTAGTGAGAGTGAGGAAGATGAGGCTGGTGATGAGGACGACGAGTAGGGTTTTGTTTGTTTGTTTCTTTTGGTTTTAGTTGTTGCACAGTTAGGATTAGAATTATCGGCATAGTAGAAGAGTCTCTAGGATTTTTGGGCTATTTTTTTTTTTAAATTCTAAATCCTTGTAGTGAACTTTTGAAAGAAATTAATGAAAAGAACCACAATTGTTTTGTTTTATCGTGCCCAATTTCATTTCTTTAATTCATTATGATTTTTTGCATTTGGACTATTTGGCGATTTACTTGTATGAAAATCGTTGGATTTACTTGGATTGTTGTAGTTTTCTACTTTGTAGTTTGAAAATAAAGTTTGCTAGGGACTAGCAAAACTCAAGTTGGGGGGTGTGATTAGCACAAAATATTGCACATCATGTACACTTTTGTATCCCTTTTATACTTGCTTTTGTGGTGAAAATTGGAGGAAATGTAATTAATCAAACAATTAATGTAGTTTCTATGTGATTGTAGGTAAAGAGTTGGAAATGGCTTGAGTTAAGCCTCCATCATAGTGCTCAAAGTCAATGGACATGAAGGGGAGGCTTAACGGGTGGCTTGGAAGGTGAAAAGATCAAGAAATGAGCAAATCAAGGAAAAACTTACCGGTATGTTTGCTCATAAAACTACCGGTAGGTTTTGCACACTGGAGTTGGACCTACTAGATCATCTGCCAAACTTTCCAGAAGGTTTTGCTTACTGGAACAAAACCTACCGGTAGGTTTTGTCGTCGACCTACTGGTAGGTTTTGTTGAAAAATGCCAGAACATGTAACTCAGACACTACTTGCTTGGGGGGCCCACCTATACTTCTCCCACGCATCACCTAACATATTCTACATACAAGCATGCCTCCCTATGCCTAGGTTTGGACTTTGGAAGAAAAAGCATTTAAGAGGAAGAGAAATAAAGAGGGAGGCATGGTGGGTTGCAGGCTAAGCTTGTCCTAGCCTGTTCAAGTGTCAAATCACTTCCCATTTATGGGAAGCCTGCTCTCACAGGCCATAGGGTGGCTGATGGATGAAAATGAATCAATCCTTACACCATTATTCAGCTAGAGAAGCTTTTAGAGAGAGAAGGTCCCAAGGAAGAAGGCATAGTTTTAGAGAAAGAAGTTTGATTTTTGCACTTTTCTTACCCATTTCACTTTTAGTAAGCTGTAATACTCTTGTAATCTTCATTTCTTGCACTTTAATCTTAGTTATTTCAAGTGTATTTCAAGTTTAGTTATGTATTCTTGAATCTACCATGTTTATATTTGAGTTTTTCATTTCAAGCTTTTGAGTTGGGTATGAAACAAACTTATCTTTGTAGTATAACTTTTCTTCGCATTAATACAAGTTTTAATCTTCATTTCTTTACCATGTATCTTTACATTATGCATGTTTTTGCTTTCATTATGGGTAGCTAAGTTTTTAGTTGGCTAATCCAAGGGAGATTTCCTCTTGGGTATGCTAAATCAACTTTCCTTCATTCTTCCTCATAGTGTAAGGTGTTTGGTTTGACTAGGTTGAGTGTGGACGTGGTTGTGAGTTCTTGATACACTGTCGACTTGTCACAGGGTATACTTTAGCCTACACCTCCACATTAGTCCCTCACTTCCTACGAATCAATCAAGCACCGAGACACCATCGGAAGAATGTTTTTAGTTGATTTGGCATCCCCATTGGAATGACCTATTCGAATTAGCCAACCTTGTTTTCTCTTGCATTTTTATTAAAACTCTATTCACCAAAACACAAAAATCACAAGATTTTACACTTTTCATTTCTTTACAAAATCACCTTCACCACAATTCGACCTTCCTTCCCTGAGGAGATGACTTTGGAATACTCAATTCCAAGCAAAACACGACATTGCAAGTCTCTCTACGCTTGGGGAGCACTTTTGCACACACACACGTATTTTCATTCACACACATTTTTCCCATTTCTTGCATTGAACCCAAGGGAGAATGACACTCACCACTTCGTATAAGCCATATACACATAATCCGGGTTCGTGTTTGGAGATTAGGGTGAACGGAACCAAGCAATAGCACTAACCTGCTCGGTTAAGAATACTCTTTTTTGTACATTGATGTTTCTTTTTACTGTGCAAATTTCCTTAAAAAACTTTGCATAAGATGAGACTTGTTTGATTGCATCCAATAGGGGGATGCTAATCTTTACTTGCTTGAACAACTCAAAGATTTCAGAATGATTGGATGGAGATTTAGGTTTCTTGACTACTTGAGGAAAAGGTAATGGAATAGGACAGGAAGGTTCTTTTTCATTTGGGGGTTCTTGTTTCTTTTCAGTCACAGGTTCAGGCTCAACTAGCTCATTGACTGGGATTGACTCGGGTTTTGGTTCAGGAATTAACATATCTCTAATGGTTTTTTCAATCACCTTACCACTTCTCAATGTGGTAATTGCTTGGACCTAACTTGGATATGGTTCAGAAGACACAACATTAGCCTAGTTTTGACTCTGTGGGGGGTTTTGGTTGAGATGGAAATTTTCCCTTCTCTGATGTGCTCAAGGACTGGGTCAATTTGGCTAAACGACTTTTGATATCTTCAATACTTTCTGAAGTTTGGGCTTTGAAATCATTAAATGCATGGGTGGTCTGAGTATTGAAACTCATCTGACTCTGAATGAACTAGTTCATGGTGTCCTCTACACTCCTTTTATGTGGGGGTTGATATGGCTTATATAACTACTGAGTTTGGGGTTGTGGTTGACCTGAAGGTGGACCTGGTTGTTGACTCGCAAGTTATGCATTTTTTTCAAGAGAAATTCGGGTGATTCCGCCACCATGGTTTATCGGTTTCAGAATAAGGATTGACATAGGGCTTGTTAAAATTCAAAATGGCATTGGATTGTTTCATCAAGACCTCTTTGAATGCTGGAATGGTGGGACATTCCCCCGTGGGATGTCCTGAAAATGCACAGATTTCACATGACTGCTCAGTAGTAGACACTACAGACACTTCCTTCATTTTTTTCATTTCTAAAGCTTCAAGGTTTCGGGACAAGGTATCCATTTTGGCCATTAGGTCTTCATCTTCTTTAAACAGATACTTCCCTCCTTGGGATGTAGATGGCTTGGTATCAACAATGTTCGGAGAGGCCGAGTCCCACATTTGGGAACTCTCAGAAATGGTATCAAAGAACTCAAATGCCTCCTCAGGACTCTTACTCATAAATTCTCCCTAGGCCATCATTTCAACAAACTAACGCAGTGCAGATGGGAGGGCATCATAGAAAAAACCTAAGAGAGTCCAACTCTCAAATGCATGATGTGGGCAAGCTTGGAGAAGATCCTTAAATCTCTCCCAACATTGATAAAAATTTTCCCCCTTCTTTTACAGAAAAAATCATGATTTGACGTATCAATGCATTAGTGCGATGCATAGGAAAATTGTTTTTGAAAAATTCAGTTTGCAAAACTTGCCAACTTGAAATAGATTGGGATTTTAAAGAATTTAGCCACTATTTAGCTTTGTCCTTTACAGAGAAAGGAAAAAGTTTCAATCAGACCATTTCAAAATTATCTTGCAAAGCACCACAGACTTCTTCAAATTCTTTAACATGCAAGTATGGGTTTTCAGACTCCAGACCATGACACTGTGGCAACAATAGTATTGTCCCTACCTTAATGTTGAAATTTGGAGCATTTGTGGGAAAAACAAAACATGATGGGACACTAGTGTGTGCATGATGCAAATATTATCTTAAAGGTCGGACATTTTGAACTACCTCTTATTCCCGTCGATTATTGTGAGCCATGCTTAACTCAAATGATGCTTGTGATGAAGATGAAGATTGTAGATGAAGGATTAGACTGATTTACAGACCCTACTGATGACTTAACAGACATAAATAATGAAAATACAACAAACAGTGAATATACATATAATACAAACTAGACAACTTTCCTGTTCAATTTGAAATCACCGTAACTTCCCGGCAACGGTGCCAAAAATTGCTTGATCGGCCACCAGAATAGTGTCGTCCACGCAAGTGCAAGTGGTCAAATTGAAATATAATTCTCGGTTTAAGTCTGAGCCCGAACCCACGGGGAGCTAAATATTGGAATTCAAAACAGAAACGGTGAAGTTGTTACATGATACAAAATGTAATGAAATAGATTATGGTGTGAGCTTAGAACAACTTAAATTAAACTTAATTAAAACCGTGGAAATGCAATAATAAAAAAGTACCCTTCAGTTCGAGGATTCCACATGCATTATGTTGTTTCGGTTATTGGAAATGCTACCTTACAACAATTAACCCCCATTATACTGGAAAGTCAACCGATAGGTATGATGTATATTAAACCATATCCAGGAACTGATTAGGTTAACCGGTAGGTATCAGCTCCATGCATCAGTTAAACAACCCTAGTAAGCCAGAAGACAAGCCATTTAGGAGGAATACTATAGTTATTCACCCGGCAAGTTGATGATTCACTGATGACGAGATTACGGTTTATGCATTAAATCAAAAGCATTGGCTATGCCGAAGCTTAACTCGTCTATAACCAATCTATCGACTGTTACATAAAGCCTAATCACATACCATTCTGGCCTATGTGTATTCTTCTATATCAGGATGCACCATTTGATTGGAATGATGCATGTCAATTAGCTTTTGATAAACTGAAAAGCATGCTCATTTCTGAACCAATTATGCAACCGCTTGATTGTTCTTTACCTTTTGAGTTAATGTGTGATGCTAATGATTATGCAGTAGGAGCTGTTTTGGGTCAAAGAAAAGATAAAAATCCCTATGTGATTTACTATGCAAGCAAGACTTTGAAAAATGCACAAATAAATTACTCAACCACAGAAAAAGAATTGCTTGTTGTTGTATTTGCTTTGGATAAATTTCGTTCATATTTGGTTGAATCCTCAATTATTTTGTTTACTGATCATGCAGCCTTGAAGTACTTGTTCACTAAGAAGGATGCTAATTCACATCTCCTACGTTGGATACTATTGCTTCAAGAATTCGATCTTATCATCAAGGACAAGAAAGTAGTTGAAAATGTGGTAGCTGATCATTTATCAAGGCTGAATTATGATATAAAGGAAGAATCAATACCAATTAGAGAAACCTTCCCTGATGAGCAGCTGTTTGTAGTGACAGAAGTACCATGGTATGCAGATATAGCCAATTATTTAGCCACATGTACTATTCCTTTTCATTTTACCTGGACCGAAAAAAAGAAATTTTTGAGAGAGGTATGCAATTTCTTTTGGGAAGATCCTTATGTGTTTAAGTATTGTAAAGATCAAATAATAAGACGTTGTGAACCCAATCTTGAAATCGAGGTCATTTCTTTTTGCCATTTTGAAGCTTGTGGAGGACATTTTTCTTCAAAGAAAATTGCTGCTAAAATTTTTCAATATGGATTTTATTGGCCCACTCATTTTAAAGATGTACATGCATTTTGTCTAAACTGTGATAGATGTCAAAGAATGGGGAACATTTCAAAAAGAAATATGATGCCTTTGAGCCCTATTTTGGTCATTAAAATTTTCGATTGTTGGGACATCGATTTTATGGGACTGTTTCCTCCATCCTTTGGAAATTTGTACATTTTGGTTGTCATTGATTATGTTTTCAAATAGGTAGAGACAATCCCTTGTCGAAATAATGATCATCGCACAGTGATCAAGTTTTTAAAAGAAAATATTTTGTCCAGATTTGAAATTCATCGAGCCATTATCAGTGATGGGGGAACACATTTTTGTAATAATTTTTTTGAAAACCTAATGAAAAAATATTTGATTTCTCACAAGATATCTACCCCTTATCATCCCCAGACAAGTGGACAAGCTGAATTAACCAACAGGGAGATAAAATACATTTTAGGAAAAACAGTAAATACAGACTGCAAGGATTGGTCTTTCAGACTAACTAATGCACTTTGGGCTTACCATATTGCATACAAAACTATTTTGAGAATGTCTCCTTATCCGTTAGTTTACGAAAAACCACGTCACTTGCCTATAGAATTGGAACATCGAGCATACTAGGCAATCAAAATGATGAACTTTGATATTGACAAAGTAAGTGCATCCCGCAAACTTCATATTAATGAATTGGAAGAACTAAGAAATGAAGCATATGAGAATGCAAATATTGCCAAGTCTAGAATGAAAATTTTTCATGATAAGAATATTGTGCGGAAGTCTTTTGAACCATTTCAAAAAGTTCTGTAATATAATTCAAGGCTCCGCCTATTCCCTGGAAAGTTAAGATCAAGATGGACAGGCTCATACATTGTTAAGCAAGTTTTTGAATATAGAGCAATTGAAATTGAGAACCGATTAACTGGAAATATTTTCAAAGTAAATGATCAAAGACTTAAGCCATATCATGATGGATTTGTTCAAAATGTGAATTTCATTCAGCTAATGGAACCAATATATGTGCCTTGAGAAGTTTCTAAAAGTGTTTGATTGTAAATAGCAGTACTAATCATTTGTTGTTTGTCTTACAAATTAGGGTTTTGCACTATGGATTAGTCTTAGGTTGGGGGAGGGAACAATCCATATTCGTCTTTGTGACCGACAGACGTTAAAAACCGGATAGTGAGTAAATTTTCAAAAAAAAATCATAATTTTCAAAATATTTTCCAAAATGGATGAGCAATTGTTTTGGTTTAGTTTGGGTATGCTATGTAATTTTCCAAAAGACATACATTCTTTGATTATAGCAAAATCAAAGTTTATTAGAAAATTAGAAATCCTTGACAGTAAAGCAAAACCTTTGTGCAGAAAAAGTTCATTTGCCAAACGCCGATGAGCAAATTGACTCGGTGGTTGTGTAAAGTGTGGTCGTTTAATGCATATGAGAGAATATAATCAGTGTGCGGAATCAATTTCAGGTCGAGCGTTAGATCTTCTTGACTAGATTAAGTATGGGCAGAGTAAGGATTACACTGAGATGTCATCTTATTGCAGTCTCAGGCTTGCAAGATATGTGAGGCAGGAGATTAATCGGTGCACTGATGTTTTTGATTTAGAATATTCTGATTAAAAAGTGATTATGATTAAAGAAGAATGATTTTGGATTTGTATAAATGTAAATAACTATAGATGAATTAGGGTAATAAGATAGGATTTAAGTAGTTTAGTGTGTAATTATTTGAATTTAAACTGATTTTGTAACTAAAGATGGAAACCAAGAAGAAGATCAGGGGACAGCAGCCTGTAGCAGCAAAAACAAATTCCAGAGGATTCACACTGTCTGGACAGTGCTGATAGAGTCCGGACGGTACTGTCTAGTATAAAAGCAGACAGGCATAAACTGAACAGTTTCAGCATCTCCTCGTAGAAAAAATATCAAAATCCAGCAACTTTTTCACCTTCTCTCCTCAGATTAGCTTCACCCATTAACTTTTCTTGAATCCACTCTTATTAAACACTTACCCATACCATTTTACAGGTTTCTACCGATCAAAATTTCTTAAAATCTCTTTTCAAGCAAGAAATCAAGGAATTCATGGATCTTAGAACAAGAATGAGAGCTTCATCAAGCCGGGCAAGGAGAGGAGCATCTTCATCGCCTGAAGCACCCCTATAGCAAGCAGGAACAACCTTAGGGACAGAATGTCTTCGATGCTACAATGTTCGAGAATATTGATCAGCAAGTCTTGTATGACAGTTATTTTTATTCCAAAACTATCATTGTTGAACGACCTATTATACATGAGGACTTCAAACATATAGGGGTGAGACATAATTTAGCTGCACGTGGATGGCTTAATTATGTTAAATTAGTTGGTCCTACTTATGAATGTTTGGTTAGTGAGTTTTATAGCAATGCAAAAGAAACTGGGATAAGATAGTTCTGTGTTTTTGTTAGGGGGTGGTGTTCCAAGTTACACTGGCTACCATCACAAATTTTCTGAATCTGATCCCACATTATTAGAACCCACAATATCCCTACATTGAATTGCCAGACATGACTGTTATTGGGATTGAATTGAATGGGAACCCGGAATATGTATGGGGTAGGCCGAACAAGTATATTAAGCAAGGGGACTTGATTGACAAGTATAGAATTCTGAACTTGATAATTGTGAATAATCTTCTGCCTCAGTCCCAGAAAAATCAAATTTACATTGAAAGAGTATATTTTCTGTATGCATTTGGAATGGGACACACCATCGATTTGCCAAACTTGATCATGGACCAAATGATGTTGACTGTGAAAGTTAAGAAGCGCTCACTCCCATTTGTTGTGTTAGTATCTGAGCTTTGCAGGGAGAAAGGAGTTATTGCGGATGCCTCATGGCCAATGGTGGAGCATTTGGCACCATTAGATAAAACATCATTAAGAAAGAGCCATGAAGGCCAGCCCGAGGAGTAGCAAAAGGCACCACCAGCACCACAAGAAGATCCATTCCAGGGAGGTGCAGATTTTCATCCACCAGAAGAGCCTAAGCAACAAGAGGAGCAGCCATACATTCCAGTTGATGACATGTCCGACCGCCAGATTCTGTTAGAGTTGGAGACCAGCATCACCCAGCTCGATTAAAGGATGGCTAGCTACGAGGAGAACCATAATGAAATCCTAAGGATACTTCGAGGACAGTATGGTGGAGGCCCATCAGCTTAAGGATCCGAGAGTTTGGAATTTCTACACTTTTGCTACTCTTACTGAACTTTCACTTATGCACTTTAATTTTAGTTTTTATGTTTTGAATGATGGTTTTAGATTTGGTTTTGATTAATATAGTTAGTTTAGTGTTCTGTTAAAATTTTATCGGTCTAGGTTGCTTAATTCATATGATTCACATTAAGAATTAGCTTATTATTCTTATGCTTTGCAAGGATAACCCTAACCCGATTGAACGGTATTTTCATACGTTGATTATGCACTATCTTAATAATTTCGTAGAAACTCATTCTTTTGTGCACGTAAAAGTTCCTTATTTTGAAAACCTTCTGAAATATTATACTCCTTTATTAAGCTTACATATATAGTGGAGATGTAAACCTATGCAGATTTTGAGTCAGTCCTTCTTAGAGAGATATTTCGGACAAAAAGAAACGAAGTGGCTTAGACAAATCTTTTTTGTCGATAACCTCAGACCAATCAATCGAATATTGATTAATACGTAATCGATCGAACACTACTTGAAAACGGCTCTTCTGCTCAGAAACGAAATGTTCCAAATGTTCCTGGAAATTCTTGCTCCCATTGGACCATTTGTATCTATATGCATCCAGCGGTAAAATTTCTTTGAATAATCTCGTTAGTTTTGTTTTGATTAGCACTCATTGAATAACATGGTTAACATTTTCCTAAAATTTTTACTTGGAGATTATGCAAGTGTATGATTTTTGGAAAATGATCTTAGGCCATTTGTGATTTAATTTTGAGCCTTAGCCATTTCTTTTACAAAATTATATCCCTAGTAAACAGTGGTTGAGCCTAAAAAGTATAAATTCTTTTTGTAATACCCATAAGTTAACCAAGCCATAGAAAAATATATGTGACCAACCCTTGCTATCTAATTTTCTTGCACCCTCTCCTAAAGTAAGTACTATACGGGAAAGGGAGAAAAAGAAGAAGATGGTGACTACAGTTCAAGGAAAGAAAAAAAAAATTGTGAAAGAAAAACAAAAAAGCAAAAGAGGGAAAGAAAGAAATTAGCCATGAAAGTGAAAAATGGGATTGAAGATGAAGAAATGGGGAATACCATGTGTAAAAGTTTGAAAAAATAGGAAAGAGGTGTGCTACACTAATCAAGAAAAGATAGCTTTTTGAATACCTTTGACGTCATTTCTTAAACCCAATACCCTTGGCCACATTATAACCCTAATGAAGTCCTTTTAGATTCTAGAAGTCATGCATGTGTATTATTTCCACCTATTCAGAAAAGGGAGAGTGTTGATAATGTGTTTGATGCAGTGTTAATATCCCTTCATGAGATTATGTCAAATTCCAGTTTTATTCAAATAACCTTTCTTTTGATACATTACATGTGCATTATCTTGCTTTGTTAACAATATTCTTATCACATGTAATTTTTGAGTGATAGTCACTAAAACGTGAGTGTATTCTTTGCTGAGTGATTTTCAGGAAATGACTGACATCGAGGCTAATTCTTTTACAGCAAAGTGAAGGGTGGTGATATTTCTTAAGTGATTTTTGAAATAAATGAACCCTTGCACACACACACGAGTTTTTCTGAAAATATATGGAATAGTGTTACAACTAATGTGTGTTACTCTTACAGTAATTAGGGAAGGGAAGTATCTTGGCAATAAAGAGAAATAGTGATTTAATTTTATCTGTGAAAATTATGAATTATTGTATCCTAAACCTTGAAGTTTGTAGGTATCTTCACTGGAAATCTTCACGAAACAAAACTCGTCCACTAGGGATCACCTAGGGGTCTAACAGCTTGTTGCATATGCTAAATGCAATCGTAGAATCTACGAAAGTGATTTTGTTTTATTACTAGGGACTAGTAATGTCTTGGTTGGGGGGTGTGATTAACCCTAACTAATGTGTTAATGAATTAGGTTTTAAAGTTAATTGTGTGTGTAAATTAGGTTAAAATAACTAGGTTATGCGAAATTAGGGTTAATGCATAAGTTTGAAATTTTGTAGGATTTTGTGCAAAAATACAGAAATATAGGGGGGATAAAGTGTACAAGAAGAATATGGAAGGGGAGGCAAGTGTAATTATGACATTAATACATCAAAGCAAGGGATCAACAAGCCATGCAAATCCAGAGGATTGCCACTGTAACACCCCAAAACACACCCTGGATGGCATTACATTCTAAAACATTCATATCATGAGAGCACTAATATAATTCCTCAAGAAACGAGGCTCCATTTGTCATCCACAAATATTTACAAAGTAATCCAAAAGAATAAGCCCAAATTATGGCTATTACATCTCAAAAATTTACTTAAAGTAGCACAACGGAATAAACAAAAGAAACTAGACTACACAATGTTCCAAAAGAATGTCCTAGTCTAGTACAAAAGGAAGGGAGGTCGCTCTATGCGTCCACCTCGGGATCCACACTCCCGTCAAGTGGAGTCTCCCAAGTAGCGGGCTCCTCGACCCTTGCGTCCTCCACAAACAGGTAATCTGAAAAATGTTAGCGGTAGGGGGTGAGCACAAAGCTCTGTAGAAAAATTCTCTCAAACCCATACAAGGTTTAGAAAAGCATTTAAAACGGTCGGTCTCATTTTTAACATAACATAGATACATCATTTGAAGTAAAGCAGTGACATTTAAAAAGGATCTCAAGTTTATGTAAAAACATTACTTAAATGAATAAACGAGTACCACATACAAATAATCACCATTAATTGCCATAAACAATTTACAACAATTCTTCCGGTAGGTGGCATACTTTAGGGTAACCTCCACCCCCATTCATTCGGTAGGTGGCATACTTTAGGGTAACCTCCACCCCCGTTAGATCATCTTTGATTCCCAAGCATCCTTACAAGGAACCTCTTGGGAAGGGGTGAGCATCCTTACAAGGAACCTCTCACACTTCTTTCGGTAGGTGGCATACTTTAGGGTAACCTCCACCCCCATTCATTCGGTAGGTGGCATACTTTAGGGTAACCTCCACCCCCATTCATTCGGTAAGTGGCATACTTTAGGGTAACCTCCACCCCCGTTAGATCATTTTTGCTTCCCAAGCATCCTTACAAGGAACCTCTTGGGAAGGGGTGAGCATCCTTACAAGGAACCTCTCACTCATGTGCATCACCACCAATCCAACCAAGCTTACAATTCCAATATTGATTTCAATTTACAACCCTTTACCCAAAATCCCCCAAAATATATCATGTAATAATTCTACAACCAACAAAGAAAATACATGAGATTACAATAACATCATTGTTCAACCCAACACAAACACTAGGGGTTCGAAAAGCCATAATAAGGAAAGCATTTAAGAAAGAAATACATCACTCTCAAAAAATGAGGGTTTTAAAACTAGAGAAGAGATTGCATGGGTATTAAACCCTAGCTTTGTTCAAAACATGTAATATTTGCCAAAAAGCCTAAGAGATGATGATTCCATAGCATATATATATCATTGATAGCCAAAACATACATATATAAACACCCTAGCCTCAATGTAAGTGAGTGAGAGAAAACCCCTACCTTAATGTTCTTGGAAAAATTAGGGCTTTGATCTTGAATCAACCCTTCAATCTCTTGTTTTCTCTTGATCTTGTGTTTCTCTCTTCCTCTCTTATGTTTTCTAGGCTTTGGAGTGGTGTAATGAAGGCTAAGGAGGTGACAAAAATGTATTTATAGTGGAGGAAAAATCGGCTTGTTCGCGACTTAAAATTTCAGATTTTTACAGTGACTACCGGTAGCTAATTTTTGACTACCGGTAGCTCGGGTACACTGGACACTCGACTACCTGTTGACTACCGGTAGCTCGGGCACACTGGACCATTGACTACCGGTAGCTCGGGTACACTGGACACTTGACTACCGGTAGTCCGAGTACACTGGACACTTGACTACCGGTAGTTACTACCGGTAGTTGATCCCAGATTTGCCTACTTCCTTTATTTTTCATTTCCAATCATTCCTATCTCTTCCAAAACCATCTCAAACCTCTCCAACATATATTTCTACCTCAAACCTATTTAGTACAAGTTCTAGGACATAAACTTTCAAATTTTCACATACTAAAACTAAATTTCAAATATTATTTCCTCGAGTTATACTATATCAACATTTTTAAAACAATTATTTACTATATATCTATATACATATATAAAAGAAAAATGCGGGGTGTTACAATCCACCCCCCTTAAAGAAAGTTTCGTCCTTGAAACTTACCTCAAGTAGCGAACAAATACGGATACTTCTCCCGCATTTCTTGCTCCGGTTCCCATGTAGCTTCCTCCACTCCATGGTGTTGCCACAAAACTTTCACCAGCTGGATGACTTTGTTGCGAAGCTCTTTCTCCTTTGTGTCGAGAATTCTCACCGATTGCTCTTCATATGTTGCTTCGTCTTGGATTTCAATCTCCTCCAAGTTCACTACTGGAGTTGCATCCGATTGACACTTTCTCAACATCGACACGTGGAACACATCATGTACTCCGGATAGCTGGGCTGGTAGTCGAAGTTGATATGCCGCCTTGCCTATCGCTTTGATTATCTCAAACGGTCCGGTATATCTTGGCGCTAGCTTCCCCTTCTTGCCAAATCGAAACACGCCCTTCTTGGGTGACACCTTGAGAAATACGTAGTCTCCCACCTTGAATTCTAAGGGTCTTCGTCTGTGGTCCACATAGCTCTTCTGTCTACTTTGCGCCGTCCGTAGCCTCTCTCGGATGAGTTGAATCTTCTCCGTAGTTTCTTGAACAATGTCCGGTCCCAACAAACTACTCTCACCGGCTTCTAACCAACACGTCGGTGATCGGCATGGTCTTCCATACAATGCTTCATACGGTGCCATCCCAATACTTTCCTGATAGTTGTTGTTGTAAGCAAACTCCACCAACGGTAAGTGGTCGCTCCAATTCCCCTTGAAGTCCAACGCGCAAGTGCGTAACATATCCTCCACAATCTGGATCACCCTCTCGGATTGGCCATCCTTTTGGGGATGAAAAGCCGTACTGAAATGTAACTCCGTCCCCATCACTTGTTGTAGACTCTGCCAAAATCTCGCCACAAACCTAGAGTCACGATCCGACACGATCGAGAGCGGAACGCCGTGTAATCTCACTATCTCACGGATATACAGCTAGCTCAAGGTCTCGAATGTATCCGTGGTCTTCATACCCAAAAAGTGAGCGGACTTGGTGAGTCTATCCACAATGACCCACACTGCATTATGCCCACGCGACATCCGTGGTAAACCCGACACGAAGTCCATGGTGATGTGATCCCACTTCCACTCTGGAATAGGCAAAGACTGTAGGACTCCTCCTGGCCTTTGATGCTCAATCTTCACTTGCTGGCACACCGCACATTTTGCCACATACTTGGCCACATCTCACTTCATTCCCCTCCACCAGTATTGACGCTTCATGTCCCTATACATCTTTGTGCTACCGGGGTGGATAGCAAACTTGGAGCAATGACACTCTCCAAGTATTTCCTCCTTTAGGGACGAATCATTGGGAAAACATAGCTTATCCCCATATCTCAACTCTCCATTTTTCCAAGACCATCCTTCCATCACTTCTCCATTCTCCAATCGGGCTCTAAGCAAATCGAGTTCCGAATCCAGGCATTGCAACTCCACCACTCGTTGCAGAAGCGTCGGTTGAGCTATAAGGTTGAATATATAGGGTTGATACTCCGGTCCATCCACCCATAGATCGTACTCCTCCAATGCATCAATCATTTTCCACCTATTTACCGCAAGAGAATTGATTTCACCCCGAGACTTCCTGCTAAGAGCGTCGGCAACTACATTGGCCTTCCCCGGATGGTAGTTGAGCGTGAACTCATAATCTTCCAAGTACTCAATCCACCTTCTCTGCCGGAGATTCAAGTCTTTCTGTGTGAAGATATACTTGAGGCTTTTATGGTCCGAGAACACTTGAAATTTCTCCCCGTATAAATAACATCTCCACAACTTAAGAGCAAACACCACAGCAGCTAGCTCCAAGTCGTGTGTGGGATAATTTTTCTCATGCACCTTGAGTTGCCTCGAGCCATAAGCCACTACCTTCCCTCCTTGCATTAGAACGCATCCCAAGCCTCGTAGTGAAGCATCGGTGTAGAAATCGTAGCCCTCCCCACTACTCGGAATAATGAGGATAGGTGCCGTCGTCAACTTCTCCTTCAAGGCGCGGAAAACTAGTTCACACGCTTGAGTCCACGAAAATTTCTCCCCCTTCTTTGTAAGGCGAGTCATTGGCATCGCAAGCTTGGAGAATCCTTCCACAAACCTACGATAATAGCCGGCTAACCCCAAGAAACTCCGTACTTCTGTCACGTTCTTCGGTGGTTCCCATTTCATCACGGCCTCAATCTTTGCGGAATCAACCGCTACTCCTTGCTCGGACACAACATGGCCAAGGAACTTCACTTCCTTCATCCAAAACTCACACTTGCTCATCTTCGCATATAATTTATGTTCTCTCAATGTTTGTAGCACAGTAGAGAGATGACGAGCATGTTCCTCCTGAGTCTGTGAGTAAACCAATATGTCATCAATAAACACAATGACAAATTGATCGAGGTAAGGCCGGAAGACTCTGTGCATCAAATCCATGAAGGCTGCGGGGGCATTAGTCAATCCGAATGGCATCACCGTATACTCGAAATGACCATACCAGGTACGGAAAGCAGTCTTAGGAATATCCTCCTCCTTAATTCGTAGCTGATGATACCCCGTGCGAAGATCAATCTTGGAGTAATACTTTGAACCCTTCAACTGATCAAATAAGTCATCAATTCTCGGCAACGGATGCTTATTCTTCACGGTAACCCGATTCAACTTCCGGTAATCCGTGCACAACCGGAGAGTCTCATCCGTTTTCTTCACAAAGAGGACCGGGGCTCCCCAGGGTGAAGTGATTAGACGGATAAACCCAATCGCCAACAAATGATCCAATTGCTTCCTTAGCTCCTTCAACTCCAAAGGTGCCATCCGATAGGGAGCAATAGATATGGGTTCGGTTCCCGGATAGAGATCGATCTTGAATTCAATTTCCCTATGTGGCGGTAATCCGGGTAATTCCTCGGGAAAAACGTCTGAAAACTCCGATACAATGAACACCACATCCGTGTGGAGTTTATCCCGGTCATCTCCCATCAAGCTAGCTAAGAAACTCAATTGACTTCCCGCTTTTGCTTTTAAGAATCTACTACCCGTAGTAGGAAACAGATGGAAAGAATCTCGGTTATTCACAAAACTAAAAACGACTCCTTCCGGTAACTGAAATGTAATCCGCTTGCGGAAACAATCCATTACCGCCCGGAAAGCAGACAACAAGTTCATCCCGAAAATCACATCATACCCCTTTATCTCTAAAGCAATCAAATCCACAATCAATTCGTGCTCCCCAATGTGAAGCACGCAACCCTTGCAGACTCGGCTAGTATCTAACCGTCCTCCCGTGGGCAAGCTAATATTCATCATATGCTCTAGCTTCGCGAAACTCAATCCCAAATCAAGTGCATATGTCGTGCGTACAAATGAGTGTGTTGCACCGGGGTCAAATAATATTCGGGCCCAAGAATTATAAATAAGGACGATACCTTCCACAACGGCGTTGGCAATGTCCTCCTCCGGCTGAGTCAAAGCAAATACTTTCCCTTGGTTGGCGCCGCCGGGGGCTTGAGCTTGTCTCGGTCGCTGCGGTGCAGGCCTCGGTGGTGGTGGTTGGGCTGGTGGTACCTGTCTGGCGGTCTGCATAGGCCCCTGAGGTGGAAAAACTGGGCAATGCATCCGAAAATGTCCCACACCTCCGCATGCAAAGCAGGATCGTGGGGTAGTACCGACTCTAGTCTGAATGTCTCCCTCTCCTCGGGCTGTCAAAAGTCGCTGTCCACCTGTCTGGTCTGGGCGACGGTATGGTGTCGATCTCTGTGCCCCACTAGTGCTAGCACCTGTCCGGATCGGACCTCCTCTCGAGAAGCTCTGGCGTCGCTGGCTATCCTCAATGTCTCTCTCTACCAGTGCCGCTCTGTCCACCAGGTCCCCAAAATCACGGATCCTGAGAGCTACCAACTTCTCCCTAATGATCGGCCTCAGACCCTGCTCGAAGCGCTTGGCCCTGTCGGCCTCAGTAGATATAAATCCCGTAGCATAACGGGAGAGCTCGTCGAACCGCCTCTCATACTCAGCCACGGTCATACTACCCTGTCGTAGTGCAAGAAAATCCGCCTTCATTCGGTCTCTGACCGATTCAGGGAAGTATTTATCTTGGAAGAGTTGATCGAATTCTTCCCAAGTGAGTGTGTCGGTGTCCCTTCTCCTCTTTATGGCATCCCACCAATAGTCGGCCTCCCCCTCAAACAGGTAGGTCACCAAACCCACTCTCAACTCCTCGGCAACTCCCATGCCGTCACAGATCTTCTTCACTCGGCGAATCCATCTATCCGCCTCCAAAGGATTGGAGCTCCCTTGGAAGTTGGGTGGTCGTTGTCGTAAGAATTCCCGAAGAGCTATCATCCTTCGGTCTCCGTTCTCATTGCTCGGTACTTGAGCGAGAGGATGAGCTCCACCATTGTGGTTGTTGTTACCATTTTGGTTTTGTACCAAAGTGGTGAGCTCCCTCAAGCATTGGTAAATGCCTTGCATGGCATCCGGAGGTGGTGGTGGTGGTGGATTCGCTTGACCTCCACGGCCACGCCCACGTCCGCGTCCCCGTGTCCCGTCCATCCTGCACATCAATCCATAATTTAGTTCCCTTGATGTGCCAGATATAAACTACAGTGATATGTAGGATGTCTTGATATAAGCACAAGGCATATACAAAATTTAACTTAACAATTTCCTCCACCCTAACCTACATCTCTAGTGGTAATCTATAACCTACAGCTCCCATGTAAGACCTAAAGCCTACGCTCTGATACCAACTTTGTAACACCCCAAAACACACCCTGGATGGCATTACATTCTAAAACATTCATATCATGAGAGCACTAATATAATTCCTCAAGAAACGAGGCTCCATTTGTCATCCACAAATATTTACAAAGTAATCCAAAAGAATAAGCTCAAATTATGGCTATTACATCTCAAAAATTTACTTAAAGTAGCACAGCGGAATAAACAAAAGAAACTAGACTACACAATGTTCCAAAAGAATGTCCTAGTCTAGTACAAAAGGAAGGGAGGTCGCTCTATGCGTCCACCTCGGGATCCACACTCCCGTCAAGTGGAGTCTCCCAAGTAGCGGGCTCCTCGACCCTCGCGTCCTCCTCAAACAGGTAATCTGAAAAATGTTAGCGGTAGGGGGTGAGCACAAAGCTCTGTAGAAAAATTCTCTCAAACCCATACAAGGTTTAGAAAAGCATTTAAAACGGTCGGTCTCATTTTTAACATAACATAGATACATCATTTGAAGTAAAGCAGTGACATTTAAAAAGGATCTCAAGTTTATGTAAAAACATTACTTAAATGAATAAACGAGTACAACATACAAATAATCACCATTAATTCCCATAAACAATTTACAAAAATTCTTCCGGTAGGTGGCATACTTTAGGGTAACCTCCACCCCCATTCATTCGGTAGGTGGCATACTTTAGGGTAACTTCCACCCCCGTTAGATCATCTTTGCTTCCCAAGCATCCTTACAAGGAACCTCTTGGGAAGGGGTGAGCATCCTTACAAGGAACCTCTCACACTTCTTTCGGTAGGTGGCATACTTTAGGGTAACCTCCACCCCCATTCATTCGGTAGGTGGCATACTTTAGGGTAACCTCCACCCCAATTCATTCGGTAGGTGGCATACTTTAGGGTAACCTCCACCCCCGTTAGATCATCTTTGCTTCCCAAGCATCCTTACAAGGAACCTCTTGGGAAGGGGTGAGCATCCTTACAAGGAACCTCTCACTCATGTGCATCACCACCAATCCAACCAAGCTTACTATTCCAATATTGATTTCAATTTACAACCCTTTATCCAAAATCCCCCAAAATATATCATGTAATAATTCTACAACCAACAAAGAAAATACATGAGATTACAATAACATCATTGTTCAACCCAACACAAACACTAGGGGTTCGAAAAGCCATAATAAGGAAAGCATTTAAGAAAGAAATACATCACTCTCAAAAAATGAGGGTTTTAAAACTAGAGAAGAGATTTCATGGGTATTAAACCCTAGCTTTGTTCAAAACATGTAATATTTGCCAAAAATCCTAAGAGAGGATGATTCCATAGCATATATATACCATTGATAGCCAAAACATACATATATAAATACCCTAGCCTCAATGTAAGTGAGTGAGAGAAAACCCCTACCTTAATGTTCTTGGAAAAATTAGGGCTTTGATCTTGAATCAACCCTTCAATCTCTTGTTTTCTCTTGATCTTGTGTTTCTCTCTTCCTCTCTTATGTTTTCTAGGCTTTGGAGTGGTGTAATGAAGGCTAAGGAGGTGACAAAAATGTATTTATAGTGGAGGAAAAATCGGCTTGTTCGCGACTTAAAATTTCAGATTTTTACAGTGACTACCGGTAGCTAATTTTTGACTACCGGTAGCTCGGGTACACTGGACACTCGACTACCTGTTGACTACCGGTAGCTCGGGCACACTGGACCATTGACTACCGGTAGTTACTACCGGTAGCTCGGGTACACTGGACACTTGACTACCGGTAGTCCGAGTACACTGGACACTTGACTACCGGTAGTTACTACCGGTAGTTGATCCCAGATTTGCCTACTTCCTTTATTTTTCATTTCCAATCCATTCCTATCTCTTCCAAAACCATCCCAAACCTCTCCAACATATATTTCTACCTCAAACCTATTTAGTACAAGTTCTAGGACATAAACTTTCATATTTTCACATACTAAAACTAAATTTCAAATATTATTTCCTCGAGTTATACTATATCAACATTTTTAAAACAATTATTTACTATATATCTATATACATATATAAAAGAAAAATGTGGGGTGTTACAGCCACCGTCCGGACAGTGGTGGTGGCGTCTAGACGGTCCTAAACCGCCTTAAACCTCCCTCCTCACCCCATTGGTCCATTTATGCAACAAATCCATCTAATTGATCAGTAGGGAGTCTACTGCCTCAAGAGCTTCCTCCAGTGCCTATAAATAGGCTGCTTCAGCTTCATTTTCAGGGGATTTGCCCAGAGCCTAGTCCAGACAGTGAGGAAGGAGAGAAACAGTGGAGTGAGGCCCTGCCATAATCACTTTCCAGCTAGAACTATCTCTACTTCTACATTTCTGTTTATCCTTTTTACTTGGATGGTTGAACCTATCCCACTTTTATGCCCTAGCCGGTAATAAGAGTGTCAGTGTTTCAGCTATTCCTTGGGGAATGATTTGTTTTGTATTTTGTTTCGGTTGTAATGAGATTATTTCACTCTTTTTGCTCGTCTATAACAATGAGGCGTGAGTAGTCGTTTATACTCTTCGGTGAAGGGTGAATGCATGTGTAATATTATTTATGTTAAGGAAATGCCGATGTTTTACTTATACTTTAATTTTTATACCTCCCACAATTGATGGATGGTTATATTTATAATATGATCATGGTAATGAACACCGAGCGGTACTTAATGATATGTACCATACTATCTATACTTATTACTTACTCCATGCATGATACAATGATGTACGTAGTTGGACTTTATGTAACAATCGTGAGATTGGTTATAGATGGGTTAAATCTTGTCTTAGCCAATGCTTTTGATTCAATGCATAAACCGGAACTTCGTCATCAGTGAATCATCAACCTGCCGATTGAATAACTTAAGTAAACCTTTTGATTGGCTTGCCTTCTGGTTTACTGGGGCTATTTGCTTGATGCATGGTATAGAGACCTTCCGGCTAACCTAATCAGTTGCTATGTCATGGTTTAATATACATCAAACCTTCCGGTTGACTTTCCAGTAAAATGGGAGTTAATTGTTGTAAGGTGACATTTCCAATAACTAAATAATATAATGCATGTTGGATCCCCAAACTGAGGAGTACTTTTTATTATTGTATTTCAAAGTTTAATTAAGTGTTTATTTGATTGTTCTAAACTCACACCACAAGTTGTTCCAGTGCACACTACATCCACGCCAATTTCGTCGTTTCTGTTTTGGAGTCCAGATAGTTAGCTCCCTGTGGGTTTGATCTCGGACTTAAACCGAGAAATACTACAATTTGACAACTTATACTTGGGTGTATGACATAATTCAAGTCAGATCAGTTTGCCTATAGAAAGATGCCATTTAGGCTTTGCAATGCTCCGAGCACTTTCCAGAAGTGCGTGATGGGGATTTTCAACGATATGGTAGAGAAAATTGTCGAGGTTTTTATGGATGATTTTTCTTTTTTTGGTGATACCTTTGAGGGATGTTTAGAAATTTTGGAGTTGGTGCTTCAAAGGTGTGAAGATAAAGGACTTATGCTTTACTGGAAAAAGTGTCATTTAATGGTGGTCTTGGTTACATTGTGTCTAAAAAGGGGATAGAGGTGGATAAGGCTAAGGTTAAGTTAATTTTTAACCTCCCTACACCCAAGACTATTAAAGATGTCCGGTTATTTCTTGGGAATATCGGGTTTTACAAGCGATTCATAAAAGGGTTTTAGTACCTTGGCACAACCTTTATATCATCTGTTGGCCAACGATGTTCCTTTTGAGTGGTCATCTAATTGCGAGGTAGCTTTCAAAAACCTTAAAAATATGATGATTTCGCCTCCAATCATGCAACCACCCTATTGAGGACTTCATTTCGAGCTCATGTGCGACGCGAGTGATTATGCAGTCGGTGCAGTGCTAGGCCAACGGCAGGACAAGAAACCCCATGTCATATATACTACCGTAACAAGACCTTAAATGAAGCTCAAATGAACTACACTACCACTAAAAAGGAGTTGCTAGCATTAGTTTTTGCACTTGATAAATTTAGGTCATATATTATAGGATCTCCTATTGTTGTTTATACTGACCAAGCTATTTTGAAGTATTTGATGACTAAGCAGGATGCAAAGCCAAGGTTGATTATGTGATGCCTCGATTCTCGGGGGTCCCGATTAGCCCGTTAATCACCCCCAACTCGGGGAATAACCCGTGATACCGCTTAACCCAATAACACGTAGTGATACCCCATTCACTGGGGTCCATAACTTTAACAAAAGTTTGGTAGATTCTTCTTTGTACGAGGAGCTCTATCCAACATACACAACCTGTGCAATCCTAACCATTGACCACATCAGGTCTCAACCATCAATATTCAATCATATAGCATTGAATACCAAACCATAACTTCAAGTATGTATACATTCTTTCAACAAAAATAATAACAGTTCGAAAGTCCCATATAGATGCCTTTTTAATATAAAACAAGTTTTGTTTACAAAAATTATACAAGGCCAAATGTAAATACATACAAGGGACTACAAAATATAACTCAAGAGCCATAGCCCGACTCTGTCATCAATATGGGCCCAAGTGAGGGCTTCCAGCGGAAGTCTGTCCGATACCTAAAATATATTCCCATAAAGGGTGAGTCACGCTCAATTATGTATCTCCTATGGAGATTACCTCCCAACTCACATGCATCTGAAATGACACATGCAAACATCATGTCAAGCATCCATTCAAATATATATTTTTTCATAAACGAATGCTATAATTCCATGCCATGCCAAAAGATTAGAACTCACGCATGCAATGCAACACCAAGCCACACTGGTTCCCATAACACATGCATTGTCATGCGTATGTATCTGGGCATTCCAAGCCCCCTGCCATTGATGTTAGATATCAAATGACTATTTTATAAAATTTTTTTTTTGGGATAGGTATTTTATGGACTTACACCAACGGTTACCCAAACGACACGGAATTCATGGACTTCCACCAACAGTTCCGCGTACGCCGACACACTTTATGCACTCAATACCAACGGAAGTGCATATCCAAAAATTTTGGGTCTTGTACCCCAGGGAGAATCTAACCCTTCTTGCTAACCCTGACACTCTTTTCAATGCAAACTTGTGCGACTCAGCCAGACCTAGGTCTAACTTTCCTGAACTCATGTATCAACCTAGCAAGAATGATGTTTGATTTAAAACATGCACACACACCCATATTCATGTCGGATGCCCACAAATGCGATGCTACCCGTGCGTATACAAATATAATGTACAATTGTAATTCATATTATCATGCTCATCATATCGTAAAAGCATATAATAAACATCTCAATTTCCACAAACATTCTCAAGCATATCATATATGATTACAATCCAATAAACACACTTGAACCCTAAGCATTTTATCAAAAAACTTAGTGGGCATAAAATTTAAACACATAGCATATCCAAATAAGTCATTTCATCAAACCCAAACATCTTACTACCAGTAGATCGTGCCTCTCCTAGTGGTAGGTTCACATTTTCATAACCATGCCCAAATCAAGCTAGAAAATGGGTTTTAACATACTCATATAATCATTTTACATACCCTAGATACACTAGGTGTGAGCTAACATATGAGATTATATCTCTATATCCCCACCCATTTCATATCGCAATCTTAGGTTGAAAGTAAACCTAGATAGGAGGGAACCCTACCTCTTATAGCGTGAGCAATGTAGGAAGGCTCCTTTGAATGCCCAAACAAAACTGCCTCAAGCCTAGATCAAAACTCTTCTTTTCTAAAAATTTGGGAAAATGGGTCGTAGTTGGTATAGGCGCATAGCCCTCATCAAGTGGGTCATCTTTTATTCTTGTTCTATCTCGATCCAACGGACATTGCTTGGTTGTGTTCACCCTAATCTCCGAATGTTCACCCGATTGTGTGTATATGGCTTATATGAGTAGGTTAGTGTCACTCTCCCTCGGGTTCGATTCTACCAATGGTGTCTCGGTGCTTGATTCATTCGTATGAAGTGAGGGACTAATGTGGAGATGTAGGCTCAAACATATTCCATGACAATTTTATGGTGTATCAAAAGCTCACAACCACGTCCGCACTCAACCTAGTCAAACCAAACACTTTACACTACGAGGAAGAATGGAGCAGAGTTGATTTAGCATACCCAAGAGGAAATCTCCCTTCGATTAACCAACTAAAAGCTTAGCTACTCATAATAGATGCAAGAACATACACAATGTAAAGATACATGGTGAAGAAATAAAGCTTAGAACTTCTATTAATGCAAAAATAAGTTAAACTACAAAGACAAGTTCATTTCATACCCAAAAGTAAACTTGGAAGGAAAACCCCAAATGTAGACATGGTAAATACAAGAATATGTAGCTAAACTTGAATACACTTGAAATAAATGAGATTAAAGTGCAAGAAGTAAATATTACAAGTGATTTAAAGCTTACTACAACTGAAATGGAGAAGAAAATGCAAAAACCTAACTTTCTCTCTCTAAAACTTCATCTTCTTCCTTGAGATTCTCTCTCTAAACTTGTGTAAAAATCTGAAATATGGTGTAGGAATGCCTCTATTTTCATCCATGCCCCCTACATAGTTTGTGAGAGCAGACTTGCCATCATTGGGAAGGGATTGGACACTTGCACAAGCAAGGACAGGGCATGCCTACAACCCCCCATGCCTTCACCAACCACCTTCTTCTCTTTCTTCCTCTTCCATGCTTCTTTCTTCCAAAGTTAGATTTGAGGTGTAAGAAAGCATGCTTGTATGTAGAATGTGACAGGGCATGTATGGAAGAAGCAGAGGTGGGCCCACGAAACAGTTGGAGTTGAGATTGCAGCTTTCTAGCGTTTCTAGGCAAAACCTACCGGTAGAACGATAACAAACCTACCTGTAGGTTTTGGCAGGGGCAGCAGTAGAACAATTCTAGTGTACAAAACCTACAGGTAGAACGATAACGAACCCATCAATAGGTTTTAATCATCTTCTACCGGTAGGTTTTCTCCTGATGTAGCATTTCCTTGGTCTCTTGATGTTCCGAGCCATCCGTTAAGCCTTCCCTTCTTCTCCATTGCCTTTAAGCACTTCATCAAAAGCTTAATACATGCCCTTGCCTACGTTTTACCTACAAACACACAAAACTCCATCAAATGTTAGATTAGACGCATTTTTCCCCATTTTCACCACAAAAACAAGTATAAAAGGGTGCAAATGGATACATGATATGCAATATTATGTGATCATCAGACATATCTCAATAGATTAAAGGAAAAAGAAGAAGAAGGTGAAGAGAAACTCTCCTTCCTCTCTCTCTCTCTCTCTCGCGACTGAAATGTGTGGAGGAAAAGCTTGGAAGACCAAAGTCTTCCATTTTGAGTTGTTATTTATACTTGGCTCATATTGAGGCACGTGTCACTTTCTCATTGGTCAAATTTTATCCCATCCAATCACATTTTTCCACATGTCATGTTTAATATAATTTTATGGAATTTACTTTAATTTATATTATGGGTTCTGTGATTAAAATCTGATCGCAAAATTTTAATCGCGCAATACCTGATCGCATCATAACATGTAAAAACCCTACTATCTCGAAATTCAATGAAAATTGACTGGCTAGCCCAATTTTGCGAGACGAATTCAACGGTGAGGTCCTTTTTTCATCCAAATTCTATAAAAATTTGGGTCTTTGACCCATACTTTAACAATTAATTATCATCTTACCCCTTTAATTAAAATTTAAATTTTTCTGGGTTTTACAGATTAGGTGGATCCATCTCCTTCAAGAGTTCCACATCATTATCAAAAACAAGAAAGGAGTGGAGAACGTGGTGGCCGATCATTTATCAGTCTTATGATTGAAGACACAGATGATCACATCTCTATCCCTGATTTTTTCCTTGATGAGCATCTATTTACTTTAAATACAAATGTGCCATGATATGTTGATATTTTTAATTATCTTGTTACAAGGTAGCTACCAATTCATTGGAGTCTAAAGGATAAGAAGAGATTCTTAGTTGAGGTGAAGCAGTTCTACTTTGACAATCTATATCTATTCAAATACACTCTGACTAAGTGATGATGATTTATGTGCCCGATGAAGATCAAAATGACGTGATTGTTTTTTTCCATTCAGAGATTGTTTTATGTGTTGTATGCTTTGTGATAGATGCCAACGATTAGGAGATGTGACCCGTAGGAATATGATGTATGTTGCCCCCATACTTGTGATAGAAATTTTTGACTATTGGGTATTGATTTTATGGGTCATTTTCCTATGTCTTTTGGATATGCTTACATTTTTTTCGCAGTTGACTACTATCTAAGTGGGTAGAGGCTATCCCAACTAGGACCAATAATCACAAGGTAGTGCTCATGTTTTTGAAAAAAAATATTTTATCTAGGTTTTGGATTCCTAGGAAAATAATAAGTGATGGTGTTTTGCATTTTTGTAATAGGCCATTTGTTAATCTCATGCATAAATATGGTATTACACACAGTGTCCATAGGATACCACCCACAGACTAATGGCAAAGTTGAATTGGAAAATAGGGAGATTAAGCACATTTTGAAAAAGACAATCAATCATGATAGAAAGGATTGGTCACTTAGGTTGATTGATGCTCTATAAACTTATAGGAATGCTTTTAAGGAACAATTAGGTATGTCTCCCTATGGGCTAGTTTATTAAAAAGCTTACTATCTGCTGATAGAGATGGAACATAGAGCATATTGGGCCGTAAAAACTTTGAACTTCAATTTAAAACTTATTGGTAGCAATAGAAAATTGGATTTGAATGAACTTGAAGAGCTAAAAAGAGATGCATATGAAAGTACTCAGATTTACAAGAAGAAGGTAAAAAAATTTCATGATAAATCTATTTTGAGAAAGACCTTTGAGCAAGGACAAAAAGTACTTTTGTATAATTCTTGACTTCATCTTTTCCCAGGTAAGCTATGCTCGAGATGGATAGGTCCCTTCATAGTGCGTACAGTTTTCCCTCATGGAGCGGTAGAGCTTGAGAACCCAAAGAATGGGCAGACATTTACGGTAAATGGTCAACACTTGAAGCCATTCTTGGAGGGTTTTCCATTAGAGGAGCTTACTGATCCTATTTATCAGAATCTTCCAACTAAGTGATCTTATTCCCTTCATGATTTGTTGTATATTAGTTAGTTGTTGTTTTTCTTTACTTTTCTTTTAGTTTTACAGTTTAATTTTCTTTTGGAGCAATTCTTTTCATGTGATCTCATTCCCTTATCTATTTCATTAGTTCTTTTGCATATAGTTATTTCTATTGCATTGAGGACAATGCATAATTCAAGTTGGAGGGTGAGGGTTTACACCATTGTTTTTTTGTTTTAAGTGCTTCTTTTTGTTTTTTGTTTGTTTTCATTGTTCGTTTGCTCCTTAAAAAAATGCTAAAAAAAATTCTACTTTAGCTATTTTGAAAGTATGATGCTTGAGTTTAATTCATTGAGAACTTAGATATGTTCGATGGTAATTTGAGTTGATTTCATATGGACTATTGGATGGAATTTATTATATACTTAAGTATTATGCTTATATTGTCATTAAAACCTCAAATTTTTTGCACCATGATCATCTAGTTCTTGTGATTTGCTGAAGTGAGTTTTTGTCTTTCAATGCTTGACATGTATAGTGGAGACAAATATACAACTTTGTGAGTTTAGAGCCTATCATTTTCGAGGGTTATATGACAATTACTCAAGAAATAGTTCTTTCATCAATTCTTTCAGTAGTCTCATTATATTTGTTTGGGTTAGAGTATAAGGAATGATTATTTGATTGTTTCTCTATCAATTAAAGTTTGTCATTATTCTTGAAAAATGATTTTAGGCCATCTTTTGGATAATTTTGAGTGTTATCCTGTTCTTTTTAAAATAATTTCCCTCTAAGTAGTGATTAAGCCTATTTGAATGTTCAATTCTTAGCCATAAATTTTAACCAAGCCAAGTAAAAAATTATATATACCTTGCCTTGGTTATCCCTTGAATTGTTAAGTTTTTATCAACAAAGTTGGGAGAATTATGGTGAAAGCTCAAACATGGGCAACATGAAAGAAAAGGGATTGAAGCTGGAAAAAAAAGAGGAGAAAAATGATCAAAAGGAGGAGTCAAGTGTTACAAACGAAACCAAAAGTATCTTGGTATAACTCCTTTTTAATTTCTTAATCCTTCGTTTCTTTTAACTTTACCCTTAGCCCCATTATAACCTTAATAAATTCCTACTTGATTATGAGAATAATGGTGAATTAAACTACCTGATGGATAGAGAGATACATCAACAACATTATTATTACTTTAACATTCTTTCATAAGATTATGTCAAGATTGATTCGTTTCATAATGACCTTCATTGTTGGAAATACTTGGGATATACTTGTTTTAGTTAACATAAATTCTACTCACATATACCTTGAGTGAAACAGTCATGATAGTCATAGAGATCTATTCTGAGTGAAATCTGGGAGAATTGTTGTCAAAGCTAGTTTTGGATAACTACAAGAGATGAGAATTATGTTTGATAAATTGCTTGAATTAGTTGATGTGACACACACACACAAGTTTCTGATGATAATATGTTTGAATACTTTGGCATATCGTTTAGGACTAAATGAGTTTAAATTTTATTGGCATATTGTTGTTTTTTTTGAATTTGATGAAAATAATGCAATCGAAATAGCTAGAATAGAGAAGTTTCTAGGTATCTTTTTTGAAAATCTTCACGAGACAAAACTTGTCCACTAGAGATCATGTAGGGGTTTAAAGGCTTATTGCATAAGCTAAATGCAATCATGGTTGCCTTCAAAAATAGTTTTTAATTAATTAGTTTTTAGGTTGTGCTTTTAAATTCCAAGCAGCATGATATTTTGAGCTTTTATTGGATCAAGTTACATTGCATAAATTTTTACGAATTCGACACAATTGTATCATTGTCTTTTAAGTATCTTGGTTTTTGTTTTTGATTAACTAGAATCAAGTATTAGTTGAGTGTAAGATTAGTTTTGTTTTGATTTGTTAAAGGAAAAAGAAAAAAAAAATTATAAAGTAGAAATATAGGAATTTTTCAGGAGATGTGGAGTTCTACTGGTAGAATGTGTATTTCCTACCGGTAGGTGCCGAAACAGAGGATCATTCTATAGGTAGGACGTGCATCACCTACCAATAGGTTTTGAATCTGAGGCATTAAAATGAGGGATTTTTCGAGAATTTCATAGGTTTTCTTCAAATCAAAAATTTCCCTCTCACTCTATGTAACGCCCCAAATACCACCTTGGACGGCATTACATTCTAAAACATTCACATCATGAGAGCACTAAAATAATCCATCAATAAATAAGACTTCATAAAGTCATCCATAAAATTTACAACATTATCCCAAAAGAATAGACCCATTTTGGCCTTTACATTCCAAAATCAGCTAATGTAGCGCAGCGGAAATAACAAAAGCAAACTAGACTTTACAAGGTTCAAAATGAATATCCTAGTCTAGAATAAAAGAAAGTGTCGCTCTAGGCGTCCACCTCGGGATCCACGCTCCCGTCTATCGGAGTCTCCCAGTGTGCGGGCTCCTCGACTCCCAGCTCTTCCTCGAGAGAGTAATCTGAAAAGGTTGTTAGGTAGGGGGTGAGCACGAAGCTCTGTAGGAAAATTCTTCCAAACCCGAACAATGTTTAGAAAACATGTAAAGCAAGTCAGTCTTATTTCACAAATATCATATATAACTTTTGAAGTAAAACGAGGACATTTTAAATAGATCTCAAGTTTAAGCTGTAACAATAATCAAGTGAAAGATTAAAATAAATTTCATAACAATATACCATTTCCAACTTTTAGCCATTTAGGAAGGGCGCCTTCCGATGCATTGTCCCATACCAATGCACCGGCCAAGGCGGTCCAACCCATCATCCCCTTTATATTGGTTCATCCCCGTACCATGTATGTTGATTGCTTCTCATGAATCTACCCAACGATTATACCTAGTCCACCAATCACAATCACAATCACAAACACTTTAGGAAAGGGCGTCTACCATCCCAATGGCAGTGACGAGTCTCTTCCCAGGAAAAGTATACCATCCCTTGTTCGAACTCCAGTGAACGATAGTGGTCGCATTACCAAATGACAACCCACTACAAGTGTTACGAAACCATCTCACCCCCACTGGGATAGACTAACCTCTAACACTCTACGGCATCTCTCGAAGGCAATCCAAGTCCATCACAACAACCATACTAATGAGGAAACCAAAATATTCTCAATTCACCAACAATTCCCAATAATTACAAAATCCACAATTTCTCATTGTACAAGCATATCCCAAAATTCCCAAATTAAGCATGTGCCATTTTCAATAATCAACCAAGAAAATGCAAGAGATCCCAAAAATATCATTTTATTACTCAACACAAGACACTATGATTTTGAAATCAAGAATAAAGGAAGAGTTACAAAGGAAAACCCATCACTCTTGAAAACTAGGGTTTTTCACACAAAAGAGGGATTTCATGGTATACAACCCTAGCTTTGTGTAAAACATGTTAACAATTGCAAGAGAACCAAGAAACAATGAACCCATAGCAAATACATATGATTAGGAGTCAAAACATATATATATATAATAACCCTAACATCAATGAACAAGAATGGAAGAAAACCCCTACCTTGGTATTCTTAAAAATCTAGGGCTTTGATCTTTTTGGAAGTGTAACTCACTCGTGATCTTGTGTTTCTTTCTCCTCATTTATCTCCTCCTAGGGTTCTAAAGTGTTTAGGATGAGAGTGAAGTGAAGAATGGAGCAAATGAGGGCTTGAGGTGGTGTTTTAAACCCAAAAATCCCGACTTTTTAACTGTTCGGCGCGTGTCAGAGAAAGCGTACCGGTACGCGGTACCGGTACGCGGTACCGGTACGGTTAAGCCACTGGTTCGGGCGTACCGGTACGGTGTACCGGTACACTTTGGCTGCTTCAACTTCCAGGGCAGTTTTGACCCATTTAGAGGTCGAATTGGAAAATTTTCATGAGATACACTTTTGTAGCCCTAGATGTCTAATATCTACTGTCCAAATTTCAGATCAATTCGAAATAAGTATAAAAAGTTATGACTAAAGTACTAGAAGGTGTCCCAACTCCTTTTTACCCAAATTCTCTCTAAGTGTGTTTTCACTCCGGAATACTTCCTAGCTTCCAATACACCCCATATTACCTCTCCCAAGGTTGTTCGACCTTCCGGATTCAATGGACACCTTATTTTGACCTAAAAATATTTAGAAATTCATCTAATCACCCTTTCCAAGTTTAGACGTCTTTGAAACTCAAACTTCCCAATCAATATGCATCTCTAGCCTTTCTCCTACTATTACAATCTATATAGTTCATTCTTACACCATTACACATATCCACATTTTTACAACAATTATTTACTATATATCTATATACATATATAAAAGAAAATGCGGGGTGTTACAATCCACCCCCCTTAAAGAAAGTTTCGTCCTCGAAACTTACCTCAAGTAGCGAACAAATATGGATACTTCTCCCGCATTTCTTGCTCCGGTTCCCATGTAGCTTCTTCCACTCCATGGTGTTGCCACAAAACCTTCACTAGTCGGATGACTTTGTTACGGAGTACCTTCTCCTTGGCATCGAGAATCTTCAACGGTTGTTCTTCATAGGTTGCTCCATCTTGAATTTCAATATCTTCCAAGTCTACAACCGGCGTTGCATCCGATTGACACTTTCTCAACATCGACACGTGGAACACGTCATGTACCCCATACAACTGAGCTGGTAATCGCAACTGATACGCCGTTTTGCCCACAACTTTGATCACTTCAAATGGCCCGGTATATCTTGGTGCTAACTTTCCCTTCTTGCTGAATCTAAATACTCCTTTCTTGGGCAACACTTTGAGAAATACGTTGTCTCCCACCTTGAATTCTAAGGGTCTTCGTCTGTGGTCCGCATAGCTCTTCTGTCTACTTTGCGCCGTCCGTAGCCTCTCTCGGATGAGTTGAATCTTCTCCGTAGTTTCTCGAACAATGTCCGGTCCCAACAAACTACTCTCGCCGGCTTCTAACCAACACGTCGGTGATCGGCATGGTCTTCCATACAATGCTTCATACGGTGCCATCCCAATACTTTCCTGATAGCTGTTGTTGTAAGCAAACTCCACCAACGGTAAGTGGTCGCTCCAACTCCCCTTGAAGTCCAACGTGCAAGCGCGTAACATATCCTCCACAATCTGTATCACCCTCTCGGATTGGCCATCCGTTTGGGGATGAAAAGTCATACTGAAGTGTAACTCCGTCCCCATCGCTTGTTGTAGACTCTGCCAGAATCTCGCCACAAACCTAGAGTCACGATCCGACACAATCGAGAGCGGAACGCCGTGTAACCTCACTACCTCCCGGATATACAGCTGGCTCAAAGTCTCAAATGTATCTGTAGTTTTCATACCCAAAAAGTGAGCAGACTTGGTGAGTCTATCCACAATGACCCATACTGCATTATGGCCGCGCGATGTCCGTGGTAAACCCGACACGAAGTCCATGGTGATGTGATCCCACTTCCACTCTGGAATAGGCAAAGACTGTAGGACTCCTCCTGGCCTTTGATGCTCAATCTTCACTTGTTGGCACACCGCACATTTTGTCACATACTTGGCCACATCTCGCTTCATTCCCCTCCACCAATATTGACGCTTCATGTCCCTATACATCTTTGTGCTACCAGGGTGGATAGCAAACTTAGAGCGATGACATTCTCCAAGTATTTCCTCATTTAGGGACGAATCGTCGGGAACGCATAGCTTCTCCCCATATCTCAATTCTCCATTTCTTAAAGACCAACCCTCCATAGTTTCTCCATTTTCCAATTTAGCTCGCATCGACGCTAATTCAGGATCCAAGCATTGCAATTCTACAACCCTACGTTGGAGAGTAGGTTGAGCCACCAGGTTGAACAAACATGGTCGGGATCCATCTTCTCCAACCCATAGATCAAAATCTCCAAGGGCATCCTTCAACTTTCATTTACTTGCAAGAACATTGAGTTCACCCCAAGACTTTCGGCTAAGTGCATCGGCGACTACATTGACTTTCCCCGGATGGTAGCTGAGCGTGAAATCGTAGTCTTCTAAGTACTCAATCCACCTTCTTTGGCAGAGATTCAAATCCTTCTGCGTGAAGATATATTTGAGGCTTTTATGGTCTGAGAACACTTGAAATTTCTCCCCATATAAATAACATCTCCACAACTTAAGAGCAAAAACCACAGCGGCTAACTCCAAGTCGTGAGTGGGATAGTTCTGCTCATGAGTTTTGAGTTGCCTCGAGCCATAAGTAACTACCTTCCCTCCTTGCATTAAAACACATCCCAAGCCTCGTAGCGAAGCATCTGTGTACACATCATATCCTTCCCCACTGCTCGGAATAATGAGGACAGGAGCCGTCGTCAACTTCTCCTTCAAGGTGCGAAAGGCTAGCTCACACGCTTGAGTCCACACGAATTTTTCTCCCTTCTTTGTAAGGCGAGTCATCGGTATCGCAAGCTTTGAGAACCCTTCCACAAACCTACGATAATAGCCGGCTAACCCCAAGAAACTCCGTACTTCCGTTACGTTCTTCGGTGGTTCCCATTTCATCACGGTCTCAATCTTTGCGGGATCAACTGCTACTCCTTGCTCGGACACAACATGGCCAAGGAACTTCACTTCCTTCATCCAAAACTCACACTTGCTCATCTTCGCATATAACTTATGTTCTCTCAATGTTTGTAGCACAATAGAGTGATGACGAGCATGTTCCTCCTGAGTCTGTGAGTAAATCAATATGTCATCAATAAACACAATGACAAATTGATCGAGGTAAGACCGGAAGATTCTGTGCATCAAATCCATGAAGGCTGCTGGTGCATTAGTCAATCCGAACGGCATCACCGTATACTCGAAGTGACCATACCTAGTACGAAAAGCAGTCTTAGGAATATCTTCCTCCTTAACCCGCAATTGATGATACCCTGTGCGAAGATCAACCTTGGAGTAGTACTTCGAACCCCTCAACTGATCAAATAAATCGTCAATTCGGGGCAAAGGGTATTTATTTTTCACGGTAACCCGATTCAACCTTCGGTAATCCGTGCACAACTGTAGTGTCTCATCTGTCTTCTTCACAAAGAGGACCGGGGCTCCCCAAGGTGAGGTGCTCAAACGTATAAATTCAATGGCCAACAGATGATCCAATTGCTTCCTTAGCTCCTTCAACTCCAAAGGTGCCATTCGATAGGGAGCAATGGATATAGGTTCAGTTCCTGGATAGAGATCAATCTTGAACTCAATCTCCCTTTGTGGAGGTAACCCAGGTAATTCGTCAGGGAAGACATCCGGAAAATCCGATACTATCAACACCACGTTCCCATGGGATTTATCCTGATCATCTCCCATTAAGCTGGCTAAGAAACTCAACTGGCTCCCCGCCTTCGCTTTCAAGAATCTACTACCCGTAGTAGGAAATGGATGGGAAGAATTACGATCATTCATGAAAGTAAAGACTACCCCTCCCGGTAATTGGAATGAGATCCGCTTGCGAAAATAATCCATCACCGCACGGAAAGCGGACAACAAATCCATCCCAAATATAACGTCATACCCCTTCATGTCTAACACCACCAAATCTACAATCAACTCTTGCTCCCCAATGTGAAGCACACATCCTCTACATACCCTAGTTGTATCCAATCGTTCTCCCGTAGGCAAATCAACATTCAATGCATGTTCTAGCTTCTCGAAATCCAAACCCAAATTAGTAGCATACGCAGTACGTATAAAAGAATGAGTCACCCCGGGATCAAATAAAATTCGGGCCCAAGAATTGTAGAGAAGAACGATACCTTCCACAACGGCATTGGAGGCATCTTCCTCCGGTTGGGTCAAAGCAAATACCCTCCCCTAAGTGGCGCCGCCTGGGGCTAGAGCTCCCAACGGCCTCTGCTGTTGTAGTGGCTTGTTTGCAACCACTTGTCCTGTCGCTTGGTTGTCCCTCGGTGGAAGCGATGGGCAATTGTGTCTGAAGTGCCCCACTCCTCCACATGCGAAACACTGACGAGGGTCTGTGGCTGTCCTCCCCGGTACACCTCCTGCTCCTCGAGCTACCTGGGGTCTCTGTCCCCATGCCTGATCTGGGCGCCGGTAAGGTGCCGCTCGCTGCACTCCACTGCCACTAGCACCCGTCCTGATCGGACCTCCCCTTATAAGGCTCTGTCGCCGCTGAGTATCCTCCATGTCTCTCTCCACAAGTGCGGCTCTGTCCACTAAGTCCCCAAACTCACGAATTCTGAGAGCCACCAACTTCTCCCTAATGATCGGCCTCAGACCCTGCTCAAAGCGCTTGGCCCTGTCGGCCTTAGTAGCTATAAATCCCGTAGCATAACGGGAGAGCTCGTCGAACCGCCTCTCATACTCAGCCACGGTCATACTACCCTGTCGTAGTGTAAGAAAATCCGCCTTCATTCAGTCTCTGACCGATTCAGGGAAGTACTTATCTTGGAAAAGTTGATCGAACTCTTCCCAAGTGAGTGTGTCGGTGTCCCTTCTCCTCTTTATGGCATCCCACTAATAGTCGGCCTCCCCCTCAAACAGGTAGGTCGCCAAACCAACTCTCAACTCCTCGGCAACTCCCATGCCGTCACAGATCTTCTTCACTCGGCGGATCCATATATCCGCCTCCAAAGGATTGGAGCTCCCTTGGAAGTTGGGTGGTCGTTGTCTTAAGAATTCCCGAAGAGCTATCATCCTTCGGTCTCCGTTCCCATTGCCCGGTACTTGAGCGAGAGGATGAGCTCCACCATTGTGGTTGTTGTTACCATTTTGGTTTTGTACCAAAGTGGTGAGCTCCCTCAAGCATTGGTAAATGCCTTGCATGGCATCCGGAGGTGGTGGTGGGGGTGGATTCGCTTGACCTCCACGGCCACGGCTACGGCCACGTCCGCGTCCCCGTCCTTGTTCGCCGTTCATCATGCACATCAATTCACACTTAGTTTCCTTGATGTGCAAGATATAAACTAAAGTGATATGTAGGATGTCTTGATTTAAGCACAAGGCATATACAAAATTTAACATAACAATTTCCTTCACCCTAAACCTACATCTCTAGTGGTAATCCATAACCTACAGCTCCCATGTAAGACCTAAAGCCTAGGCTCTGATACCAACTTTGTAACGCCCCAAATACCACCCTGGACGGCATTACATTCTAAAACATTCACATCATGAGAGCACTAAAATAATCCATCAATAAATAAGACTTCATAAAGTCATCCATAAAATTTACAACATTATCCCAAAAGAATAGACCCATTTTGGCCTTTACATTCCAAAATCAGCTAATGTAGCGCAGCGGAAATAACAAAAGCAAACTAGACTTTACAAGGTTCAAAATGAATATCCTAGTCTAGAATAAAAGAAAGTGTCGCTCTAGGCGTCCACCTCGGGATCCACGCTCCCGTCTATCGGAGTCTCCCAGTGTGCGGGCTCCTCGACTCCCAGCTCTTCTTCGAGAGAGTAATCTGAAAAGGTTGTTAGGTAGGGGGTGAGCACGAAGCTCTGTAGGAAAATTCTTCCAAACCCGAACAATGTTTAGAAAACATGTAAAGCAAGTCAGTCTTATTTCACAAATATCATATATAACTTTTGAAGTAAAACGAGGACATTTTAAATAGATCTCAAGTTTAAGCTGTAACAATAATCAAGTGAAAGATTAAGATAAATTTCATAACAATATACCATTTCCAACTTTTAGCCATTTAGGAAGGGCGCCTTCCGATGCATTGTCCCATACCAATGCACCGGCCAAGGCGGTCCAACCCATCATCCCCTTTATATTGGTTCATCCCCGTACCATGTATGTTGATTGCTTCTCATGAATCTACCCAACGATTATACCTAGTCCACCAATCACAATCACAATCACAAACACTTTAGGAAAGGGCGTCTACCATCCCAATGGCAGTGACGAGTCTCTTCCCAGGAAAAGTATACCATCCCTTGTTCGAACTCCAGTGAACGATAGTGGTCGCATTACCAAATGACAACCCACTACAAGTGTTAGGAAACCATCTCACCCCCACTGGGATAGACTAACCTCTAACACTCTACGGCATCTCTCGAAGGCAATCCAAGTCCATTACAACAACCATACTAATGAGGAAACCAAAATATTCTCAATTCACAAACAATTCCCAATAATTACAAAATCCACAATTTCTCATTGTACAAGCATATCCCAAAATTCCCAAATTAAGCATGTGCCATTTTCAATAATCAACCAAGAAAATGCAAGAGATCCCAAAAATATCATTTTATTACTCAACACAAGACACTATGATTTTGAAACCAAGAATAAAGGAAGAGTTACAAAGGAAAACCCATCACTCTTGAAAACTAGGGTTTTTCACACAAAAGAGGGATTTCATGGTATACAACCCTAGCTTTGTGTAAAACATGTTAACAATTGCAAGAGAACCAAGAAACAATGAACCCATAGCAAATATATATGATTAGGAGTCAAAACATATATATATATATAATAACCCTAACATCAATGAACAAGAATGGAAGAAAACCTCTACCTTGGTATTCTTAAAAATCTAGGGCTTTGATCTTTTTGGCAGTGTAACTCCCTCGTGATCTTGTGTTTATTTCTCCTCCTTTATCTCCTCCTAGGGTTCTAAAGTGTTTAGGATGAGAGTGGAGTGAAGAATGGAGCAAATGAGGGCTTGAGATGGTGTTTTAAACCCAAAAATCCCGACTTTTTAACTGTTCGGCGCATGTCAGAGAAAGCGTACCGGTACGCGGTACCGGTACGGTATGGTACCGGTACGCGGTACTGGTACGGTTAAGCCACTGGTTCGGGCGTACCGGTACGGTGTACCGGTACACTTTGGCTGCTTCAACTTCCAGGGCAATTTTGACCCATTTAGAGGTCGAAGTGGAAAATTTTCATGAGATACACTTTTGTAGACCTAGATGTCTACTATCTAATGTCCAAATTTCATATCAATTGGACATAAAGATAAAAAGTTATGACCAAAATACTAGAAGGTGTCCCAACTCCTTTTTACCCAAATTCTCTGTAAGTGTGTTTTCACTCCGGAATACTTCCTAACTTCCAATACACCCCATATTACCTCTCCCAAGGTTGTTCGACCTTCCGGATTCAATGGACACCTTATTTTGTCCTAAAAATATTTAGAAATTCATCTAAATACCCTTTCCAAGTTTAGACGTCTTTGAAACTCAAACTTCCCAATCAATATGCATCTCTAGCCTTTCTCCTACTATTACAATCTATATAGTTCATTTTTACACCATTACACATATCCACATTTTTACAACAATTATTTACTATATATCTATATACATATATAAAAGAAAATGCGGGGTGTTACACTCTAAAAGCTCTCCATTCTCTCTAGAAACCTTCTTCCAAAGCTTGGGCATCCATCTATTCTGCCTATCACAGAGATCCATCTTAGTGATTTTGGGTTTAATGGCTTATCGAGGTATGATGAAACACTCTCGTTTTGATTTCATTTCATGGCTTTGGTTCTTAGTTTCTCTCTTGAGTGTTGTGGGGGTTGTTTTGTGGACAATTGCTCGTACAAAGAGGCCTATTGTCAGTACTCAGAAGACATATGGAACAGGGATACCGCAAGCTTCAAGTTCGAGTGGACCTAAGAAGGGTTCAAAAGAGCCAAAGAAGAACAAAGAAAAAACTTGACCATTCAACTTCTATCGATACCAAGAATGTGACTTGTGCCAAGTGGAAAAACATGGGCTTGTGTTCTTTGGTGTTGTCTAGCAGATCAATGATCGAGGCTTAGAGGTTTGGTTTCAGGAGGTGAAGGGTTTTGGATTGGCGATGTTTTGGGAGTTCTATACGGGACTCAATGTTGTTGACAGTGACTTATAGTTGCTTAGGACCACAGTGCAGGGGAGGGTCATTAAGGTGGCACCCGTGACTGTGACTGAGATGCTGAACTATGTTCACCCTGAGCCTAATAAGATCAATTTCCCTCACCCTAATTTTCAGCCTAAGACTTTTGATCAGTACACTGCTCTGATGTATGGAGAGGGCAAGACCTTCACTAGGAAGGTGACTATGGGAGTTTGAGTGAAGAGTACCGCTTGGCCAACAAGTTTTTACACTACAATGTGGATCTGAGTGGATCAGAGAGGGAGCCAAGGGTTAATAAGCTAGCAGTGGTCTATGAGTTTATGGCAAGCTCTCGCATTGACATAGAACTAATGATATGATAGGTCATGCGAGAGTTTGCGACCACCATGAAGCTGAAGACGAACATGCCTTTCGCTCACATGATAACTAGGATGTGTATAAAGGTCAAGGTTAAGCAGACAGCTAATGATGTATTGTGGCCTGCTGAGACGGGACCCATTGGTCGCCAGAGCAAGAGTAAGAGTGCTACTATGTCGATGGGGACTAGATTCAGAGAGGCCACCACTTCAAATCCACCTACTACCACTTCTACTACCCCTGCTACTACTGTCCTTGTTGTTATTGCCACTGATTTACCACCACCATCCACCTTTGGAGCGACATTGACTCAGAGGGTTATTAGGTTAAAAGAGATAATGGATGGTGCGGAGAGAGATGCCATTGAGACGAGGCAGGGAGTAGAGAGATGTGAGGGGAAGTTGGACAAGCTAATGACGGGTATGTGAAGAATTCTGGAGCATACTTTTTCTGGTGAGCCCATTCCACAAGTTCCATCTTTGGGACCCCAAACATCTTTTGCTCGGGAGGATGTGGTGTTTGGTTGGGAGGATATTGAGACTCGAAATGAGGAAGAGAGGGCTAGGACTACAGAGGAGAATGATGGTGAAGATGAGAGTGGAGATAAGGATGATGAGGACGCAACTGAGGTGATGACGATGTTGCGAGTTGATTGTCTGTCTAGTTTTGGAGTTGTAGACAGAGTCTTAGTAAATTTTTTTTGTTAAAAGCCTAAGTAGAAGAACTTCTAGGGGTTAGGTTTTTGTTTTTTTGTTTTTTTTTAGTCAATCTGTCCTTAAAAGACTATGACATTATGAATGAATATATCTTTTGGATCTTATGTGCCTTGAGTTCATTTAAATTTATGCTTTGCAACTCTTTTTTATTTTTTTAATTTTGTTTTTTGAAGTATTGCCTTGGATGTTTGAATGTTTTTTTTTATTTGTTTCTTAATTTTGATGTTTGTTAAGGACTAGCAAAGCTTAAGTTGGGGGTTGTGTTGACTGCTCAATATTGCATTAAGTTGATTTCTAACCTCCCTACCCCCAAGTCTGTTAAAGATGTCCGGTCATGTCGGGCTCTACAGGCGATTCATAAAAGGTTTTAGTGCCTTGACACAACCTTTATGTCATCTTTTGGCAAATGATGTTTCCTTTGAATGGACAACGGATTGTGAGGCAGCTTTTAGAGACCTAAAGAACATGTTCATTTCACCTCCAATCACGCAACCACCTAATTGGGAACTTCCTTTTGAGCTCATGAAGTGATTACGCGGTTAGCGCAGTGATAGGTCAACGGCATGACAAGAAAACCCATATCATCTACTATACTGGTAAGACATTGAATAAGGCTTAGATACACTATACTACCACCAAGAAGGAGTTGCTAGCAGTAGTTTTTGCACTTGATAATTATAGATCATTGGCTTGATCCGAAATGTGTACACCCAAGTGCAGGCGGTCAAGCTGTAGTTATAATCCGATTAAGTCTGGAGTCAAATCCATAGGGAACTACTATTGGTGTTTTGGAGTAAATAGTGACAAAGACCAAAGTGACTGAAACCCTTGAAATTTGAAGTTATGATGTTTATGGGATTTTCGAGACAAAATATAATATTCTCTTGGAATTTCTGGACAAAATATAAGATTCTCTCAAATGAAAGAGTCACCATTTAGATCAAGGATCTAGACATGTAGTCAATCATCCGGTTGTTATATTTGTGCTTGAGAACTCAATTAACCTCTATGTCAACAGCAAGTTAATTGGAGGATAAAGATGGACTGTGAGAATTAAAAGCACGATTCCGATGTCTTTGAAGAGATTTACAAGAATTGTCAGTGTTAGGACTCAACCTGTCTACAAACAATCAAGTAATTCTACAAGTCATCCAACCACTGTGATATTATTTCATTCTTAGTTGAAGCACAATAATAGTGAAGATTGAAATGTAGTCATGAAGATCTAGCTGGAGTACTTGCAAAGAACCAATGAATCTTCCTATGCCAAGAGTCATCTTGTCTTAGAAAGGACTCATGATTGTACAAAGTACCTTAGCTTTGCTAGATGCATTCAATCATTCAATAAGCAAACAAAAGATAAAGCATTAAGCATAAATGAAATGCACAAAAATAACTTTCGAATGATTTGTACATGCCCATCACCTCTTACTAAAGAGTGAATGAGAAACTACTCACTTTTCATGGCTTTGAGAAAGCTAGAAAAGTGATTGATTCTCATCCCTCCAAGTAGAGGAGTTACAAGATATAATGCACTACACGATAAGCCTATCTTCGACAAAGAATGAGTGAATCACTACCCACCCTTCAAAGCTACAAGAGAGCTAGAAAGGTGAGAGATTTTCTCTCCTCTAAGTGAAGAAAGAAGTTTTTACAATGGAAGCTAATGAAACTAATAATGAAAGTAAAAGAAAGCTAGTTACACTTTGAGGGTTTCTTCCTCTTCCAAAGATTGTCTTTAACAAGCTCCAATGGAAGGTATTTATGGGCAAGGAGGAGGGGATAAAAGGAGAGTAAAAGAATAGTTCTAGGTGCTAAACATCCAAGTGAATTCCCCAAAATCCAGATGGAGATCTAATCTTCCTGCAGCCTGTCTAGGATTTGTGTTCGAACGTTGTTTTGCGTTCGAACGTGGATGCCTGGCTTCTCTGATGGGAGTTTGAAGGTCGTTGGAGTTTGAACGTGGTACTCAAGTGGCTTTGGTCACCCATAGTAGATAGCTGCAACAGGTCACGTGTCATCACCCTAGCAATTTCCTATGGGTCCTCAATTATTTCAGGATAGCGTTCGAATATGGATTGGCGTTCGAACGTGGTACTCAAGTAGCTTTTGTCCTTCTTAGGGAATAGTTGCAACATGCCACGTGCCATCACCCTAGCAATCTCCTGGGGGGGTCCTCAAATGATTCAGGGTAGCATTCGAACGTGGATGCTTTTCTTCCTCTTCCTCCAATTCTCTTCCAGAACACATGGGTGTTGCTTGAAAGTTTGATGTTATTGACTTTTAGGCCCTTGTACAACTTTTTTCCTGAAATGTAATCATTTAAACTCCATCAAAGCATAATTAGTCTTGTAGATGCATAGTGAAATGTTAATTTTAACTATTCATAAATCATACATTATAGGGTCACCTACTGTTGTTTATACTGACCATGCTACTTTGAAGTATTTATAGGATACCAAGCCAAGGTTGATTAGGTGGATCCTTCTACTTCAAAAATTTCATATCATAATCAAAGATAAGAAATGAGTGGAAAATGTGGTGGTCGACCATCTATCGAGGCTCATGATCGAAGACACAGATGCTCACATTCCTATCTCTGACTTTTTCCATGATGAGCATTTATTTAATTTGAATGTGACTATGCCATGGTACATTGATATTGTGAATTATCTTGTTATAGGGCACCTTCCAAGTCATTGGAGTCCAAGGGACAAGAAGCAATTCTTGGTTGAGGTGAAGCAGTTTTACTTTGACAATCCATATTTGTTCAAATACTGCCCCAATCAAGTGATGAGGAGATATGTGCCTGATGAAGAGCAGAAGGACGTGATTGATTTTTACCATTCAGAAGCTTGTAGAGGCCATTTTTCATCAAAGAAGACATTAGCTAAGATTTTGCAATGTGGTTTTTAATGGCCTGCTTTATTTAAAGATTGTTTTACATTTTGCAAGCATTGTGATAAATGTCAACGATTAGGAGGAGTGACCCATAAAAATATGATGCCCCTCACAACCGTATATGTGATGGAAATTTTTTATTGTTGGGGTATTGATTTTATGGGTCCCTTCCCTATGTCTTTTGGGTACACTTACATTCTATTGGCAGTTGACAATGTATCTAAGTGGGTAGAGGCCATCCTAACAAGGACCAATGATCATAAGGTTGTGGTCAAGTTTTTGAAAGAGAACATTTTGTCTAGATTTGGGATGCCTAGGGTGATAATCAGTGATGGTGGTCTACACTTTTGTAATAGGCCCTTTGCTAATCTCATGACCAAATATGAAATTAAACACAAAGTGTCCATAGTTTACCACCCACAGACCAATGGGCAAGCTAAATTGGCTTATAGGGAGATAAAACATATCTTAGAAATGATAGTCAATCCTGATAGAAAGGATTGGTCACTTTGGTTGACCGATCCTCTTTGGGCCTATCGGACTAGTTTTAAGACACATTTAGGTATGTCTCCCTATAGGCAAGTGTATGGAAAAGCTTGTCATTTTCCAATAAAGATGGAACATAGAGCATATTGAGCCTGTGATGCCCCAATTTCCGGGGGTCCTATATTAACCGTTGATCATCCTTCAACCCGTGGAATTACCCGAGGATGTCACTCAACCCAACACCACGGCGATAGCATCCCCTTAGCTGGGATCATAACTCACAAATGTAAACTGGATTCAATTATTCATTGGGTTCAACCAAGATCCAACATACCAGGATTTATACTCCATTATAGTCCATTTACATCATTGGAGGGAAGGAAAGCATAGACCGAAAATAGGGTAAAGCAGTTTAAAAATCTGAAAATTCTTGAGAGTGTACCGGTACTGTGTACCGGTACGGTTTGCCTACTGGAAAGTGCATACCGGTACACAGTACTGGTATTTTCTGCCAAGTTTTGCCTTTTTCAACCATTTTTCATTTTCAATTCATTCCAAACCTCCCAAAATCATCCAATACATGTTTGATAAGAATTCCCATATAAAACATAATTTGTACAAGTTCCATTACAATTAATTCCATACATTTATACATCAAAATGGAATTTTCACAAAAGCTTTACAAAATAAACCATAAAAGCCACAAGTTGGCTTTCTTCAACCTTGGGGCTCGAATTGGGAGCCGTCCGCCGGTGTACATCCCGCACCTGAAATGTTTTTCCCATGAAGGGTGAGCCAACGCCCAGTAGAGTAGATCCTACAAAGGCTACTCCCCCCCCCCCCTAGATGCTCTTGCTCATGCAACATTTATTCCTTATAAGGATATGCATTCTAAGTTGGAATGCAACAATACCATGCCATGTAATGAGATGACACTCACTCATGCACTTCAACCCGAGTCCTCACCGACTCCCACTACATGATGCAATGCCAAAGTGTTTCATTCCATCATTCATGTTCACATTTGTGGACTTACACCAAGGGTCATCCATACCCACACAATTTATGGACTCTTACACCAATGGAGTGCATCTCCCAAATCACCGGGCCTTGTACCCGAGAGGTCGTCATGCCTCTTCTTGCTAACCCCAACCCAATTTATCATGCAACCAAGCGGCTTAGCTCGGTCTTCGACCCAACTTTTCCCAAGCCATACCGTCAATCACCAAGTGTGGTGTTGACATCAACCATGCACACACCCATGTGATGAGATGCTTCCGTGCATATGCAATGCCATGTCCCATTGCATACAACATAATGCTCAATATGCCAAGAACAACACATGAACAATTTCAACATGCACATTCAACTACAAATCATATCATAAGCATATGGTTCCACAAGTTAAACTTAAACATGTTATTTCAATTCAATCAAAACAACAATTTCCAAATACTCATGACATTTCACCAAACACCTTCAAGGCATAATTTATATAACACATAGCATTCCTTTAATTTCACTAAGTTACATAGTAAATCTCATGTAACTTCCATACACCAAAATCAAGCTAGCAATTAGCTTAAACCATTTATATGCTCACTTTTCTATTTCTATAAACATAAACATACATATAAAAGTCTATCCATATGCATAAACATATCAAACCCTTAAACTATCAACATCTAAGGAAAGATTAATCCAAGGTAGGAAGAACCCTACTTCTTGAAGCTTGAAAGGAAGACTAGGCTTCAAGAACACACCAAGAACACCCCCAAAAACTCAAGACTTGATTTCTTCAAAACTTTGTCTTTTGATCTTCGGTGAAACTCTTCGTTCTTGGTACCCACGCATAGCCCTAGTCACGTAAAGCAACTTTAATTCTTGGCTCGAGCGATTCCGAGTGACGGAACTCCGAGAAATCAAGGGAAAAAGCTTGAAGAAAATTAGTTTTCTCTCTTTTTCTCTTCTCTCTCTCTCTTGGCCGGCCAAACAAGAACAAGTGGGCTAAAAATCCCATTTTCTAAGATATTTACCCTTATTTATAATTTTAAATACTTGGCCCACGTCGCGCCACGTGTCCTTCGCTTAATCGGATCCGATTTCGTCCCGAAACGACTTATTTGATCTCGGTTTAAGTTCAAATTAATTTTATTTGAACTTTAATTCAATTTTAACGAAATTTTATAAAATTTATTTATGGGGACGTTCGTGAGGTCATTCGCCACGCAGTCGCCTCGAACGACGTGCAAAAATCCGACTCTCTCGGAATTCGACGAAATTTGACAGGGTGACTAAATTTCGCGATACGAATCCAACGGAGAACTCCGTTTCCTCATCCTAGGTTTAGAGCATGAGTATTTCAAATAAGCATTATGATGGCAAATAACCATTTTGCCCTTATTCACAAAAAGTTCAAATTTGCCCGGGTTTTACAGAGCCATCAAAAATTTGAACTTCAATTTAAAAATTGCTGGTAGCCATAACAAATTGGACTTAAATGAATTGGGAGAGATAAGAAGAGATGCGTACGAGAGTACTCAGATTTACAAGTACAAGGGTAAACAAATTTCATGATAAATCCATTTTGAGAAAGACCTTTGAGCTGGGATAGAAAGTCCTTTTATACAATTTTTGTCTTCATCTTTTCCTAGGTATTCTACGCTCGCAATGGACTAGCCTTTACATAGTGTGTATAGTTTTCCTACATAAAGTTGTGGAATTAGAGAATCGAAGAATGGGGAAATTTTTAAAGTGAATGGTTAGCAATTGAAGCCATTCTTAGAGGACTTTCCATCAGAAGAGTCTGTGGAGGAACTAGTTGATCCTATCTATCGGGATTTTCTGACTAAGTGATCCTCTCACCTTACATACTTTCTTGTATAATAGTTAGTTATCTGTTTATTCCACTTTCTTTTAGTTTTGTAGTTGAATTTCTTTTGGAGCACGTTTTCTAGGTGACCTCATTCCCTACTCTCTCTCAATTATTCTCTTTCACATAGTTATTTCTTTTACATTGTGGACAATGCATAATTCAAGTTGGGGGGTGAGGGTTTACACTATTATTTTTATTTTTTATTTTTTTATTTTTTTTGTTTTTCTGTTTATTTTCTGTTGTAAAACCCATAAAAAATTGAATCTTTATGGAAAAGGGCAAAACAGTAATTAGCTGCTACGGTACGGGTTGAAAACCCAAATTTTTTTTAGAACTCGGATGACGAAACAGACCTCACTTTTGGATTTGTCTCGCGAAATCTAGTTACCCAATCAATTTTTGTTAAATTCCAAGACAGTCGAATTTTTTGCGTTTTACGATGCGATCGGGTGTTACGTGACTAAAATAAACGAGATCGAATTTTAATTGCGAAACATAAAAATAATTTAATTTAGTTCAAATAAAATATATTGAACATAACACGGGACGAGATTTAATTGATTCGGGATGAAATCGGATCAGAAAAATACGGGCGTGTGGCACAACGAGGGCCAAGTATCCAAAGGGTATAAAAAGGGGAAAAATCATATTTTTCCCCCATTTTGGCTACTGGGTTTTCCAGAAAAGAGAAGGGAAGAGAAGAGAGAGAAAGAGAGATTTTCTTCAAGCTTCTCTCTACGATCTAGAACAAACCTTTCGTCAAATTCCTTCGGGTCAAGAACAAAAAGTGTTCTACGCGGCAAGAGCTACGCCTACGTACCAAAAAGCGTGGATTTTGACGAATTCTCAAGAACGGGATTTTTGGAAATCAAATTCTAATGCTTGAGTTGAATTTTCTTGGAGTTTCTACCATTCGTATTGTGCTTCAAGAGGTAGGGTTCTTCTCCTAGCTAAGTTTATTTTCAACCTAGGGTTTCGTATGAAATGGGTAGCATGATTTGAGATGAAATCTCTTGTCTAAATGTATTTCTAGTGTAACTAGAGTATGAGAAATGACATAAGAATGTATTAAACCAATTTGCATGAATTGGGTATTGTTGAAATTGCTTGTGTTGGTGATTTCTTGAGAATGTGATAAATTGGGCATGATTATGTGTTTTAAAGGTGTTTGATAAAATGTCTATGTTTGATAAGTATGTTATTTGAATGAAATTCATATAACATGCTTTGTGGTGATGTTAGAATGTAATTATGTTTAATGATATAAGTTACATTGAGGATTTTGAATCGTTCATATTGTGCTCATGACATGTTGAACATGATGTTGTAATTGTAATTAAAATCTTGGTTGCATAATGATATGAAATGCAATTGTACATTACATTGCATATACACGGGAAGCATCACATTCGTGGGCATGTCACATGGGTGTGGGTGTGTGTATAATTTTGATCAAAAACCATCATTGGTGGGTTGATAAGTGGGCTCGGGAAAGTTGGGCCTACACTACAACAAAAATCGTTTTTTGCGACGATTATTTTCGTCGCCAAATAGTTTTTGCGACGTTTTTTTTTTCGTCGTGTGTTCGTCGCAATAACCTCGTCGCAGAAAGTATTTTGCAACGCAAATATATTTTCATCGCAAAAAAAAAAAATTTGCGACGAAAAAAAAACGTCGCAAAATCTAAAAAAAACGTAGTTAAAATCTATTCCACCTGCGTAAAAAAATTAAAAAAAAAAAATTTAATTAACTTTTAGCGACGAAAAAAAAATCGTCGCAAATAAATTTTACATAAATATAAAAGTAAAATAATAATTTAATTAATTTTTTGCTACGTAAAAAAATCGTCGCAAATTATTTTGTACATAAAATAAAAAAATGTAAATAATAATGTAATTAATTTTTAGCGACGTAAAAAAAATGTCGCAAATAGTTGATTATATAAATAGAACTAAAAAAATATAATTTAATTAATTTTAGCGACGTAAAAAAATCGTCGCTAATAATTGTATACATAAATAAAAATGAAAAAAAAATATGATGTAATTAATTTTTAGCGACGTAAAAAAATCGTCGCAAATAAGGTTTTTAAAAATAATTGAATAAATACATTTGCGACGTTTAAAAATCGTCGCTAAAAAGATTGTTCCTCCAATATTTCGCAACGATTGTAACTTCGTCGCAAAAAAATTCATTTTTTTTTTAAATAATTCCAAAAAAATGATATTCCAATAAAATTTTTCACTTGTTTACAAATAATTCATTTGTTTAATAAAAAACTAACACAATTAATACATTTCAGATCTTTTCTATTCAACTTACATTTCTTTTTTTTTTTTTTGGAAAAAGAAAAATTTTATTGATATAAACCAAAAATTACAAGAAGCAAAGTAATCAAAAGGCTTTAACAACACAGAAAAGCCACAATTGGCTTTAATCCTTCAAAAATAAAATTCCAACAAAATTCTTCTTCATATGTCAAAACTGTCCAGCAACATATGCAGCAATCTGCATCAGTCACCAATTCAGAGCTCCAATCATCTCCCATCACAGCAGCTTAGCATCACCACAACACACCATCACCATAGCTCAGCAACACCATAGTTCAACAACTCATCAATGTAAAATAGCAAAGCAGCACAGCAGTGCAGCACAGCAGGAACATTGCAACACAATAGACAACACCTCTCAGCAGCAACTAAGCACTTTACCTCCTCCCAACCTTGGATTCATATAACAAAACTAACATTTTCTTTATGGGGGTGTAGTGAATCTTGTCATGGTGTAAAATGTTTACTTCTTGTAAATATTAATATTTTCTCAAGCAAACTGTGCCCTGAAAGATACCAAGCAAATATAGTCTCAATCATCATAGACAGCAGAAGGGCAAGGACAAGAAATACTTGACATTTTTAAGTAGAATAGGACAGTAAAAATTCTTACTAGTAAATAGAAAAAACTACATTGCATAGAATCTCAACAATGTACAAACAATCAATCCCTTGTCCAAGTCTTCCTCAGTGACCAATGGGGGTTCAGGAATGCTCATGCAATGTGGATGTTGCTTTGTGCAAGTCCTCTCTGTATTGGGTTGTTTTGCAATAGGTATGTGTGTGTTGGGGTATGCAAATGCACTGGTCTGTTCATTGGTTATGCTGGGATGTTGATTTTGAGGCATAGTGATGTTCATGGTCTGCATTGGACTGTGTTCAGGATTATGCTGATGTGTTGTGCATTGGGCTACTATTATGACATATTATTGCTTTAATTCAAGTGATAGGAGCTGACCTGTGAAGATCAGAAGACTATGTCTGTGTGTTGCTAAGTTGCTAGCTATGTCCTGGTCTGTTGCAGTCTGTTTTGGTCTGCAACTCTGATATTGGGATGATTAGTTTGGAGCATCACACAAGGCATGTCTACATCACTCAGGCAGCTGTTTTGAAGATTCTGAGCTGGAAGCAGAATTTTTCTTATCAATAGGCTTTTACATGTTATTAAAATTGGCTTAAACCAATTGAAGGTTTAAAGCTAACTCATACATGCAGAACTTTTTGTTCTTTTGCTTCTTGTAAATTCTACAATTTTGGAATAAAATTTCCTCTTATCTTAAAAAAAAAATGGAAGTAGAGTGTGAGAGGTTACCCCTGATAGTTCTTCAGCTATATAACTGGCCTCCAATTTAGCTTTCATCAATTCTTCCTGAACCCATCAAGAAATATTTAATGAGCGGGAATCAAGGCTCAGCAGAGTCTACTATGTCATGTCTGTCAAGTGGCATAAGTAAAACGACTGCTAGTGTGCAACCATTGCACACGTGGACTATAAATATAAGACACATTACAATGTTTGGGCAAAGATAATTAGCCAAATGACCATCTCATGTAACAATGCATCCAGGTAGCATTCATCCACAAAGCTATAATACAGAAAATTATATTACCATCTATTTCTTCAGCAAACCTCTCTAGATCTCCACCTGTTGCAAGGAAAAAAGACATAACCATTACTTCAATGAATTTGTCCATCATTATTACTGTACTTGAAGACACACACCCAACCAGTAATGGCCCACATATTTCATGGTTTGCAATAGCATTCTATTGAAGATTGCAACCCTTAATCACACAAATTGGTATTTTCGCTCTTAAATAGTGGGACAGTTGCTGGAGAAATTGAAGAAAAGAGCTTTTATCTCTGTCAGAAAACAATTACTACAGCAACCTCCATATCTAATGGTAGGGTCCATTAAGGTTGAAATCAATTTGAAAACTCCAGCTTTTCTCTTTTTAAGTGTTTAGTGCAAGTAGGTGCTTGTGAAAATGATCTAACTGGTGAGAAGGTTTCTGAAGATTTTCAAAAGGGAAGGGTTTCATACGATTTCCACCTAACCTTACCAATGTTAAAGTCTATACCTGTCTTCGTTTTCTCTAGAGAAAATCCATATACAACAGAAGTCAGCTATCCAAAATCTACATTTATCGGGTCATTTTCTGCTAACATAAGAAAGGGGTAAAAACTAACACATCCAAATAGGATTCCTAGTAAACAAATGCTAACAGAAACCATAACCAATTCATCCTGCATGAGGTTGAACACTATAAAGCAAGAAGCAAGAGATCTCTGACCTAGATAAACATTATTTGGAAGCTATATATCTCAAAGATAATACATCTAAGAATGCAAGAGGTTATTTTACTTCAACGATGGACCTCAAATGGTACAAGAAGTATAATGTGAATATTTAATCCAGTAGGAGTTTTCATGAAGAGAGAAAAGTCAACTATTGGAGACACTGGCAGACAGACTTGGCTACTTTCTTTTATGATCAGTTGGACTTGGACAATTTCTAATTTCCTAATACAGGTGTGAAATTCATATTAAAGTACCAAGTTGATAGACAACGAAAACAACCCCAGGGTGAGTACCACTCAAGATCATCAACATGCCTGCTCACATCTTTGACGGCTTGGGAAAGATGTCAGGAGTGAATTTCTGAGCCGCACTGAGACTACCCTTGATCTTCATTGCACCCCTGCGTCCATCCAAAATATCAAAAAATGTCAAAACAGCAGAATGATATCACAAGAGGACATTAAAATAACGAATTAGGAACTAAAACCCAATGAAATATTGTTCAATTGATAAAGCAATTTGGGGATTCATCTTCCCAGTAGCAACCTTAAGGAAATCATCGTCCGTAAAAGAAAAGGTGGCATCAGGCTTCCCACCTTCATATTGCCCTAAATTGACCAAAACAACCAACAAGCAATCAAAATCATGGCGTTCAATACACTCATTTGCTTCAGAGGATGAATAAAGATTATAACTAGCAAATGAAGGTCAAACAAGCATTGGTCAAATACAATTTCTAGTTTTTGTACTAACTTTCAGTTGCACATAAGGAAGAACATGACATTGATTCATTATTTGATCACAGACCAGTCACAAAATTAGAAATTCAGGGGCTGGAAATAGGATTCGGGAAGGGTACTACCTAATTCTGGATTCGATAACTTAACTCCATTCTATCAACACTTATTTATTTAGTGAATTCATCTTCAGTCAATTCAAATGAAATCAAGTACAGTACAAAAGAATGAGTCATTTCAACTTCAGTTAATTTAAATGAAATCAAGAACTATATAAACGAGATAACAAATTAGAGAGGGAATCAGAAACCCTAACCTTTCTTGACCTCCCCTTTCTTAAGATCAACAACGTACGCCTCCTCATTGATTCCAATTTTCTGTACCATAAGCTTACAAATGACATTTAGTATCAACTATAAAACTAGCTTTGTGCTTAAAAATATACAGTCTATTAAACAGTAGATCTTGTGAAGAATATTGTAATGCCCCAGAAAAAACCAAAACAATTTTCATCAGAGGTGCATTGGATCAACCACTCAGCTTCAGGAAAAGAGAAGAGGCACAGGCCATCAAATCAAGTTATATGCAATTTTTTTTTTTTTTGGGTAAATAAGTTATATGCATATTCACATAAGCATATGCAGTAAGTTAGGCCATTCACATCCATATATAAGCCTACATAATAAACCCATGAGTAAACTCACAGTTTTGGAGGTTGTTTGTGCACCTGACAAGGGAGATGATCGCAGTCAATGTCTTCCACACACCTGGAGGCTTCATATCAGTTCGAATTTATTTAAATGCCTGTATAAAACATTGAAGCCAAAGTCAAATTTTAGCAGAACTGATTTTCCAGCAACAATGTTCAGGTGTAAACATGTTGCGTAAATTCAATGGCAATGCAAAAAGAAAATCCCGTGAAAAAGGCTATATTACTTATATATGGCTATGGATCTTTTAGTATAAAATGCCATGAAAGCTTGAGTGCTGCATTTATTCAGTCATCTATGTATGAGTAAAATGCATGCGAGACTAAAATATCAGTATAAAACATAATACCTGCATACGAGTTCTAGCAAGCTCAATGGGATAACAAGTGATACAAGCTATTGAGCGTGCCAAGGAACCTGCAACTAAGGGGACATATGGTGTCATATTTGGAGCATTCTCTGAAGTGAATTCTTCAATATGATTGCGAAAAATGTCATAACAAGGCAAATAGATCCCCGCCTGGTTGAAAATCAGTGAATCTCATGAAAAAAGGTCACAAACCAAATCTCGTATGCACCTCATATGGGCTTTGCCCTAAAAGAAACTATATACATGAGAGACAGATAGTTGCCAAGAACAAGACTTACAGAAGGTATGGCCAATGCCAAACTTGCATTTGTGCCTCTCCACAATCTTGCAATTCCTTCCTGTGCAATACCAATTTAGTTAAACACTGAGAATGTGACAATACATGTAATGAGGACACTCAGTGACCTCACTATAATAGGCAGATCAGCATAATAATGAAGGAATGTCCCCAAAAATTTGATAGATTATATTTTATGGACTAAATGAAAACATCACATTAACTTGGTAGATGTCATGCACTTATGGCTACAGCCATAGTCCACTTGTCCATGGCAATACACTGTCATAATCCTTAAGACTCCAACTGAATGAAGACACAGCAAGTACTTCGTGCATTACATATTTCTTGCAATTTTTGTTATCCTTATTTGAGATATAGCTGAGTAATTGTTCACATTACTAAGTACATATATACACCAACCTCACGTATGACTTTGTAGAAGACATCAAGTGTTCCTCTATACCGTAGACTATCCGACAAGCATGCAGTGTGAAACCCGGGAAAATTTGAATTTTTTTTTTTCTGAAAAGGGCAAAATAGTCATTTGCCACTACTGTGCGTATTTAAAATACATATGTTCTAGACCTCGGATGAGGAAACGGAGTGCGTCGTTGGATTCGCAACACGAAATCTAGTGACCACCAGAAATTTCGTTGAATTCCGAGATAGTCGGATTTTTGCACGTAATTCGAGACGACTGCGTGGCGATTGACCTTTTAAAGGTCCCCAAAAATGAGAATTATAAAATTTCCTTAAAATTAAGTTAAAGTTCCAATAAAATTTATTTGGACTTAATCCGGGACTTAATGAGTCATTTCGGGACGAAAAACGGGCCCGAAAGTGATAAACGAGCGGTGCGATGTAGACCACACATTTAAAACTATAAATAGGGCTAAAATATCTGAAAAATCAGATTTTCTAAGCCACTTGAGCCTTGTTCAGCCGTTCAAAGAGAGAGAGAAAGAGAGGAGAGAAAAAAAAGGGTTTTCTTAAGCCTTTCTCCGGCGATTTCTCCGACAACCGTCGCTCGGATTCCGTCGAGCTAGAAGAGAGAAGTGATCTACTCGTCGAGGGCTTCGACTACGTACCAAAAACAAGGCGTTTCACCGAAGATCCAAAGGTGAAGTTTGGGGAAAGTCTTGGTTTTTGAGTGATTTTGGTGTATAGAGATTGCCTACATCTCTATTGAGGTAGGGGTTTTCCTACCTTGGACTATTCTTACCTTAGTTGTTGTTAGACTAAGGGTTAAGTTGTATATGCATATGTATTGCCTTATATATATGTGTGTCTATGGGAATAAAAGTGAAAAAGGGAGCATGAAAATGGCTTAGGCTAGATCCTAGCTTGATTTTGATATAAGGATGTTACATGTAATTCATTATGTGACTTATGGCTATTGGAGGCATGCTATGTGTTATGAAATGTGCCTTGAAAGTGTTGGATAAACATGCTATGTGTTTATAAATTGTGCCTATAAGGTGTTTGATAAAATGCCTTGATTGTTTAAATGGTTGTTTGATGCCATTGGAATCACATGTTGGAATGTGTTATGGATATGTTGACATATGCTCATTGATATGTTGTTTATGATGGTTTATGGAATTTATATGCTTATGATTTAAATTCCATAGAATGTGAAAATATGTGTTGATTATTGCTCATGTAGTATACATTACATATTGGGCATGATCATGACATCACATTCATGAGCTATATGCATGAGTGTGGGAAATGTTGCTCATATGGTAGTCATTGCATTTTGAGCATGGTCATGACATCACATTCATGGACACATGTCATGGGTGTGAGTGTGGGTGTGCATGGTTAGTCAAATGCCACTTTTGGTAATTGATAAATGGACTCGGAAGAAAGGGATTGAAGATTCCTTTGGGTCGTATGTATGCATGAAATAGAATTGGGTTGGGGTAGCAAGAAGAGGCATGACGACCTCTCGGGTGCAAAGCCCGGTGATTGGGGTACGTACTCCCTTGGCTCGGCCCATAAAGTGTGTGGGTGTATCCGGAACCCTCGGTGGAAGTCCGTGAATTCCGTGTGGGTTGGAGACCCGTGGTGTAAGTCCATGAATATCCACCCCTATACAAGACCCTAGAGTGATTAACGTCATTGATGTGTAACAAGAATGGTGGTTTCGACTACATTGACACTTGCATTGTGTTGTGTGAGTCGGTGAGGACTCGGGTTGAAACGCATGGGTGAGTGTCACTTCATTCCATGGCATAGCATTGTTGCATTCCATCATAGAATGCATAAGTATGAGAAATGTTTAGTTATATGTTTATGTGATGATTACATGAGCATGTGCATCTAGGGGAAGAGTAACCTCCATAGGTTTATCTCTACTGGGCGTTGTGCTCACCCTATACGGGAAACAATTTTCAGGTGTCGGGTTTACACCGGCGATTGGCTCCCATGGAGAGCATCAAGGGTGAAGAGGGCCTATGTGTGGCCTTACCTCAAGATTTTGTAAACTTTTTGTTTTAAAATGGTTTATGACATGTAAATATTGTAAAACATTATATTTTGAATTATGAATGTATGAAGTTGTATGTAATATGACTTGGATGGACTATGTATAATGTGGGAGTTTTCATTATATATGTTTGGTAGGAGTTTGGAAGAGTTTAAAAGGGGTTGGAAATGAAAAACTAAAGAAATGGGCAAAATCTGCCTTTAGCTACCGGTAGCTAACAGGTAGTTGTTTTCCAGAAGGAAACAGCTACCGGTAGCCAACAGGTAGTCGTAGCTCCAGAATGTTTCGGCTACCGGTAGCCAACAGGTAGTTGTTTTCCAGTAGGAAACAGCTACCGGTAGACAACAGGTATTTGTTTTCCAGAAGGAAACAACTACCAGTAGACAACAGGTAGTTGATTTCCAGAATGTTTCGGCTACCGGTAGTCGATAAACAGCTACCGGTAGCCATTCCAAAAATCTGAAATTTTTAAATGTTTTGCCAAATCTTTGGGCTTTGAATTTCCTTCCTTTAAATGATCAAAGTGGACCCTAATGGGGTACAAACCACGGTGTATGGGACTTTAATTGAATCAAATGAATGTTAAACCGAATTTTCATTATGGGTTATAATCCCGGCTTAAAGATATTCTTGATGTGGTGTCGGGTTGAGCGATATCCACGGATGTTTTCCGCGGGTTGATGGGTTATCAACGGGACCCCCGGATTTTGGGGCGTCACATGCAGGTTCAGCACCAGCAGCTGCACGAATGCATGATGGAGAACATCTCATATCTGGAAGCATCTATGGAAAGATATCACATCCAAGATTTATTGTTAAACCCAACAAAGGGCATTGTAATCATTCAGCATCGAACTCGCAAAACAGCATGTGAGTTCAGCATGATAGGTAACTATTAAATCAGAAAGATGACAATTTCTCATAATTGAAATGATAAGTTAAATACATGTTAGCAAAAGTAGAGAAAAAGACCCAATACATGAAAGAAGGGAAAAGTAAAATAAAAAGAGGAAGGAAGTCAACAAAGGAAAATATTTCCCGTAAATGTTTCTTTGACAAGGATAAATATAAAAGTTTTTTCAAACAGAACAAAGAGCTCTATTTGAAAACACGCCTATAAACCCAAATGAATGGAGGATGAGGCTGAAAATTCCTGATTTGAAAACACGCCTATAAACTTGCTCAAAAGGTGATGAGGCAGAAAAATGTAGTGAAAATTCCTGATTCTGCTAAGGTCTGATGCATTGAACTGCATGGACTGTGCCTGCTTTCTTTGCATTCTGCTGCTGCATTAGACTGACTGGTCCATTCCTGGGGTCTGCATTGTGCTGGATTTAATAGGACTGTATTGGACTGCATTGGCCTGTTTGCAGACGACAGCATTGTGGATTTCATACTGTGACGCCCCAAATTTCCGGGTGTCCTTTATTAACCGTTAACCATCCGTCAACCCGCGGAAATTATTCGTGATAGTCGTATAACCCGACACCACGTCATTCACATGCTTTTAACCGGATTTACCATCCACAAGGTCAATTATACCTCAATTTATGTCCATTTATGTCATAGGAACCAAAGAAAACAAAGCCCAAAAGAATGGCTAAGCATTTTGAAAATTTCAAATTTTTGGAAAAACCTTCTGGAAGGTCGACATACACCTACCGGAAGGTCGCTGAAAGGACAGTTAAATGAAAATGATCAATTGCAAGAAATTCCGGAAGGTCGACATCAGTAGCAAAAACCTTCCGGAAGGTTCATTCCAGCAGCCAAAACCTTCCGGAAGGTTCATTCCAGAAAACAAAACCTTCCGGAAGATTTTGGCAGTCAAAAAGAAACCCAAGGCAAAACCTTCCGGAAGGTTCATTCCAGTAGACAAGTCATTCCGGTAGGTTTTACTCCAGTAGCTAAAATCTTCCGGAAGGTTCATTCCAGTGGGCAAAACCTTCCGGAAGGTATTAGCTGTGAACAAGGCAAGCTAGGGTTTTTTTAGCAAAACCTTCCGGAAGGCCGACATACACCTTCCGGTAGGTTTTCAGACTGTGAGCAAAAAATGGATTTCTTTCCCCTCCAAACCATCCTTAAAGCTACCCCATACACTCCAAACTCATTCAATACATGTTTAATGAGATTTTTCATATAATACCCAACTCATACAAGCTCTATTACAATTCATTCCATAATATATATACATCAAAATGGAATTTTGTTAAAGGTTTTACAAAACTTAAACTAAGGCCACAAGTCGGCCCCCTTCATGCTCGATGCTCTCCAAGTGAGCCATCCGCCGGAGCAAAACCCACACCTGAAATGTTTTTCCCATAAAGGGTGAGCCACGCTCAATAGGGTATCTCCTAAAGAGGCTACTCCCCAACCTAAATGCATATGAAATGTTCACATGCTATCAATCAACAATCCACAACAAGAATATATTCCATGTTGAAACATGTAATGCCATGCTATGAAATGAGGTGAGACTCACTCATGCACATCAACCGAGCCCTTCCCGACTCCTCTACACATGCAAGTGCCAATGTGTACCAATCCGTCATTTATGTTCCACATCAAATGACATTTCATTCTAGGGTCTTTGTAGGGGTGGATGTTCATGGACTCACACCAAAGGTCACCCAACCTACACGGAATTCATGGACTTCCACCAACGGTTCCGCGTACACCGACACACTTTATGGGCTTTTTATACCAACGGAGTACGTATCCAATCACCGGATCTCTCACCGGAGGGATTTTCTAGCCCTTCTTGCTACCCCAACCCTATCAACATATAAACCATGCTACTGGACTAGGTCATCGACCCATATTACCCGAGCTCACTCGTCATCCACCATGCGTGATGAAGACAAACAACCATGCACACACATCTCCTAAAATGCGATGTTCCCGTGCATATGCAACGTGGTGCTCCATTGCAACACTAATACAATGTTCGATATGGTATGAGTGACATATGAACATTCTCAACACATTTCCCATATTCCATGGCAAAATCATATCAAAAGCATATAATTCCCATAATACAAATTTCAAGCATATTATCAACATACTAAAATTTCAAGGCATATATATATAAACACATAACATGCCCACAATTTCATACAACACATGAATTCACATTGGGTTCATTTCACATATCCAATCATAGAAATCACATTTAGTAACTTCTAAATCTCCATCCAAGCTAGGATTTCCTTTACCCATTTCAATACCCAATTCACCCAATTTCACAACAATAGGCAAGAGATACATAGGTTATCATCCTACCCATTCCATAAAAACATTATAGGCTTGGAATAAACCTTAGTAGGAAGAAACCCTACCTCTTGAAGCGTGAGGAACGACCAAGGGAAGTTCCAAGACCCGATTCAAGCAAAAACCCTCACTTCTCGAAAATCCCGTACCTTGATCTTCGGTAAAACTTGCGCTTTTTGGTATAGCCGCGTAGCCCTCGATGAGTAGAGCGACTTTAATTCTTGGCTTGCGTGGATTCGAGGTCCGTAGCACCGTAAATCGTAGAGAGAAGGTGAGTTTTCTCTCTTTTCTCCCTCTTTCTCTCTATCGGCTGAAACCGGCTGAAAAGAAGAAGGGGAAGTCTGATTTTTCAGACTTTAGGCCCCTTTTTATATTTTAGAATACTTGGCCCATAATTCGCCACACGTCCTATTTAATTTCGGGTCCGTTTTAATCCCAAAACGACTAAATTTCGCTCCGGTTTAAGTTCGAATTATTTTTATTTTAACTTGTCTCTAATATTTCCCCAAACTTGGAAATTTTATAAAAATTTCGTGTACAGGGTCACCCGGGGCCCGTTCGTCTCGTAAAACGCGAAAAATCCGACTATCTCGGAATTCAACGAAATTTGACGTGGTAACTAGATTTCGCGAGACGAATCCAACGGTGAGGTCCGTTTCGTCATCCGAGTTCTAGAAAAATTCAGGTTTACAACCTGTACCGTAATGGCAATTTACCGTTTTGCCCTTTTTCTCAAAGGTTTAAATTTTCTCGGGTTTTACATTCTTCTCTCCTTAAAAGAATTTCGTCCCCGAAATTCATACACTCATGCACACGCAATCACACGCATATGCAACAGTCATATAATACTAAATGACTATAAGAATGTACCTCCATCCTCAAATAAGAAAGGATAATTGGCACGTATGGTGTCCTCACGCTCCCATGTTGCCTCCTCCACTCCTCGGTGCTGCCACAACACCTTCACTAGCCTCACGGTCTTGCCTCGCAAAACCTGCTCTCGGCTATCCATGACACGCACTGGTCCCTCCTCGAAGGTCCCATCCGCATCAACTATGAGCTCGCCCCAATCCACAACATGCGTCGGATCTGGAGTATACTTCCGGAGCATGGAGACATGGAATACAGCGTGAACACCCGATAAAGTTGGCGGTAACGCCAATCTGTAGGCCACAGTGCCAACTCTCTCAAGCACCTCAAAGGGCCCAATATACCTCGGCGACAGCTTTCCCCGCTTGCCGAATCTGATCACCCCTCTCTTAGGCATCACCTTCAAGAAGACGTGATCTCCCACCTCAAATTCCAGAGGCCGCCGCCGCCTATCGGCGTAACTCTTCTGCCGGCTCTGAGCCGTGAGAAGACGCTTCCTTATCAGGTTCACCTTCTCCGAGGTGTCTCTAATCAAGTCTGAACCCGTAGAGGGTCTTTCTCCAACTTCAGTCCAACAAACCGGAGAGCGACAAGGCCTCCCATAAAGCGCCTCATAGGGTGCCATCAGTATGCTCGCCTGATAGCTGTTATTATAGGCGAATTCCACTAAGGGTAAATGCTCTTCCCAACTACCCTTGAGGTCTAGGACACATGCTCGTAGCATGTCCTCTAACGTCTGAATGGTCCTCTCCGACTGACCATCTGTCTGGGGATGAAAGGCTGTGCTCATCCTCAACTGAGTCCCCATGGCTCGCTGGAAACTCTCCCAAAAGTGAGCCGTAAACCTAGGATCCCGATCCGATACTATAGATACGGGTACCCCATGCAACCGGACTATCTCCCTTATGTACAACCTGCAGAATTCCTCCAGAGTGAAGGTCATCCGCACCGCCAAAAAGTGTGCCGACTTCGTAAGCCGGTCCACTATCACCCACACCGCATCATGTCCCCGCGATGTCCGTGGCAAGTGGGTCACAAAGTCCATTGTGACGTGTTCCCACTTCCACTCAGCCACTTCCAAGGGCTGGAGCAACCCTGCTGGCCTCTGGTGCTCGGCTTTAATCTGCTGACATGTGAGGCATCTACTGACAAAGTTGCCAATTTGCCTCTTCATTCCGCTCCAATAATACTGGCGACGAAGATCATGATACATCTTCGTGCCGCCTGGGTGCACCGCAAAACGAGAGCAATGGAACTCCCTGAGGATCTCCTCTCTCAGCTCCGCCGACTGGGGAACCACAACCCTTCCCCTAAACCGAAGACTGTCATCCGAGTGAATGGCCCAGCCCTCGTCACCAGTACCCGCCTGCACTCGGTCCCTGATGGATGATAACTCTGAGTCCTGTCTCTGTGACTCAATCACTCTGCTCAGTAGGGAAGGCGTAGCCACCAAACTCCCTAAAACACCCTGAGTCCGACCCCGATAATGCAGCCCAAATTGGCCCACGGCCTCAAGCATCCGCCACTCCCGGGAAGCCACACTAGCTAAGACACCCCGTACTTCCGACTAAGTGCGTCAGCCACCACATTTGCCTTACCAGGGTGGTAATGCAAAGTGAAGTCATAGTCTTCTAGGTACTCCATCCACCTACGCTGCCTCATGTTGAGGTCCCGCTGAGTGAAGATGTACTTCAGACTTTTGTGGTCCGAAAACACTTCAAATCGTTCACCATACAAATAGTGGCGCCAAGCCTTCAAGGCAAAGACAATGGCCGCCAATTCCATGTCATGCGTGGGGTAATTTTGCTCGTGATTCTTCAACTGTCGAGAACCATAAGCCACCACTCTCCCGGACTGCATCAAGACACAACCCAGTCCGTCTTTGGAGGCATCGCAATATACCGTGTAGTTTTGTCCCCTTTCTGGAACAATCAAGATAGGAGCTGAAGTGAGTCTCCTCTTTAGTTCTTGGAATGCCTTCTCACACGAATCATTCCACTCGAACTTGACCTCCTTCCGGGTCAATCTAGTCATAGGTGCGGCTAGTCGGGAGAAGTCCTCGATGAACCTCCGGTAATACCTTGCCAATCCCAAGAAACTACGTATCTCGAAGACTGACTTTGGCCTTTCCCAACTCATAACTGCCTCAACCTTCTCCGGGTCAACTGACACCCCCGAAGCTGACACCAAGTGTCCCAAAAATTTCACCTCCGTAAGCCAAAATTCACACTTGCTGAACTTGGCGTACAATTGATAGTTCCTCAAGGTCTGGAGAACAATCCTCAAGTGACCCTCATGCTCCTCATCTGTCTTGGAGTAGATCAGGATGTCATCAACAAACACTACGACAAACTGATCTAAATAGGGCTGGAACACCCTATGCATGAGATCCATAAATGCCGCCGGGGCATTCGTCAACCCAAATGGCATCACCGTGAACTCGAAATGCCCGTACCGCGTCCTGAACGCCGTCTTAGGGATATCTGACTCCCTAATCCTCAATTGATGGTAGCCCGTGCGGAGATCTATCTTTGAATAGACCCGCGCTCCCCTCAGCTGATCAAACAGATCATCGATCCTCGGCAAAGGGTACCTATTCTTGATGGTGACCCGGTTCAACTGCCGATAGTCTATACACAATCGAAGGGTCTTATCCTTCTTCTTGGCAAACAGCACCGGAGCGCCCCAAGGTGAGGTACTCGGTCTAATAAAGCCCTTGTCCAATAATTCTTGTAATTGGACCTTGAGTTCTTGCAACTCAGCTGGCGCCATCCTATGTGGAGTCATAGAAATGGGCGAAGTACCCGGATGCAACTCAATGCTAAAGTCCACATCCCTATGGGGAGGTAATCCCGGTAACTCGTTCGGAAAGACGTCCTCATACTCGCACACCACCCGAGGTAGACCCAATTCTTGTCTTGCCTCGTCCTCCAGGGTAAGGCTCGCAAGCCAACCCATCAACTGCCCATGCCATCGTGAATCATACACGACTTGAGGTAGAGCATCATGTTTTTCCCCCTGAAACTTGAAACAAACACCGTCCGGTGTATAGGCGGTGACCCTCTTCCTGTCACAATCAATAACGACCCGATACGCCGCCAACCAGTCCATCCCAAGGATGACATCGAATTCCGACATGTCCATAACCCTAAGGTCCACGGTGAGTAGAATCCCCGAGATCTCTAGCTCATAACCCCGACATATCTGATTCACACACACCCTAGCTCCTAGGGGTGAATTCACATACAACGGCTCTTCCAATGCATCAACCTCTAAGCCCAAATCCCTCACACATGATGCAGAAATGAATGAATGTGATGCACCAGAGTCAAATAATACTTTAGCCCATAAGCGAGAAAGTAGAAATGTACCCTGAATGACCGACTGGTCCACTGGCTCAGCCTGAGGTGTAATGGCGTAGACACGCCCCTGGGTCCCCGAAGTCCCGGCCTGCATGCCCTGTCCTCGGCCTCGACCCATGCCTTGGCCCATCTGGCCCGACTGCGGAGTCCCCGCTCGAAAGGTGGTAGGGGCCTGAGTAGTGCCCTGGAACTGATACTGGTTTCCCTGGCCCATGGTGGGGTAGGGAGGAACAAGGTGTGTCTGTGACTGTCCCACTGATGACTGGGACTGAGGTGTCCCATAGCTCTGGGACCCTTACCTCTGCGGACAATCCCGCTTCATATGCCCCGGTTGGTGGCAATGGAAACATGTCTTCTGGCCTGCCTGGTGGGTAGTCCTGAAGTTTCTCCCGCCCTGGGAAAATTGAACTTGGCCTTGGCCTTGATAGCCACGGCCCTGTCCTTGTTGTCCTTGTGGAGTAGAAGTTCTCTGCTTCTTCCCCGAACTAGAAGAAGAGGATTGGCCCTCCTTCTTCTTATCCTTAGCACCCGCCTCACGGATGCTTCGAGCATCGTCAACCTCCCTCTCAATGGCCATAGCTGTCTCGACCATAGAGTCCAAGTCTTGCAGGCGGAGGCCCACAATCTTTCCCCGGATGGATAGCTTCAACCCATCCTCGAACCTTCTTACCTTGGCCATATCCGTGGCCACGTAATCATCAGCAAATCGGGCTAATTCGGTGAACTTAGCCACATACTCCATCACTGTCATTGACCCTTGCTTCAAATCTAGAAACTCTCGGGCCTTTGCATGTCGAACGGTCGTTGGGAAATATTTACCCATGAAGAGCTCCTTGAACTCTCCCCATGTCATGGCCTCCAAGTTCTTCGAGGCCGTCACCCAATCCCACCACAATTGGGCTTCTCCCTCTAGCTGGAATGCAGCTAGTCTTATCTTAGTAGCGTCTGAGGTGACCTCCATCGCCCCTAAGATTTTGTTGACTTGCCGGAACCAATGGTCGGCCACCATCGGGTCCGCCCCTCCCATGAAGACTGGAGGTTTGTGTGCTTTAAACTGTTGGAGGTTACTCGCACCTCCATGCCCGGCACTTGCACTAGCTTGTGCAACAGTAGCCGCCATCATACCCATAGTTTCCGTAAATGCTTGTTGATCGAAGACCGGTGGTGGTTGGTTATTGTTCCGTCCACCGCCCCGACGTCCTCTCCTTCCACTTGCCATCTACACACACGTCAAATGGCAATGGCACACTAACTTAGTATCCCAAAGTAGGGACCAAAGTTAAAACATTTAAATCTTTCTCATTGCCTCACTAGTAGAGCGTATGCCTCCAATAGTGGACCCTTACGCTTTGAACTTTCCCGTTCATTTGCTTTCCCACTCCCAAGGTTAAGTTCTCTAACCCTAGTGTGTCCACTTTTTTTCATACACGTTTTACCATGCATATAATACACATATCACATATCACATAACATGTAGCAATTTAAGCACATAACATGTAATGTACAATAAATGCAATGGTCTAGACCCATGCCCCATCAAGCCCTAGGTAAATCGCATACCTAGGCTCTGATACCAAGCTGTGACGCCCCAAATTTTCGGGTGTCCTTTATTAACCGTTGACCATCCGTCAACCCGCGGAAATTACTCGTGATAGTCGTATAACCCGACACCACGTCATTCACATGCTTTTAACCGGATTTACCATCCACAAGGTCAATTATACCTCAATTTATGTCCATTTATGTCATAGGAACCAAAGAAAACAAAGCCCAAAAGCATGGCTAAGCATTTTGAAAATTTCAAATTTTTGGAAAAACCTTCCGGAAGGTCGACATACACCTACCGGAAGGTCGCTGAAAGGACAGTTAAATGAAAAGGATCAATTGCAAGAACTTCCGGAAGGTCGACATCAGTAGCAAAAACCTTCCGGAAGGTTCATTCCAGTAGCCAAAACCTTCCGGAAGGTTCATTCCAGAAAACAAAACCTTCCGGAAGATTTTGGCAGTCAAAAAGAAACCCAAGGCAAAACCTTCCGGAAGGTTCATTCCAGTAGACAAGTCCTTCCGGTAGGTTTTACTCCAGTAGCTAAAATCTTCCGAAATGTTCATTCCAGTGGGCAAAACCTTCCGGAAGGTATTAGCTGTGAACAAGGCAAGCTGGGTTTTTTTTAGCAAAACCTTCCGGAAGGCCGACATACACCTTCCGGTAGGTTTTCAGACTGTGAGCAAAAAATGGATTTCTTTCCCCTCCAAACCATCCTTAAAGCTACCCCATACACTCCAAACTCATTCAATACATGTTTAATGAGATTTCCATATAATACCCAACTCATACAAGCTCTATTACAATTCATTCCATAATATATATACATCAAAATGGAATTTTGTTAAAGGTTTTACAAAACTTAAACTAAGGCCACAAGCCGGCCCCCTTCATGCTCGATGCTCTCCAAGTGAGCCATCCGCCGGAGCAAAACCCACACCTGAAATGTTTTTCCCATAAAGGGTGAGCCACGCTCAATAGGGTATCTCCTAAAGAGGCTACTCCCCAACCTAAATGCATATGAAATGTTCACATGCTATCAATCAACAATCCACAACAAGAATATATTCCATGTTGAAACATGTAATGCCATGCTATGAAATGAGGTGAGACTCACTCATGCACATCAACCGAGCCCTTCCCGGCTTCTCTACACATGCAAGTGCCAATGTGTATCAATCCGTCATTTATGTTCCACATCAAATGACATTTCATTCTAGGGTCTTTGTAGGGGTGGATGTTCATGGACTCACACCAAAGGTCACCCAACCTACACGGAATTCATGGACTTCCACCAACGGTTCCGCGTACACCGACACACTTTATGGGCTCTTATACCAACGGAGTGCGTATCCAATCACCGGGTCTCTCACCCGAGGGGTTTTCTAGCCCTTCTTGCTACCCCAACCCTATCAACATATAAACCATGCTACTCGACTAGGTCATCGACCCATATTACCCGAGCTCACTCGTCATCCACCATGCGTGGTGAAGACAAACAACCATGCACACACATCTCCTAAAATGCGATGTTCCCGTGCATATGCAACGTGGTGCTCCATTGCAACACTAATACAATGTTCGATATGGTATGAGTGACATATGAACATTCTCAACACATTTCCCATATTCCATGGCAAAATCATATCAAAAGCATATAATTCCCATAATACAAATTTCAAGCATATTTTCAACATACTAAAATTTCAAGGCATATATATATAAACACATAACATGCCCACAATTTCATACAACACATGAATTCACATTGGGTTCATTTCACATATCCAATCATAGAAATCACATTTAGTAACTTCTAAATCTCCATCCAAGCTAGGATTTCCTTTACCCATTTCAATACCCAATTCACCCAATTTCACAACAATAGGCAAGAGATACATAGGTTATCATCCTACCCATTCCATAAAAACATTATAGGCTTGGAATAAACCTTAGTAGGAAGAAACCCTATCTCTTGAAGCGTGAGGAACGACCAAGGGAAGTTCCAAGACCCGATTCAAGCAAAAACCCTCACTTCTCGAAAATCCCGTACCTTGATCTTCGGTAAAACTTGCGCTTTTTGGTATAGCCGCGTAGCCCTCGATGAGTAGAGCGACTTTAATTCTTGGCTTGCATGGATTCGAGGTCCGTAGCACCGTAGATCGTAGAGAGAAGGTGAGTTTTCTCTCTTTTCTCCCTCTTTCTCTCTATCGGCTGAAACCAGCTGAAAAGAAGAAGGGGAAGTCTGATTTTTCAGACTTTAGGCCCCTTTTTATATTTTAGAATACTTGGCCCACAATTCACCACACGTCCTATTTAATTTCGGGTCCATTTTAATCCCAAAACGACTAAATTTCGCTTCGGTTTAAGTTCGAATTATTTTTATTTTAACTTGTCTCTAATATTTCCCCAAACTTGGAAATTTTATAAAAATTTCGTGTACAGGGTCACACGGGGCCCGTTCGTCTCGTAAAACGCGAAAAATCTGACTATCTCGGAATTCAACGAAATTTGACGTGGTAACTAGATTTCGCGAGACGAATCCAACGGTGAGGTCCGTTTCGTCATCCGAGTTCTAGAAAAATTCAGGTTTACAACCAAGTACCGTAATGGCAATTTACCGTTTTGCCCTTTTTCTCAAAGGTTTAAATTTTCTCGGGTTTTACACATACTGTAATTAGAATTGGTTTAATCCATTGAAGGATTAAAGCCAACTCTCATACTTTTAGAACATCTTGTTCTTTGTTTCTTGTAAATTCTTCAATTTTGGAATGAAATTCTCTCCTTTTTTTAAAAAAATAAAAATAAATAAATAAATAAATAAACCTGCTCATAAAATTAGAGGCCATCATTTAGAGCTGAAGCAAGCTCATGGGATATGGGTTTTGACTCCTTCACATCAGTTCCAGTTCCTTCACCAATCCGGCTATTCTGCAACAGCAAGTCAGTCCATTCATCGAGCGAACATTAAGAGGAAAAATATATGAAAGCAATCGATGTTTTTGAGAGAATACCTTTTCACCACCAGATAAATTTGCAATATTCTTCCAGCTCTTCTTAGGTGGCCTAACACTGAAAACAACACCTTCAGAGAAAGGATCCAAAGAGTCCATCAGCTCAAGTTCTGCATCTCCTCCAAGTGTGATCATCTGTTCCAAGATCATAAACATTGCAATCAACTCAAAATGGAGCATAGAAAGAACATGCGAAGTGTAGAAGCTTGATGCAACAACCATGGGAAATCTCACTGGCACCAATAAGAAATAACATCATCAATGCCAAGACAGAAATTTCATCAACATGAACAGTTGTACATGCATGTTCCGATCATTCATCCAACAAAATCAATGAGTTAAAAGACCTGATACATTTCCTTCAGCTTCAAAGATATTGTGTTAAATCCTGCCATGAACTTATCTAACCTGAAAATTGAAACCAATGTGGTTGACAAGTGATAAATAATTGAATGCACTGTAGGAAGAAATAAAATAGAAATTATAAGAACAAGAAAGACTTGACTTCTCTTTCTCCATTCATCGTATTGCTTCTTTACATCATCACGTTGCTGAGTTGTTGCATTGAGATCCTCTACCCGTTCATTGTACACGGACACTTTCTTTTGGTATCTGTAACAATGAGCACACTTAGCGCGGAAAATAGTTTAAGAAATGAGAGTCACCTTCCATTACTGAAAAGAAATGCATACTCTGAGTTTTAATTCAGCTATCAGCAACTAGCTTTGAAGATTAACAGCCAACGATATTATGAAGCATTCAAATATATTCAATTGCACTCTGTTTTTACCTGCACTCAGCTGGATATGATAACAACAGCTTCTCTCAGTTGGATTCTCTTGTGCAGCTGGATCTCTTCAGCTGAACTTAATCATCAGGACTCTTCATCGGTTGGAATTTTGTGCTACAGCTGCAGTCTTCACCATTATCTGGACTATTCTAATTTAGCAGCACTTTTATTGGGCTGGACTCCTACCTTGCAAGGAGACTCACATGCTTTATCAACTCAGATCAAGGATGCAGCGTTGAACATGGACACTTGTCAGCTGGTCTCCTCAACATTCGAGACACCAACATCATCTGCTGACAGTGGCGTGGGTTCATCAGCAAAGATTTTTGGGTCTTCAAAAGGTGAAGGATCTTCTTCTGGCCTGTATGTCAATTGAAGCCTCTCTGGATATTCCTGATTCATGATGGCCAAATATTAGCACATCAGAAAATACATCCAAAAACAAAATGCACAATGACTAAAAGTTAAAAAGAACCTAAAATCCCACCCCAATGTTGCAGAGATACATAGTGGTAAAGATAAAGCAAGTCAAATGTCAGTTGTCCATAACATAAACAAACTAACCAATGTCTCTCTTGGAACAGAAACCATCCGCGGTGCCTCTCTTATATACTCTTCCATAGTCACAAGAAAGGATTGTGGAGGCTGGAAAACGTATACCAAGTGTAAAGCTAGCATCAGTACATTCTATCAAAATATATATTTACTAAAAAACTTGGTTTCTAAGTAGTTGTTGTCAAAGATAACAACTACGACAAACACGCTGAATATTAGTTACACCATTGTTACCTCTCTCAAAACAGGTACTAACTAATACTCAGGTGGCATGTCTGCATTAGTTGAGGTGCCCGGCAGAGCACGTTGCATTTGAAGTTGCATCTGCAAAAGTTGTTGCATCATCTGTTGCTGCGAGTCTTCAAACTTTTGTTGCGCATTTTCAACCTGCACTAGCTTCTCTTTCATTTCATCACGTTCCTTCTGAAGAGACTCAACAGTTGCTTGCAAGTCTTTTATAAAATCAGCTTTTTTTCGATACTCAGCAGAGGATTTGAATGATGTATTTGAGGATAAAGGCTTCGGGCCATGTCCAAATCCTTTCTTATATCCAGGTCTACTGCCAAGGACTGTGCATGCAATTTCATCATGTGTCAATGGCTCTACACCCTCTTCTAAGTTCTGTGTGGACAATTCTTTCATTCGCTCCTACAATTTAATATATTTAAACCCAATTAGTGAGTGTATCATAAACATTTATTAAAAAAAATATAATTTGCTACTGATTCACCCTAAATTGTGTGTAAATTAAAATGATAAGTACTCACTTTTGTAAAAATGAAACAACTAAATATTATGAATTATGTTTTGGGTGTGAATTAAAGTTTTTAATAAATTATGTTAAAGATTGCAGGGTCAAATGCAGAAATACTGGAAAGTACAAGACAATTTTGCAAAGCTGGAAATGACGAAAGACTAAATTGCAATAAAGAAACTTGGACCAATGGGAGCATGACACTTGGACCAATAAGGAAAAGACATGTGTACCAATGGAAGCAAGACAAGTGGCAGCCCAAGACGGCGACACCTAGCATCACTGCAAGGCACAACCTTTTGGAAGGTTGCGAGGTGGAAGCTCCGGACGACGACACCTCGCCCTACTGCAAGTCATGACCTTCCTAAAGGATGTGATGACCTTCCTAAACCCCCCCCCCCTTGCCGTGCACCTCCCCCTCTATAAATAGGGGCTGAATTCTTACATTCCCTACACAGACACAGACACCAAAAAAAAAAAAGCCTTCACATCTTGCCTCCATTCTCTAGCCTTTCCACACCAAGTCTTCTTTTGTTCTTTTTCTACATACATTTACCTCCAACATACAAAATCAGCCCCTTACTCACTCAAAACCAGCCGGTCTCCAAGCTCCAAAGGAAGAACACCTTAGAGAAAGATAGAGAGAAAAGAGAAAGGAATAGCCGGTGTGTGACACCCTTTCCATATTTCTACATTTCTGTTGTAATCTTTCTATTTGGACAGTTGAACTACCGCCACTTTTGTGTCTTGAATGATAATAAAGGTGGTTGTGTTTCAAGTGTTCTTTGTGAAAGAAGTTATATTTTAATTTCTGTTGTAATGAATACTACCCGCACTTCTTGCTTTTCTATAGTAATGGAGTGTGAGTAGTCGTTTATACCCTTCAAATTAGGGTAAACATATGTATAATATTGCTTAAGTTCTGGAAATGCTGATGTTTTATTTATATGTTTATATATATATATATAAATTATATAACAAGACTGACAGTCTAACAACCACGGTGTTCCTATTGGTATGGCTCTACTTCCACTGAAATACTGAGGATGTTTAACTGGCGGTTATGTAACCAGCTTTCTTAAGAAGTTGCTGGGTTATGCTATACTACCACCAGTTCGCTTAAGACGCGGCTGTGTTATGGTTTATTATATAAACAAGTAACAATCATAACATCAAGGGAATAACTCAAGTATTCCTCATGAATGGCTTGTCCTTCTGGTTTGCTTGGATTAATCAATTGAAGTGGATATAACCAGCTTTCCTAAGAAGTTGCTGAGTTATTATTTATACCACCAACTAGCCTATGAAGCTGATGTGTTATGATTTATATACATCAGACCTGCCGATTGACTTACCAGTAACATGGGAGTTAATTGTTGTGAGGTAACATTTCCAGTAACTTAAACAATACAAAGCATATGGATCCCTAAACTGAAGGGTATATTTTGTATTCCTGTCATCACTCTGCTTTATTTACGCACTTTATTTAATTCATCTTTATCAAGCTAAGCTCACATCACAAGCTATCAAACGATATTCTGCTTCAAACAACACCTTTAATATTTTTATTTAATTTTAAGTTTTAAATTACTAAACAACTCTCTGTGGGATCGATACTTGGACTTAAAACCGAGAAAACTACAATTTGACCACTTATACTTGGGTGTAAAATAATAATATAATTCAGACACACTAAAAAGTGTGAATCAAGTTTTTGGCGTCGTTGCCAGGGAGTTAAGGTAATTGAAAAAAAAAATAATAAAATAAAATATAAAATATAAAATATAAAATTAAAATTAAAATAATATTTAAAAAAAAAAATTATTTGTTTGTTTGTTATATATGTTTATAGTTTGTTATTTTTAATAGTTTATGTATGTCCATTCATCAGTAGGTTCTGTAAATCAGTCAACTCCTTCATCTTCTTCAGCTGCATCTACACAAGAATCATTTAACTTAAGTATGGCTCAAAATGTACCTAGGGAGGAAGAGGCTAGAGAACAGGAAATAGTTCAAAATACTAGACCATTAAGAGAATATTTACATCCTACTAGAACTAATGTTCCGTCATGTTTTGCTTTTCCAACAGACGCTCCAAATATTAATATCAAGCCAGGAACAATACAACTACTACTACAGTTCCATGGTTTGGAAGATGAAAATCCTTATGTTCATATGAAAGAATTTGAAGAAGTATGTGGAACTTTGCAAGATAATTCTGAAATGATTAAATTAAAACTTTTTCCTTTTTCGTTAAAAGATAAAGCTAAACTATGGCTTAACTCTTTAAGAGCAAATTCTATCACAAATTAGCAAGCTTTACAAACTGAGTTCTTAAAAAGTTTTTTCCTGTGCATCGTACTAATGCACTAAGACGTAAAATAATGAATTTTGCTGTAAAGGAAAAAGAAACTTTTATCAATGTTGGGAAAGATTTAAAGATCTTCTCCAAGCTTGTCCACATCATGCATTTGAAAACTGGACTTTAGTTGGTTTCTTTTATGATGCTCTTCCATCTGCAATGAGACAATTTGTTGAAATGATGGCTCAAGGAGAATTTATGAGTAAAAATCCTGAAGAAGCATTTCAATTTTTTGATACTATTTTGGAGAGTTCCCAGATGTGGGACTCAACTTCTTCAAACATTGTGGAAAATAGGCCATCTATATCTGAAAGAGGGAAATATGTTTTAAAAGACGATGATGATTTAAGAGCTAAAATGGCTAATTTATCTCGAAAATTAGAAGTCTTAGAAATGAAAAAACTTAAACAAGTATCTGTTGTAACCTCTACTGATCAAGTGTGTGAAATTTGTGCGTTGTCAGGACATCCTGCTGGGGAATGTCCAACTATACCTGCCTTTAAAGAAGTTTTAATTGAACAATCAAATGATGTTCCAACTTATAATAAACCATATTCAAATCCATATTCTGAAACTTACAATCCAGGATGGAGAAATCATCCGAATTTTAGTTGGAGAAATACACAACCTACAAATCAAACACAAGGTCCACCACAGCCACAAAATCAACAACAGTACCAACCTTATCAACCTCCTCAAAGAAGAGCTCTGGAAGACACTATGAATCAATTTATTCAAAGTCAAATGAGTTTTAATACTCAAACAACTCAAGCATTTAATAATTTTAAAGCTCAAACTTCCCAGAGTATTGAAGATATTAAGAGTCATCTTGCTAAGCTGACCCAGTCCTTGAGTACGTCAGAGAAAGGAAAGTTTCCTTCTCAACCTAAACCTCCACAAAGTCAGAGTCATGTTAATTATGTATCCTCTGAACCTTCGTCAAATCAAGTACAAGCAATTACAACACTAAGAAGTGGTAAGGTAATTGATAAAACCATCAAACCTAAGATTTCAAAGAAAATACGTAAGTCAATTCCTGTAAACGAACCACTTGAATCTGAACCTTTAATAAAAAAGCAACCAGGAGTACAAAGTGAAAAAGATCCGCCATGTCCTATCCCTTTACCTTTCCCTCAAAGAGTCAAGCAACTTCAAACTGAAAAAGATCAATCTGATATTCTCGAGCTATTTAAACAGGTAAAGATTAATATTCCATTATTAGATGCAATAAAAAGAGTTACAGTTTATGCTAAATTCCTAAAAGATCTTTGCACAATAAAAAGAAGAACTAATGTACCAAAGAAAACATTTGCAACTGAGCAAGTTAATACAATAATACAACATGATACACTTCTTAAGTACAAAGATCCGGGTAGTCCTACAGTTTCATGTCTTATTGGAAATTTTCAAATTGAACAAGCTCTGATAGATCTTGGATCCAGTTGTAATTTAATGCCATATTCAGTCTATACACAACTAGGACTAAGTGAGTTAAAACCTTCCAATATTACACTACAACTAGCAGACCGATCAATAAAAATTCCAAGAGGAATTGTGGAAGATGTTATTGTCCAAGTGGATCAATTATATTTTCCAGCAGATTTTATTGTTATAGACACGGAACCAAGTTGTTAGATGTATGCATCTCAATACATACCTCTTATTTTAGGTCGACCATTCCTAGCTACATCAAATGCATTGATTAACTGTAGGAATGGAGTCATGAAACTTTCATTTGGAAATATGACTTTGGAATTAAATATTTTTGAAGGAACAAAACAACCTAGAGAAGAAGAAGAACCGTACGAAGTAAATTATGTTGAGACATTAACTCAAAGTTATTTTGAAAAGAATTTTCTAAAAAAAGAGTTATTTGAATTGGAATCAAAATCTGATACTGAATCTAAAAATGCATCTAAAAAAAATCTACAATGTGAAGAATTATTACCAAAGCTTGTAGAATCAAATGTCAAAGTTCTAAAAAAAGAATTAAAACCCCTTCCAACCAATCTAAAATATGTCTTTTTAGAAGAAAATGAGATACATCCGGTAATTATATCATCAAAGTTGTCTGAAAATCAAGAAAAAGAATTAACAAAAGTTTTGAAAAAACACCAAAGTGTTATTGGATGGACAATTGCAGATATAAAAGGGATAAGTCCACTTCTATGTACTCACTGTATCTACTTAGAAGAAAATGCTAAACCATCTCGTCAAATGCAAAGAAGATTAAACCCATACTTGAAAGAAATAGTTCGTACAGAAGTACTTAAACTATTAGATGCTAATATTATTTATCCTATATCTGATAGTAAATGGGTCAGTCCTACACAAGTAGTTCCAAAGAAATATGGGGTTACTGTAATAAAAAATCAAGAAAATGAATTAGTCCCAATGCGTACAGTCACAAGTTGGCGTGCATGTATTGACTATCGAAAATTAAATTCTCTTACCAGAAAGGATCACTTTCCGTTACCATTCCTAGATCAAGTATTAGAAAGAATAGCTGGGCATGCATATTATTGTTTTCTAGATGGATATTCTGGTTATAATCAAATTGAAATTGCAATAGATGATCAAGAAAAAACTACATTTACATGTCCGTTTGGAACTTTTGCTTATAAAAGAATGCCTTTTGGGTTATGTAATGCCCCAGCTACTTTTCAACGCTGCATGTTAAGCATATTTAGTGATATGGTAGAACGACATCTAGAAGTCTTTATGGATGACTTTTCAGTGTATGGTGATTCATTTCAACTATGTCTAGAAAATCTGGAAAATGTACTCATTCGATGTGAAGAAACAAACCTTGTCTTAAATTGGGAAAAATGTCATTTCATGGTTACACAAGGTATTGTTCTAGGTCACATAGTTTCTGAAAAAGGAATTGAAGTCGATAAATCCAAAATTGACTTAATAGCTAATCTTCCTTCACCAAAAACCGTAAAAGATGTTCGGTCTTTTTTAGGTCACGCTGGTTTTTATCGAAGATTTATAAAAAAATTTAGTTCAATATCAAGACCAATCTGTAATCTTTTATGTCAGGATATAACATTTGAATGGAATGATGCATGCCAATTAGCATTTGACAAATTAAAAAACATGCTTATTTCTGCACCTATCATGCAACCTCCTGACTGGTCTTTGCCTTTTGAACTAATGTGTGATGCAAGTGATTACGCTGTAGGTGTGACACCCCAAAATCCGGGGGTCCCGTTGATAACCCATCAACCTGCGGAAACATCCGTGGATATCGCTCAACCCGACACCACATCAAGAATATCTTTAAGCCGGGATTATAACCCATAATGAAAATTCGGTTTAACATTCATTTGATTCAATTAAAGTCCCATACACCGTGGTTTGTAACCCATTAGGGTCCACTTTAATCATTTAAAGGAAGGAAATTCAAAACCCAAAGATTTGGCAACACATTTAAAAATTTCAGATTTTTGGACTGGCTACCGGTAGCTGTTTATCGGCTACCGGTAGCCGAAACATTCTGGAGATCAACTACCGGTTGGCTACCGGTAGCCGAAACATTCTGGAAATCAACTACCGGTTGGCTACCGGTAGCTATTTCCTTTAGGAAATCAACTACCGGTCGGCTACCGGTAGCTAAATGCAGGTTTTGCCCACTTCCTTAGTTTTTTCATTTCCAACCCTTTTTAAACTCTTCCAAACTCATACCAAACTTGTATAATGAAAACTCCCACATTATACATAGTCCATCCAAGTTATATTACATACAACTTCATACATTCATAATTCAAAATATCATGTTTTACAATATTTACATGTCATAAACCATTTTAAAACAAAAGGTTTACAAAATCTTGAGGTAAGGCCACACATAGGCCCCCTTCACCCTTGGTGCTCTCCATGGGAGCCATCCCCCGGTGCAAACTCAATACCTGAAATTGTTCCCGTAAAGGGTGAGCTAAACGCCCAGTAGAGAAAATCCTACAAAGGCCACTCTCCCCCTAGATGCACATGCTCATGAAATCATCACATAACCATATAACCAAGCCTTTTTTCATACTTATGCATTCTATGATGGAATGCAACAATGCCATGCCATGAAATGAGATGGAAACTCACTCATGCAACTCATTCCGAGTCCTCACCGACTCCTACCACACAATGGAAGGCCAATGTGTTTCCCTTCCGCCATTTATGTTCACATCAAATGACATCCTCCATTTTAGGGTCTTGTAAGGGGGTGGATGTTCATGGGCTTACACCAAGGGTCTCCAACCCACACGGAAGTCACGGGCTTACACCGAGGGTTCCGGATACACCCACACACTTTATGGGCCGAGCCAAGGGAGTGCGTATCCCAATCACCGGGCCTTGCACCCGAGAGGTCGTCATGCCTCTTCTTGCTACCCCAACCCAATTTTCTTTCATGCAACCATACGGCCCAAAAGGATCTTCAATCCCTTTCTTCCGAGTCCCTTTGTCAATAACCAAGAGTGGTGTTTGACTAACCATACACACTCACACTCACACCCATGACATGAGCCCAATGAATGTGATGTCATGACCATGCTCAAATGCAATGACTACCATATGAGCAATATTTTCCACACCCATGCATATAGCTCATAAATGTAATGTCAATGGTCATGCCCAATATGTAACATGAGTGATCAACACATATCTTCACATTCCATGGAATTTAAATCATAAGCATATAAATTCCATAAACCGTCATAAACAACATATCAATGAGCATATGTCAATACATCATTAACACATTTCAACATGTTATTCCAATGACCCCAAACAAATCATCTAAACAACCAACAAAGGCATATTATCAAACACCTTGTAGGCATTAAGCATATTATCTCATTTTAAGCAAAACAACAACTTCCAACACACAAAACATGTCTTCAATATCACCAAGTTATATAATGCATCACATATAACTTACACATATCAAAATTTAGCTAGCAACAAGACTAAGCTCACTTCATGCTCACCTTTCCATTTTCATAACCACAAACATATATATATACATATATACACATGCATATATATAGATACCCTTAAACTAGCTACACCTAAGGTAGAATAATCCAACGTAGGAACAACCCCTACCTCTTAGGAGTGTAGAAAACCTCTAAAAACACCAAAACCACTCCAAAACTTTGAATCTCTCAAGATCGCCTCTTTGGATCTTCGGTGAAATTCCTTGTTTTTGGTGCCCACGCGTAGCCCTTGTCGCGTAGATCACTTCTCCCTTCTAGCTCGACGAAATCCGAGCGACGGTTGTCGGAGAAATCGCCGGAGAAAGGCTTAAGAAAAACCCTTTTCTCTCTCCTCTCTTTCTCTCTCTCTTTGAACGGCTGAACAAGGCTCAAGTGGCTTAGAAAATCTGATTTTTCAGATATTTTAGCCCTATTTATAGTTTTAAATGTGTGGTCTACATCGCACCACTCGTTTATTACCTTCGGGTCCGTTTTTCGTCCCGAAACGACTCATTAAGTCCTGCATTAAGTCCAAATAAATTTTATTGGCACATTAATCCAATTATAAGGAATTTTAATATTTCTCGTTTTTGGGGACCTTTAAAAGGTCAATCGCCACGCAGTCGTCTCGATCTACGTGCAAAATCCGACTCTCTCGGAATTCGACGAATTTTCTGGTGGTAACTAGATTTCGCGTTGCGAATCCAATGGCGCACTCCGTTCCCTCCTCCGAGGTCTAGAACATATGTATTTTAAATATGTGCAGTAGTGGCAAATTACTATTTTGCCCTTTTTTCGAAAAAAATTCAAATTTACCCGGGTTTTCACAGTAGGAGTTGTATTGGGTCAAAGGAAAGATAAAAAACCCTATGTTATATATTATGCAAGCAAAACTTTAAATGATGCACAAATGAACTATTCAACCACAGAAAATGAATTACTTGCTGTTGTGTTTGCATTAGACAAATTTCGTTCATATTTGGTTGGGTCGTCAATTGTTGTATTTACAGATCATGCAGCTTTGAAATATTTGTTTACTAAGAAAGATGCTAAACCACGTCTCCTACGCTGGATTTTGTTACTTCAAGAATTTGATCTTATAATTAAAGATAAGAAATGAGTAGAAAATGTGGTAGCATATCACTTGTCAAGATTGAACTATAATATAAAAGAAGAATCAATTCCGATTAGAGAAACTTTTCTAGATGAACAACTCTTAGCTATAACCGAAGTACCATGGTATGCATATATAGTTAATTATTTAGCTACTGGTACTATTCCTTCTAATTATACCTGGACTGATAAAAATAGGTTCCTAAGGGAGGTACGTAATTTTTTTTGGGAAGATCCTTATTTGTTTAAATACTGTAAGGACCAAATAATAAGACGTTGTGTACCTAGTCATGAAATTAGTCAGGTAATTCAGTTTTGTCACTCTGAAGCTTGCGGAGGTCATTTTGCTTCAAAGAAAACCGCTGCTAAAATTTTGCAGTGTGGATTTTATTGGCCAACTCTTTTTAAAGATGTTCATATCTTTTGTTTAAACTGTGACAGATGCCAAAGAATGAGAAATATTTCAAAAAGAAATATGATGTCTTTAAACCCTATTTTAGTTACTGAAATTTTCGATTGTTGGGGCATCGATTTTATGGGACCATTTCCTCCATCCTTTGGATATCTGTATATTTTGGTTGCAGTCGACTATGTTTGTAAATGGGTAGAGGCAATTCCATGTAGAAATAATGATCACAGAACAGTGATCAAGTTTTTAAAAGAAAATATTTTATCTAGATTTGGGATTCCTCGAACAATCATCAGTGATGGTGGATTACATTTTTGTAATAAAGTTTTTGAAAACCTGATGAAAAAATACATGATTTCTCATAAAATATCCACCCCATACCATCCACAGACAAGTGGACAAGCTGAATTAGCTAATAGGGAGATAAAATATATTTTAAAAAAAACAGTAAATCCAGATCGTAAGGATTGGTCTTTAAGATTAACTGATGCGCTTTGGGCTTACTGTACCGCGTATAAGACTATTTTAGGAATGTCTCCTTATCGGTTAGTTTATGGTAAACCATGTCATTTGCCTGTAGAATTAGAACATAAAGCATATTGGGCAATTAAAATGCTAAATTTTGATATAAATGAAGCTGGAGTGTGTCTGTAACACCCCAAAACACACCCTGGACGGCATTACACTATGAAACCATTCATGTCATGAGAGCAACTAAATATATATCCATCGAATAAGAAACATTCTTAATTTTTAACAAAATTTGGGCAGAGTCTCCTTCGCACGGGAAGCTCTCCCAAAACTCACAACCTGTGCATTTATAATACCTTGACCACACCAGGTCTATCTAACCATCAAATCCAAAATATTTCATTCACCATATATACTATCCACAACAATCATCCCAAAAGAATAAGCCAAACTAAGGCCATTACAACCCAAAAGAATTACATGAATATATTGCAGCGGAATTTCAAAAGAAACTAGACTTTACAATGTTTGTACATATTGGTTCCTAGTCTAGTACAAAAATAAAAGGGGCATCTCTAAATGTCCCACTCGGGATCCAGGTACCCCTCTAATGAGGCTTCCCCAAGGCCCGGCTCATTAGCGCCAAGCTCCTCCTCTATAGCATAATCTGAAAAATGTTAATTGTAGGGGATGAGCACGAAGCTCTGTAGCAAAATCTTCCCAAACTCAAACAAGGTTTATAAAAACATATAAAATGGCCGGTCTCATTTTACAAATGGCATACATAATCTTTGAAGTAAAACAGGGACATTTTAAAATGGATCTCAAGTTTAAGTAGCAACAGTAATTTACATAAACAGTAAAAGAAACCAAGATCCAATACATATCCATTTTCCAAAATATAAACCATTTTCCCACAAGACCTTGTGGAATCCCATACTCCCACAAGTCCTTGTAGGAAACCATTTTCCACCATAATACAACAATCCATCAATATGTATATGTATCTCAAACATGATGTAAGGCACACCCCATGAATCGACACATTGAGTAATATCTAACCCACACACACCCACATAAATCTTATCAAAGATATCCATCCTTTAGGAAGGGCGTATGCCACACCAATGGCAGTGACGTATCCAACCCAGGTATTAGTATACTAACCCTCTTACACGGCACCCGTGAGCAATAGCGGTTTAGTCTTACCAAAGCACTAACCCCACTACGAGTGGTAGGAGAAATGCCAACCCCCACGGAGCAAGCAACACGTCTACCCACTCTACGATATCTCGTCAAAGGCCACCCATGGTCATCCCACACTCATAAGAGATACAATACCAAACCCAATTTCACAATTTACAAGAATATCTTAAAAATCCCCAAATTGAGCATGTGACATTTTCAATAACCAACCAAGAAAAATGCAAGAGATCACAACAATATCATTTTATTACTCAACACAAAACACTATGATTTTGAAATCAAGAATAAATGAAGAGTTCAAGAGGAAAACCCATCACTCTTGAAAACTAGGGTTTTTCAAACCAAAAAGAGATTTCATGGGTATTCACCCTAACTTTGTGTAAAACATGTTAACCATTGCAAAAGAACCAAGAAACAATGAAGCCATAGCAAATACATATCATTAAGAATCAAAACATACATATTTATTAACCCTAACATCAATGTAAGAGAAAGAGAAGAAATCCCCTACCTCAACGCTCAAGAGTTTTAGCCAAATACCCAAACTTCAAGACCTTATTGCTTTCCTTTCTTTTCCTTTTAATCTCCTCTCCCTAGGGTTTTCAAAAGATTTGGGTGAGAGTGGGTGAAGAATGGAAGAAAAGAGAATGAGTAGAGAAGTGAAATCTTAGAAATCTAGGGTTTTAATCTTCTAAAATGGTGTATCTCTCCTTATCTTTGATGTTCTTCTCTCACTCTCTTTCTCTCTAAAGGTGCCTAGGGTTTAGAAGGCTGAAATGGGGCTCAAATAGTCGGCCTTAAGTATTTATAGGGAGAGAGAGAGAGAGGCCGAAATTCGCGACTTTAAAATAAGTAGTCTGGTTTCGGTAGTACCGGTACCATTCAGTACCGGTACCCAGTACCGGTACAAGAAACCTTCTGGAATCGGGGTACCGGTACTCAGTACCGGTACCATTTACCCAGTTTTGCCTATTTCTTTTGTTTTCCATTTCCAATCCATTCCAAAACTAACCAAATCCATCACAGACCTCTCCAACACATATTTATACACCAAACATATATAATACAAGTTATAGGACCTAACATTTTATATTTTCACTCACTAAAACTAAATTTCAACTATGATTTTCATTTACATTTTAAATCTTTACTTTTCAAATTTACAAAGTTCAAACACACTTCAATACCCCTATCCACATCTTTACAACCATTATTTGCTATATCTATATATCTATATGAACGAAAATGCGGGGTGTTACAGTGTCGCAAGCTACAAATTAATGAATTGGAAGAATTAAGAAATGAAACTTATGAAAATGCAAAAATTGCTAAATCAAGAATAAAAATTTTTCATGATAAAAATATCATGAGAAAATCGTTTGAACCATCTCAAAAAGTGCTGTTATATAATGCAAAGCTTCGTTTATTTCCTGGAAAGCTAAGATCTAGATGGACAGGACCGTATATAGTTAAACAAGTTTTCAACCATGGGGCAATTGAAATTGAAAATCCAATAACTGGGAATATCTTCAAAGTAAATGGACAAAGGCTAAACCCTATTATGATGGATTCACTCAAGATATAACTTCTGTAAAACTTTTTGATCCAGTCTATGTGTGTCTTGTTATTTGATTATTAGTAGTATCACTAATTACTTGTAATTTATTTGACAGATCAAATCTCCTGCGTAAAAGCCAGAGATCATAATTGCTGAAAGTCAACAAATTCCTGGTTTTTATTCCCAATGTTAACTATTACTGTTCTTATATTACAGATAACATTTAATTTAAATTGGGGAGATAGGCGTGTGAGTTTACTTTATGAGTTTAAAATAGTAATTGTGATTTAAAAATTTTGCTCGTCTTTGTGACTGGCAGACATTAAAGAACCAGATAGGGAGTCAATTTTAAATAATTTTTTGAGTCATTTTTACAAAAAAAAAAAAAATTAATTTTGAAACATGGACGAAAAATTATTTTGGTTGACTTTAATTTTATTACGTCACTTTCCAAAAGATATACATACATTGATCATGCAAAAAGCTAAATCAGTTCGAAATTTAGAAATCTTTGAAAGCCAAGCACGACCCCTATGTGGAAAAAGCACATATGCTAAACATCGAAGAGCAAATCGTCTCTGTGCTTGTGTAAAATGTGGTCGTACAGAACATCTGAGACGGTATAATAAGTGTGCGGAACCAATTTCAGGTCGATCGTTAGATTGTTTACGGTGGATTAGGGATGGGCAGAGCAAGGATTACCCTGAGATGCCATCCTATTCCGGCCCGATGCTAAACAGATACGTGAGATCTGAAATTAACCGTGTCACTAATGTTACTGAACCAGATAGTTCTGATACAGACTAGATATGATCAATGAAATGTATAGCTTTTTGGGAATATATGTATAGCTGTAAATAAATATCAATAGCTATTAGATTAAATAGGAAATCCGTAAATAAGAAATAAGAAATAATAAAATAAAAACACCACAGTCCTGAAGAAAAAAAAAGAGTGGTTAGTAAAATTTTGTAGAATAAAGTTATATTTAATGTTGTAAACTGCAGGAATTGACAGGAAAAAGAACACCAGTGTAGAACATCAAAGAAATAACCTGCAATTACAAACCAAGAACCAGTCAAAAAGATGGATCGAAGACAACAAACAAGAAGATCTTCAAGCCATGTACGAAAGAATCAATCTTCGCAATCCGAGACATCTCCACAACAACCTCAACCGGGAAACAACTTTAATGAGTTGATGTTTGAAAATTTGGAACAACAAATCCGGTATGATATGAACTATCTAACTAAAAATATTATTTCTGAAAGGGTAGTAATATATGAAGATTTTGAAAACATAAGGCAAATTCTCCATGAAAGAGGATGGCTACAATATGTTAGGTTATCTGTTCCTGCATATGACTGTTTAGTTCGGGAGTTCTACAGTAATGCTGAAATTAAAGGAAAAAGATTACTGCGTATATTTGTTCGGGGAATAGTTTTTCAAGTTACACCAGACACTATAGCCGAATTCTTTCGGCCCATACAAAGACAACCCCGACCACAATATCCTTACACTGAACTACCTAGTTTGACTAAAGTAGGAAGAGAATTGACAGGAAATCCAGAATTTATTTGGGGACGCCCAAATAATTACATTAAACAAGGAAGCCTGACAAATAAGTATCGCATCCTAAATATGATAACAGTGTACAATTTGCTACCACGAGCCCTAAAGTATCAAATTTTTATTGACCATGCTTATTTCCTATATGCATTCGGGATGGGACACACAATTGACCTACCAAACTTAATCTTAGACCAAATGATAATTGTTGTGGATAATAGGAAGCTCACACTCCCGTATGCAATGTTAGTTTCTCAGATATGCAGGAATGCGGGCGTGATCATTAATCCGACATGGAAAACAGTGGAGCGTCTTGGACCAGTGGATAAAACTTCGTTAAAGAAGAGTCATGGAGGAAAAATAGGAAACCAACAAGGAATATCTTCATCACATGAAGAGGAACCATTTGAAGAACCAGGTTGGGTATCTGAAGAGTACATACCACAAGAACAGCAGCCACAAGAAGATCAACCATACATCCCCATGGATGACAGAACTTGTCACGCCCCGAATTTCCACAAACCCGAGGAGTGAGTGAAAAAGAAGAAGAAAAGTAAATGAAAGGTCATTAGGTTGGATAAATTGATTTCTCATTCATTTCCCACGTTCTCCCAAAGTTTTTCAAGCCATTTTTATTCCATTGTTAGCCTATTCCTTCAAGGTTTCTAAACCCCCCCTTTTGACACCACTCCCACCTATTTAAAAGGTGTTTTACACACTTAACAAGTCTTTTAATTTTTCATAAAATTTTGACATAACCTCCTTTGTTTTCCAAGCCTTTTTCCCACCTAATATTCACAATTTTCATATGCATAAATATATCACAACCCACCCTCACTCGGTGGCCACAATCCATGTAAATTAAACATACATCCCTTATTTTCAACATACACATCTAATTGCCCCAATATACACATATGATACTCATTAAATAAAGACATCCAACATATCAATTGGGTTTACACCCTTACACTTTAAAATGACCCAAGGTCTATAATCTATTACTTTTCCAAATTGAAATACAAGTCATTTGGGCTTATGCCCATACATACAAAATATGCCCCCAAGGGCCAAATATCCATTCAAGCCCCTTTTCTCTCCTTCCTTTAAGACTTACTCAAGTCTCAAGTACCGGGAGCCTCATCTGTAATATGATATCCCATGAATGGGTCAGCTCAACCGCTGGTATGATAAAATACTAATGCTAGGAACAAATTTAAGGCGTGGCATGTGCAAGTGTACATTTTAAATGCTATAACCCCATAATCCCTCAATACTATGCAATGTCAATATGTATGACACACCCATGCAACTCTATGCCACCCATGTCTCGCTTCACGGTCCGCCCCCGTCAGCCCGCGAGTACTGTCATTGGCCAGATTTTGGGTTTTTCACCACAGGATCTACACCCTCATAATGCATAGCACCAAGTGCTCAACCCACACTATGTTCCAAGGATTCATGTATGCCAATATGCCATGGTTTTTCTCAATGTAAATTCTATGGAACATTTCATCAAACACATGGTGTGCAACTTAAAATATGCTTCATTCATAAAGTAAAACATAACTTCAAATTCACAACACTTTACCAACTCATGGAATAAATCATAACTCTCAAACCACAAGAGTTTCTCTACATGAATATAAGCTAGAATATGATAATCCAACACATATGCAAGGTACACATTTATCATTGCAATAAATTGTCAAGAAACTCAAAGAACACAAAAGTACTTAAACCATTAACTCTAAGTTTTCAAAGCAACTACCAACTAAATAATTTTCTAACATCAAGTAAACACCTAAATCATTCAATCAATACATAGAAAGGCAAGAAAACTTAAATCTATTCCCAACTTAGTAAAACATCATACCTAGAATGGTTTTTCTCAAACCAAGAGAGTTGTGTTCGTTTTATAGCCGAACCGATCGGTGAGAATCTAGCTCTTGTTGAGAGGAACAACTTCTTAGAAGGAAGTCTTGCAAGAATCTTGACCTAAGATTGAGTTTTGGTGGCTTGAAGCTTGAAGAACTTAGGGTTTTTCTTCTCTTTTCCTCCAAAAACGTGTACTGCTCTATATCAGACCAAAAACACTGATATTTTTACACTAAAGGTCTGTATTTATAGTGGAGGGCAAAGGGGCAAAATGACCCTTTTGCCCTTGATGAATCCGGGACCCCGTTACACTACAACTCGTCCCGAAACGCCTCAATTCGACATTTTATTTTAGCCAAAGTTCTTAAAATTATTTTAAATGAAAATTTTCAAAAAAATATATTTTTGATAGTGGCCGGGTTTGGCGGGTCCTATCTAGGCCACCCGGGATACCCTTTTTGTCCAATTTTGAGAACTATTTCTGTTTAGGCTCAAATTCGCACAGTAGATGTATTTTAATATTCTAAGCATGTTTCTCTTCTATGACATACTCAAATTATGCTTGTAAACATAACTTATGCTTAAATGATGCATATGTAGTGTCCTACCGACAAATGATGCATGAATAGTGCCCTACCGGCAAAACTGACAAATTTATCATCACTTTTCAGATCTCTACAGAACTGATAGATAGGTCTTGTTAGAAGTAGAGACCAACATTATTCAGATCAATCAATGCATGGATGAATATAAAGCTGAGCTGCGGCAGTTGTTTCAAGACCATTCCAGAGGAGAATCTTCTAACTCTTAAATCGACTGGAGATTTTACAAAAAATTTTTTTACTTTCTTTCACTCAGTCTTTACATTATGTGCTTTTAGTTTATGCAATTTACTTTATGTTTTTAAACATGCTGTGTGTTTTAATTTAAGTTCTGGAAAAAAAAAAATTTAGTTAGGAGATATATTTCATATAATTTACAGTTAAATTAGGTTAATATTCCTATGCTTTGTAAAAATAATCTTAATCTGATCACGCGGGATTTTCATATTGTAGTTATATATTATCTTAATATTTTTGTTAAAACTTACTTTTTACAAGCACAAATAGATTTCTTTTATTTCTGAAACCTTGTGAAATATTACACTCTTTGCATATATAGTGGAGATGTATAACCAATTGCAGAATTTGAGCTAATCTCCCTTGGAGAGATATTCTACATCTACTCAAGTAAGCATCTTCGATTCTACGGTAAACTTTCTTTGAATAATCTCATTAATTTTGTTTTGATTAGCACTCGTTAGATTATATTACTTGCATTATCCTTGAAATTCTTTTTATAGGAATGATACAAATGAATAATTCCTGGAAAATGATCTTAGGCCATGTTTGATTAATTTCGAGCCTTAACCATTTCTTTTACAAAATTATATCCTTAGTCAGCCATGTTTGAGCCTAAAATAGTATAAATTCTTTTCATGAAACCCGAAAAATACCCGAGCCAGATAAAAATATATTAAACCTACCTTTGCTACATAATTTTCTTGCACCCTCTTTTAAATCAACAGGATACAAAAAAAAAAAAAAAAAGAGAACGAGATGGAGCGTAAAACGCACTCGTTCAAGAAAAAGTGAGATGGAGCATAAAATGCACTCACCAAATGAAAAAAAAAAAAAAAAAAGAGCCAAGAAAGTGAAAAATGGAAAGAATACATAAATAAAGTTTTAAGAGGTGTGCCAAAAGGTAGCTTTTGAACCCCATAGACGTCGTTTCTTAAACCCTAAACCCAATGGCCACAGTACAACCTAATGAAAGTCCTTTTTGATTCCAGAAATCATGCAATTGTATTTGTCCTATCTATCTATAAAAGGAGAATGTTAATAATATAGCTAATATAGTGTTGATATCCTGTCATGAGATTATGTCAAATTCCAAATTTTATTCAAATATCCGTTGATTCAAATATATTACATGTGAAATTATTTACTTTGTTTACAATAATCTAATCACATGTAATTACTAAGAGAATAGTCACCATAACGTATATGAATTCTTTGCTGAGTGTATTTCAGGAAAGGATTGACATCGAGAATACCATAAAAGAGGGTAATATTTCTTAAATAATTTGAGAAACAAAAGAAATCAACACACACACACACAAGTTTTTGTAAAATATATAGATAATATTATAACTAACATGTGTTACTCTTATAGTGATCAGAAAAGGAAGTCTTTCAGGAAAACAGAAGGTATATTGATTTATTATTTTTGTGAAAAATATGAATAATAAACTCCTAACTACTGAAGTTTGCAGGTAGCTTCACTGAAAACCTTCACGGGACAAAACTCGTCCACTAGGAATCACCTAGGGGTTTAACGGCTTGTTGCATATTTTAAATGCAATCGTGAAAAGATCTACGAAAATGATTTTACTCCTATTTATGTTGTATTATAGTTTATGTTTACTAGGGACTAGTAAAATTTAAGTTGGGGGGTGTGATTAACCCTAAATTGTGTGTAAATTAAAATGATAAGTACTCACTTTTGTAAAAATGAAACAACTAAATATTATGAATTATGTTTTGGGTGTGAATTAAATTTTTTAATAAATTATGTTAAAGATTGCAGCGTCAAATGCAAAATACTGGAAAGTACAAGGCAATTTTGCAAAGTTGGAAATGACGAAGGACTAAAGTGCAATAAAGAAACTTGGACCAATGGGAGCATGACACTTGGACCAATAAGGAAAAGACATGTGTACCAATGGAAGCAAGACAAGTGGCAGCCCAAGACGGCGACACCTAGCATCACTGCAAGGCACAACCTTTTGGAAGGTTGCGAGGTGGAAGCTCCGGACAACGACACCTCGCCCTACTGCAAGTCCTGACCTTCCTAAAGGATGTGATGACCTTCCTAAACCCCCCCCCCCCCTTGCCGTGCACCTCCCCCTCTATAAATAGGGCTGAATTCTTACATTCCCTACACAGACACATACACCAAAAAAAAAAAAGCCTTCACACCTTGCCTCCATTCTCTAGCCTTTCCACACCAAGTCTTCTTTTGTTCTTTTTCTACATACATTTACCTCCAACATACAAAATCAGCCCCTTACTCACTCAAAACCAGCCGGCCTCCAAGCTCCAAAGGAAGAACACCTTAGAGAAAGATAGAGAGAAAAGAGAAAGGAATAACCGGTGTGTGACACCCTTTCCGTATTTCTACATTTCTGTTGTAATCTTTCTATTCGGACAGTTGAACTACTGCCACTTTTGTGTCTTGAATGATAATAAAGGTGGTTGTGTTTCAAGTGTTCTTTGTGAAAGAAGTTATATTTTAATTTCTGTTGTAATGAATACTACCCGCACTTCTTGCTTTTCTATAGTAATGGAGTGTGAGTAGTCGTTTATACCCTTCAAACTAGGGTAAACATATGTATAATATTGCTTAAGTTCTGGAAATGCTGATGTTTTATTTATATGTTTATATATATATATATATATATATATATATATATATATATATATATATATATATATATATATATATATATAAATTATATAACAAGACTGACAGTCTAACAACCACGGTGTTCCTATTGGTATGGTTCTGCTTCCACTGGAATACTGAGGATGTTTAACTGGCGGTTATGTAACCAGCTTTCCTAAGAAGTTGCTGGGTTATGCTATATTAAAATTAAAATAATATTTAAAAAAAAAATTATTTGTTTGTTTGTTATATATGTTTATAGTTTGTTATTTTTAATAGTCTATGTCTGTTCATTCATCAGTAGGTTCTGTAAATCAGTTAACTCCTTCATCTTCCTCATCTTCTTCAGCTGCATCTACACAAGAATCATTTAACTTAAGTATGACTCAAAATGTACCTAGGGAGGAAGAGGCTAGAGAACAGGAAATAGTTCAAAATACTAGACCATTAAGAGAATATTTACATCCTACTAAAACTAATGTTCCGTCATGTTTTGCTTTTCCAATAGACGCTCCAAATATTAATATCAAGCCAGGAACAATACAACTACTACCACAGTTCCATGGTTTGGAAGATGAAAATCCTTATGTTCATATGAAAGAATTTGAAGAAGTATGTGGAACTTTGCAAGATAATTCTGAAATGATTAAATTAAAACTTTTTCCTTTTTCGTTAAAAGATAAAGCTAAACTATGGCTTAACTCTTTAAGAGCAAATTCTACCACAAATTGGCAAGCTTTACAAACTGAGTTCTTAAAAAGTTTTTTCCTGTGCATCGTACTAATGCACTAAGACGTAAAATAATGAATTTTGCTGTAAAGGAAAAAGAAACTTTTATCAATGTTGGGAAAGATTTAAAGATCTTCTCCAAGCTTGTTCACATCATGCATTTGAAAACAGGACTTTAGTTGGTTTCTTTTATGATGCTCTTCCATCTGCAATGAGACAATTTGTTGAAATGATGGCTCAAGGAGAATTTATGAGTAAAAATCCTGAAGAAGCATTTCAATTTTTTGATACTATTTCGGAGAGTTCCCAGATGTGGGACTCAACTTCTTCAAACATTGTGGAAAATAGGCCATCTATATCTGAAAGAGGGAAATATGTTTTAAAAGACGATGATGATTTAAGAGCTAAAATGGCTAATTTATCTCGAAAATTAGAAGCCTTAGAAATGAAAAAACTTAAACAAGTATCTGTTGTAACCTCTACTGATCAAGTGTGTGAAATTTGTGCGTTGTCAGGACATCCTGCTGGGGAATGTCCAACTATACCTGCCTTTAAAGAAGTTTTAATTGAACAATCAAATGTTGTTCCAACTTATAATAAACCATATTCAAATCCATATTCTAAAACTTACAATCCAGGATGGAGAAATCATCCGAATTTTAGTTGGAGAAATACACAACCTACAAATCAAACACAAGGTCCACCACAGCCACAAAATCAACAACAGTACCAACCTTATCAACCTCCTCAAAGAAGAGCTCTGGAAGACACTATGAATCAATTTATTCAAAGTCAAATGAGTTTTAATACTCAAACAACTCAAGCATTTAATAATTTTAAAGCTCAAACTTCCCAGAGTATTGAAGATATTAAGAGTCATCTTGCTAAGCTGACCCAGTCCTTGAGTACGTCAGAGAAAGGAAAGTTTCCTTCTCAACCTAAACCTCCACAAAGTCAGAGTCATGTTAATTTTGTATCTTCTGAACCTTCGTCAAATCAAGTACAAGCAATTACAACACTAAGAAGTGGTAAGGTAATTGATAAAACCATCAAACCTAAGATTTCAAAGAAAATACGTAAGTCAATTCCTGTAAACGAACCACTTGAATCTGAACCTTTAATCAAAAAGCAACCAGGAGTACAAAGTGAAAAAGATCCGCCATGTCCTATCCCTTTACCTTTCCCTCAAAGAGTCAAGCAACTTCAAACTGAAAAAGATCAATCTGATATTCTCGAGCTATTTAAACAGGTAAAGATTAATATTTCATTATTAGATGCAATAAAAAGAGTTCCAGTTTATGCTAAATTCCTAAAAGATCTTTGCACAATAAAAAGAAGAACTAATGTACCAAAGAAAGCATTTGCAACTGACCAAGTTAATACAATAATACAACATGATACACTTCTTAAGTACAAAGATCCGGGTAGTCCTACGGTTTCATGTCTTATTGGAAATTTTCAAATTGAACAAGCTCTGATATGCATGTGCTTGTTACTATAATAAAGTGAAAAATATGTTAAACTGATTTTCTGGTGTATTTAAAAAAAACGCAAGATGAATCGGTTTTTAAAAAATTAAATGTGAGTGTTGTTAAACATTTTTACATGATTTAACTTGCACAATGTACCAAGGTCCTACTCATAGGAGGGTACAAGATTTTAGGACAAGGGAGTAAAATCTCATGCAGATTCATGTAAAAAGATGTAAAAGAATTCATGCACACCATCTAAAACTTAGAAAGTACTATATATTTAAGCAATGTAGGACGATGCACAAGGGCATTTGTTGGGAACTTTGTAGCAACCTGTTATGTAAAAGGAATAAACTAGTGTCAATTTTATTTTAATATCACCTGCAGCTATTCGATATTGCTACTAAAAGATGCTAACATTTCATCAAACTTCACAATTATGTATAGACAAAAGGAAAGAGCCTCACGAAGAAAACTTTCCTAGTTGTACTCATTCTAAGTTTCCCTGAAAATTTTTTATATTGAAACAGGCTGATCCAAACCATTTGTAATTCTAAATTAACTTACTGTGTACAGAAGATTTCCAACCGTACGATCATATCCATCAGTTACAGCTGCCTGAAAACACAAATAAACAAGATCACATATGTTAAAGTCCGATACAAAGGCACATAAAACATAAAGGAATCCGTGCACATCAGAATAGAAATCAACAAGTAAAAAAAAATTAATGAGATCTCTCAAACAAAACCAATTAAACAAAAATGATCTGCACAGCCCATGAAATCTCTCAAATAAAACCAACCTAATTCAATTCAAACCAAACAAGTATCACACATCCTATTTATACTATGAGTGATTAAAATATATATTCACGGCAAGGGCTCAAATTCAACATTCACATTGATAGCTTCTTCCTAACCTCAACTCACCTATTCCACCCTCCAAAACAATTTTAATACCTGCAACACTGTGGGTGTGGGATGTGGGGCTAATGGACAGGAGAAGCCTAACGGATATTAACCTCAAAGACATCCTCTCAAAACACAGAATCTGAATTACTTCTTGTAAATCCCACACTATGAAAATGAAGGCCAGAAAGCAAAAGACTCAAAAGACAAATTCAAACCATCCCAACAACAATACATTGCCTTCTATCATCAGGGTAAAGGACGAAACAACATGACCATATACTACACATCGTTTATCACATATGTATATACAACAGTTAAAAGAATCTCAATAATAAAAAGGCATGAAGTGAATCTGAAATATGGTTCTTAGAATTCCAAATACCCAAATCTAATACACAATCTAATACCCAAATCTGAAATCTGGTTCTTAGAATTCCAAATACCCAAATCTAAATACACAAACTAAATCCCATATGCTTTCATTTTCTTTTAAGCAGCAGTAGTTCAATTAAAAAAAAAACCCATTCGAAAATTGTGGTGAAATGGACCTTTTCGTGTCTCAGTCGGTTGCTTCAGACGGTGGAGCCAGTCGGTGGAGCCAGTGGAGCCAGACGGTGGACCTTTTCGTGTCTCAGCCTTCTCGGTGAAGCTTCAGACGGTGGCCCCAGTCGGTGGATTCAAACGGTGGAGCCAGTGGAGCCAGTGGAGCCAGACGGTGAAGCTTCAGACGATGGACCTCAGCCTTATGTTCGATTCTGAAGCAAATCTGAAGCAGTAAATAGATCTTCTGTGTTGAATTTCGGTGGAGCCAATGGAGCCTTCTCGGTGAAGCTTCAATGATCTTCGGTGGAGCCTGCGATGAAGGCTCTGTGCTGTGGAGCTTCAGTGAGACAAAGAGAGAGAGAGAGAGAGGGCCAGCGAGGGAGGAGAAGGCTAAAGGGGTGGGTTTAGCTACACTGGAGATGTTCTAAAGGGGAAAAAAAAGACCAAAACGGCGTCGTTTTGTTTTTTTTTTAAAATTATATTATGCGACGTAAACAAAAAAACATTGCAATTTACTATTTTTTTTAAAGTGTAAATGTGTTATAATTTATATTCTGCGCCGAAAATAAAAACATCGTAAATTAAAATTTTGTTTTATTTTAAATATTCCCCACGAACTTATAAATATTTTCAACAAACTTATAAAAAACGTCGTGATTTAATATTTTTATTTCATTTTTACTTTAATAACTAAAATTAACATTCTGTGACGAAAAATATTTTCCCTAAAAATATTTGACACTGTTGAACATTACTTTTTTTCCCTTTTTCGGGAATTAGGCCACGTTTATGTAAATCGAATACAAAATGTATAGAAAATCACCAAAACATGTCTCTCTCCCACAATTCTTCCTCTCACAGTCTGTCCAATACCTCTGCCAAATTTCCACTTGGGATTGTTTCAATCTGCAAAACAAAAAGTGAAATAAAGAAGAAAAAATTAAAATTAAGGGAAAACCCCCTACTTTCTCTGCCGATATCTACCAAAATGACACTCAAGACAAAGCAGTTATCCAAATCCACATAGTAATAGTTAAAGAACAACAAATTCGACACCCAAAATCACTAATCCCAAGAACTTAACAAAGTCATTGCAAATATTAATTACTTAAAAAAAAAAATATGAGACTCACAAGAAGCATACAAGTCTGTACTTTCATGTGGCGATGCAAAAACTCACGTAGTAATTCCACCAATGGGATCTTTACCTCAGCAATGGGAGGGCAGGAAACGATCTGGTTCGAGAGTAATGGAGGTGGGTTCACTGGTGGTGGTACTCCGGTGGCAGTGGCGATTCACTGGTGGAAATGGCGATTAGGATTAGGGATTTGGGAGTTCGGTGAGGCAGAGTTAGGGATTTTAAACAATAATAATGTCAGTGCTTAATAAATAGTTACAAATAATTAACATTTTATTTCTATAATACTAGTTAAACATGTTAATTTCATCGATCAGTTGATAGGCTTACGTGATTTCATTGAGCAGTTGAGGAGTTGAGGTTGTGTGGTGATTCCATGCAGTGGTTATGTGACAGGGAGAGTTGAACAATGGGGAAGGTGGAGTCGGGTAAATAGTGGAACACAGTGAGGGAGAGGGAGAGAGAGATAGAGGACTTATGGATTAATTAAATTATTATTTTTTCAATTTTTTATTTTCGTAAAAATTCATTTGCGACGTTTTTTATAAACGTCGCTAAAACATATTCAAATTGTTGTTTTTATTTAATTTGCCAATTCTCGCCATTACTCCCGCCAAAAATAATAAGCATGAAATCTCCTTTTGCGACGTTTTTTAGAAACGTCGCGAAAAATAAATTTAATTTTTATTTTTAAAATTTTTCATTTAAGAAAAAATTTATTTACGACGGCTTTAAAAACGTCACAAAAAATAAATTAATTTTTATTTTTTAAATTTTCATTTAACAAAAAATTAATTTGCGACGGTTTTTAAAACGTCGTGAAAAATAAATTCAATTGTTATTTTAGTAAAAAATTTATTTGCGACGGTTTTTAGAAACGTTGCGATAAATTAATAAAATTGTTATTTTTGATTTTTTTTCATTTAAGTAAAGGATTTATTTACGACGTTTTATAAAAAAGTCGCGAAAAATAAATTTAATTGTTATTTTTTAAATTTTTTCATTTAAGTAAAAAAATTATCTGCGATGTTTTTAAAAAACGTCGCAAAAAATAAAATAAATTATTATTTTTAAAAATTTTTTATTTAAAGAAAAAATTTATTTGCTACCTTTCATAAAAACGTCGCTAAAAATAAATTGAATTGTTATTCTTTACATTTTTTCATTTAAGAAAAAAATTATCTGCGACATTTTTCGAAAACGTCGCGAAAAATAAAATAAATTGTTATTTTTTAAATTTTTTTCATTTAAGTTAAAAATTTATTTGCGACGTTTCCAAAAAACGTCGCTAAAAATAAATTTAATTGTTATTTCTTTAAATTTTTCACTTTAGAAAAAAATTATCTGCGACATTTTTCAAAAACGTCGGGAAAATAAAATAAATTGTTATTTTTTAAATTTTTTATTTTAAGTAAAAAATTTATTTATAAAAACGTCGCTAAAAATAAATTTAATTGTTATTCTTTAAATTCTTTCACTTAAGAAAAAAATGATCTGCGACATTTTTCAAAAACGTCGCGAAAAATAAAATAAATTGTTATTTTTAAATTTTTTTCATTTAAGTAAAAAATTTATTTGCCAATTCCCGCCATTTCTCCCGCCAAAAAAACAATTACGAGGGAATCGCCTTTTAGCGACGTTTTTAAGAAACGTCGCAAAAAATACAACATAGAAATTTAAATTCTATTTTACTTTAAATTTTAGATTATTTATTTTTGCGACGTTTTTGATACTATTTGCGACGCATAATTTTTGTCGTAAAAAATTGCCAATTCCCGCAACTTCTCGCGCCAAAAACAATTTGGAGGAATCGCCTTTTAGCGACGTTTTTGAAAAAACGTCGCAAAAAACTTTTCAAAACAGAACTTTGCGACAAAATTATAAAATCATCGGTAATAGTAAACTTTTAGCGACGATTTAGAAATCGTCGCAAAAAAAAACGTCGCAAAAAATGTTTTTTGTTGTAGTGCTAGGTTCGACTGAGTCGCATGAGTTGCATTGAAAATAAGCTCGGAGTTTGCAAGAAGGGCTAGATTATCCCTCGAATGAAAGACCCAGTGATTTGGATACGGACTCCGTTGGTATTGAGTCCACAAAGTGTGTCGGTATACGCAAAGCCGTTGATGCAAGTCCATATATACTGTGTCAATTGGGTGCCCGTTGGTGGAAGCCCATAAATTCCCACCCTAAGAAAGACCCATAATTTATAAATGGTCATTGGATGTGTAACATCAATGGCGGGGGCATGGAATGCCCGGATACATATGCATGGCATTGCATGTGTTGTGGGAGCCGGTGGAGGGCTCGGGTTCTGTTGCATGTGTGAATCTCACCTCATAACATTGCATAGTATTGTGACATTCATTCTTGAAGTTGGATGTTCTTAGATGAATGCTTGTTTGATTGTTGAATTGCATGTGAGCATTTCATATGCATCTAGGTTGGGGAGTAGCCTATTCAGGAGATACCCTATTGAGCGTGGCTCACCCTTTATCGAGACAACATTTCAAGTGCGGGACAAGCACCAATGGACAGCTCTCACTTGGGCCCTCGTTGATTAAGAAAGTTGAGTTGTGACTTCAGATTACATTTTTGTAAAACAATCGTGTAATTGGTTTTGAATTTGTAACGTTGTATAAATGATTGTATAATGAACTCATATGTACTATATTTTCTGTAAAATTTGATGTTATATGAGTTTGGGTAAATGTTGTAAGAGATTGGGTGAGTTGAAATTGAAAAAGGATTGAATTGGGGAAAATTGGGCCCTGCTACCGATAGAACGTTGATTAGATACCAGTACCACAATTGTTGTTGGCAGTTACTGGTACCTCGGTTCATAGCTACTGGTAGCTCGCGGACAGTGGGCTCAAGTACCGGTAGCTCGTTTCACAGCTACTGGTAGCTCGTTGGCAGAGGGCTCAACTACCGGTAGCACGTACATGAGCTACCGATAGCTCCTCCAAAATTTTTAAAAAATTTAAAATAACGTTGTCAAGCCTTCGTGCCTTGAGCCCTTTTGTTGAAAGGATGTAAATGGCGTAATATTACGGATAAATTAATGTATATTGGACCTAGGAATGGTCAAGTGATTGAAACGTATACAGGTTATGCATTTGGGAGTGTTCCAGTACAAGGGAGACTCTGCCCAAACTTTGTGTTGGTTACGATCCCAGTGAAGGGAATGTGATGACGTGGTGTCAGATTATGTGACACTCACGGGCACTTCCTCGGGTTAAGAATGGACCCCCGATTTTCGTTTCGGTGTCCTCTTCCTCTATTCGCCATCTACACACATGTCAAATGGCAATAGAGCACTAACTTAGTATCCCAAGGTAGGGATCAAAGTCAAAACTTTGAGATTTCTCTCCTTGTCTCACTAGTAGAGCATGTGCCACCCACTAGTAGACATATACACCATAAACCATGTCGTTTCTTCTCTTTCCGACCCCCAATGTTATGTTCTCTAAACCTAGTGTCTCCTTTACATGTACAATTAATCATGAATATTACTCATATAACACATAACTTCTAACATTTAGAGCACATAACATGTAATGCACAATGGATGCAATGGCCTAGACACATGCCCCGCAAGCCCTATGTGAATCGAGAACCTAGGCTCTGATAAAAAGTTGTGACGCCCCTAAAACCGGGAATGCTGCATAACCCGACACCACATCATAACATCTCATTCACCGGGATCATAAACAACATAGAGTTTGGGCAGAGTCTCCCTTGTACCGGGAACTCCCAAATGCGTAACTTGTATACATTTCAATCACTTGACCATTCCAAGGACCAATATACATCAATGTGTCCTTAATATTACTCCATTTATATCCTTTGAACAAAAGGACTCAAGGCCCAAATGCTTGGCAAAGTAATTTTAAATTTTTGAAAATTTTGGAGGAGCTACCGGTAGCTCGTGTACGTGCTACCAGTAGCTGAGTCCTCTGGAATTGTGCTACAGGTAGCTCAAGACTTGCTACTGGTAGATGAGCCCAGTCTTCCCCCAATTCAATCATTTTTCAATTTCAACTCACCTAATCTGATACAACATTCACCCAAACTCATACACATCAAATTATACTCAAAATATAGTCCATAAAGGTTCATTACACAACCCTTTAAACAATATTACATGTCCAAAAACTCATTACACAATTGTTTTACAAAAATGTAAACTAAAGCCACAACTCGGCTTTCTTCATCAACGAGGGCCCAAGTGAGACCCGTGCACCTGCGCTTGTCCCACACCTGAACATACAATTCAACAATCAAACAAGCATTCATCCAAGAACATACAACTTCAAGAATGAATTTCATAATGACATGCCATGTTATGAGGTGAGACTCACACGTGCAACGTAACCCGAGCCTTTATCGGCTCCCATAACACATGCAATGTCATGCGTATTAATCCGGGCATTCCAAGCCCCCGCCATTGATGTTACACATCCAATGATCATTTATAAATCCCGGGTCTTTCTTGGGGTGGGTATTTATGGACTTCAACCAACAGGCACCCAACCGACACGACATTTATAGACTTCCACCAACGGCTCCGCATACACCGACACACTTTATGGACTTAATACCAACAGAGTGCATATCCAAATCACCAGGTCTTGAACTTGAGGGACAATCTAGCCCTTCTTGCTAACCCCGACCCTATTTTCAATGAAACTCGTGCGACTCAGTCGAACCTTGGTCCAACTTTTTCAAGCCCACGCATCATACACCAAGAATAGTGTTTGATCAAAACCTTGCACACACCCATGTCACATGCCCACAAATGTGATGTTTCCCGTGCATATGCAATGTAATGTACAATTGCATTTCATATCATTATGCAACCAAGATTTTAATTGCAATTACAACATCATGTTCAACATGTCATGTGCACAATATGAACAATTCCAATTTCCTTTATGTAACATATATCACAAAGCATATAATTACATTCCAACATTATCACATTCCCAAATTGTCAATTATATCAAAAACCTATAATTACAATCCATATTCTCACCAAGCATGTTACAACATTTTCAATGAAACAAACTTGCTACATCAACATAGGCATTTTATCAAACACCCAAAAGGCACAAAATCATCTAACACACAATCATGCCCAATTTATCACATTTCTCATGAATTTACCAAACAAGCAAATTCGACAAACTCAATTCATGCAAGATTGGTTTAGCACCTTTCTATACCCATTTCTCATACTCTAGCTACACTAGGAGTACATCAAATGAGAGACTTCATCTCTAATCAAACTACCCATTTCATACGCAACCCTACGTTGAAAAAAAACCTAACTAGGAGAAGAACCCTATCTCTCGAAATGTAATACGAATGGTAGAAGCTCCAAGAAAACCCAACTCAAGCTTTAGAATTTGATTCTCAAAAATCCCGTTCTTGAGACTTCATCAAAATCTGCGCTTTTTGGTACGTAGACATAGCTCACGTCGCGCAACTTTCGTTCTTGGCCCGAAGGATTCCGACGAACGAATCACCCTAGATCGCAAGATGAAGATGGTGAATTTCTCTCTCTTCTTCTCTCTCTATATTAGAAAATCTAATGGGTAATGGGGAGAAAATCTTATTTTTCTCTCCTATTTATACGCCTTGGATACTTGGCCCACAACGTGCCACACATCCCATCTTTTACTTATTCGATTTTGTTCTGAATTAATTAAATCTCGTTCCATTTTGAGTTCAATATATTTTATTTGAAATAACTTTAAATTATTTTTCATGTTTCACAATTAATTCCCGGTCAAGTGGTCACGCGACACCCAATCGCCTCGTAAAATGAGAAAAATCCGACTGTCTCTAAATTTAACGAAAGTTGACTAAATAACTAGATTTCGCGAGATAAATCCAACTATGAGGTTCATTTTTTCTTCTGAGCTTTAGAAAAATTTGGGTTTTTAACTCATATCGTAGCAGCTAATTACCGTTTTGCCCTGTTTCATAAAAATTCTAATTTTCCCGAGTTTTATAGTATAGAATTAAGCTTGGTGCAAATAATTGTGGTTTTTCTTGCAACCTTTAGAGTACCTATTCTTTCATCATAAACCATCTTTCAATTGCTATATTAGTTCTTTACAAGTTTTTAGTTGAAAATCATCCATATGTAGTAGTTTGAATACGAAAGCAGATGAGTTATAGATTTAATGTAGAAAGTTTTATTCATAGGTGGGATGAATTATGAAGATTATCTAGTTTTTCCATTTATTGAATTTCAATTTCATTAGTAGTTAAATCTTAAAATTCTTGAACTCAAAGAGCTTTTTCATTTTTTTTTCATCACATTGGTCCCAATTCTTTCCCTTAGGAAACGATCTATTTTTGTTCAAGTTACTACATGATACCTTTCTCTTACGCTTGAGAGATTTCGTGAAAATACAACCCCTTTGGAGGGAAAGCATTGGACTACGGAGTGTTGATGGCTGCATTAAATAACACATTTGAACGCCATTTCACATTAAAACGACATCCATGTTCAAACGAGCTTCAGCCCCAGCATCTCAAGAAAGCACTGAATCTGTAGATAGAATGAGGGCCTATGTTCGAACACCAATTCATGTTCCAATGCCAACAGAAGACAGATAGCCTCCAGTTTTGATTTTCCAGTCGAATGTTGAGCCATATGCTTGGACTTTCAGCACCCAAGGTTGTTCCTTGTCTCCCTCCCTTGGCCTATAAATACCATCCCTTGTTTCTTGGATCAAAACAACTTTTGGAAGAGGAATTACCCCTCCAAATTGACTAGTTTTCTTCTAAATTTTAGTATTACTTTCATTTTCTTCTATTTGCTTAGGTTGTCTCCTTCACTTAGAGGAGTGAACTTCTCTCACCTTTCTAGCTCTCTTGTAGCCTTGAAGGGTGGGTAGTATTTCTCTCATCCTTTGTTGAAGATAAGCATTGTATTGTCTTTATATTTCTACCTTTGTGCTAAGCTTCTCTACTTACAGGGATGGGATTCACTCACTTTTTTAGCTTTCTTCTATCAATGAAGAGTCAATAGATTCTCATTCACTCTTTAGAAAGAGATGATGACATGTAAAGTATTGTTTGGAAGTTATATTTGTGCCATTTTATTTATGCTTATTGTGTTATCCTTTCTTTTACATATTGAATGATTGAATGTATCTAGCAAAACTAAAGTGTTTTGTATAATTATTTGATCACATATTGACAAGTTAAGTCTTGGCATTGGTGATGCTAATGATTCCCTGCAAGTACCCAGGCTAGGTCTTCATGAAAATCTTTCAATTTTCACTTACATTGTGTTTTATTATATTATTGAATAGCTTAACTAATGCTCAATGCTTGGTAGATTTATTTGATTGTTTATAGACGGGTGATTTTCTAGAAAGTCATCAGAGCTATGGTCTTAACTCACACATTCAATCTTTATCTTTCGATTAACTTGGTATTGATGTAGTGGTTAATTGAGTAATCAATATTGCACAAATATAGCAACCGAACGCATCCGCACATGTCCAGATCCTCGAACTAAAGAGTGGCTTTTATTTCCATTTAAAGAATCTTATATTTTGTTTAGAAAATTCTATCTCTATTGATCTTAACTTCTGCACCAATGTTAGTTCCTTGTGGATTTGACTTCGGACTTAACCGGATTATAACTACAACTTGACCCCCTGCACTTGGGTGTACACATTTCAGATCAAGTCAAGTTTTTTGCGCCGTTGCCGAAGAACCTATGATGTTTAAAAGTAAAAAGTGAAGAGACTTTTACTCTTTTGTATATAGTGTTGTTTTATACATTTTTCTTTGTTTAATTCTTTTTATGCCTGAGGAAACCCCTCCCTTATAAGATTTGCCAGAAGAATCAGTCGGGTCTGTGAATTAATCTGAACCCTCTATAGCTCGATCAGTTGTAGATTCTTTTGTTAATAGTATGGCTAATAATCAAGGATACGAGGAGGTAATTCCTAATATACAAGCTCTATGGGAGTATTTACATCCTAAACAGAATAACATCCCCTCTTATTTTGTATTTCTTGTAAATGCAGCTAACTTTAATGTGAATCCTAGTACAGTGCAGTTACTACCTCAATTTCATGGACTCGAATCTGAAACTCCATACTTACATGTGAAAGAATTCGAGGAGGTGTGTGGGACATTCCAAGATAATTCTGAACTGGCCAAGATGAAACTTTTTCCTCTCTTTAAAGGATAGAGCTAAACAATGGCTAAATTACTTAAAAACCCACTCTATACCCAATTGACAAGCTTTACAAATTGAGTTTTTCAAGAAGTTTTTCCCTTCACACTGCACGAATGCACTTAAGAGATAAATCATAAAATTTTCATTTAAAGAGGAAGAAGCATTCTACCAATGTTGGGAGAGATTTAAGGATGTTGTTCAAGCTTGCCCACACCATGCATTTGAGAGTTGGACTCTGGTAGGATTTTTCTATGATTCTTTCCCCACTTGATTACATCATTTTGTTGAGATGATGGCTCAAGGGGAGTTCTTAGGAAAAAGTCTAGAGGAGGCATTTGAGTTTGTTGATACCATATCCGAGAGTTCCCAAATGTGGGACTCGGCCTCTCCTACTACTGTAAAAGCCAAACCTTCCACTTCGCAAGGAGAAAAGTATGTTTTGAAAGAGGATGGTGACGTAAGGGCCAAGATGACCATCTTGTCTTAAAAGCTAGAAGCTCTAGAGATGAGGAACGTAAATGAAGTAGTTGTTGCCCCCCTCCCCCCCACACATAGAACAAGTGTGTGGGATTTGTGCTTTGTTGGGACACCCTACCGGAGAGTGTCTTAGCATGTCTGCATTTAAGGAGTTTTTGTTGGAGCAATCCAATGCAATCTCCAATTTAAACAAGTCTTATTTCAACACTTATTTTGAGACCTACAATCTAGGATGACGAAACCACATGAATTTCAGTTGGAGAAACATACAACAATCTCCCGTCAGTCAACAACAAGGACCACCACCTCAAGGCCCTCCTACATATCAACCATACCAACCACCACACAACAAGAGTCTTGAGGACACTCTGAACCAATTCATGCAAAGTCAAATTAGTTTTAACACACAAACAAATCAATGTTTTAATTATTTCAAGGCAGAAACTTCACAATTGATTGATGGTATTAAAAGCCACATAGCTAGATTGACTCAGTCTTTGAGCATAGCAGAAAAGGGAAAATCCCCTCCTAACCAAAGCCACCATAAGGTCAATTCAAAGCTAATGCCTTTACTACATCCGAGACTCAGCCCAATCATATTCAATCAATTACCACATTAAGAAGTGGTAAGGGGATATACAAGACCATTGCACCCCAGGTAAATGAACCAACTATCAAGTCTACATCGGAGTTTCATAATGAGAATGTGTCGTAGGGGGAAAAGGAACCACCATGCCTAATTCCTTTAGCTTTTCACCAAAGAGTCAAAAATCCATAGACTAATAACCATGCAAAAATTTGTGATCTCTTTAATCAAGTAAAGATCAACATCCCGCTATTAGATGCCATCAAACAAGTCCCCTCATATGCCAAATTTTTGAAGGACTTGTGCACCATAAAAAGGAAGATCAATGCGCAAAAGATGGCATTCCTTACGAAACAAGTCAGTGCCATCATTCAGCACAAGGCCCCTCCTCCGTACAAAGATCCAAAATGTCCCACTATTTCATGCATCACTAGGAATTACAAGATTGAGCAAGCATTGCTTGATCTTGGGGCAACTGTCAATCTGCTCTCATACACTATCTACGAGTAGCTAGGTCTTTGCGAACTTAAGCCTACGAGCATCACTTTGCAACTAGCTAACCGATTCATGAAAGTTCCAAGGGGATTATTTGAGGATGTACTTGTCCAAGTTGATAAATTATATTTCCTAGTCAATTTTATTATTTTGGACACTCAACCTGTCATGCACACGAACACTCAGATTCCAGTTATTCTAGGTCAAGCATTCCTTGTTACTTCTAATACTCTGATTAATTATAGGAATGGAGTAATGAAGCTATCTTTTGGTAACATGACTCTGGAACTAACTGTAACACCCCGCATTTTTCTTTTATATATGCATATAGATATATAGATATAGCAAATAATGGTTGTAAAGATGTGGATAGGGGTATTGAAGTGTGTTTGAACTTTGTAAATTTGAAAAGTAAAGATTTAAAATGTTAATGAAAATCATAGTTGAAATTTAGTTTTAGTGAGTGAAAATATAAAATGTTAGGTCCTATAACTTGTATTAGATAGGTTTGGTGTATAAATATGTGTTGGAGAGGTTTGTGATGGATTTGGTTAGTTTTGGAATGGATTGGAAATGAAAAACAAAAGAAATAGGCAAAACTGGGTAAATGGTACCGGTACTGGGTACCGGTACTGAATGGTACCGGTACTCAGTACCGGTACCCCGATTCCAGAAGGTTTCTTGTACCGGTACTGAATGGTACCGGTACTGAGTACCGGTACTACCGAAACCAGACTGTTTATTTTAAAGTCGCGAACAAGCTGATTTTTCCTCCACTATAAATACATTTTTGTCACCTCCTTAGCCTTCATTACACCACTCCAAACCCTAGAAAACATAAGAGAGGAAGAGAGAAAGAGAGAAACACAAGATCAAGAGAAAACAAGAGATTGAAGGGTTGATTCAAGATCAAAGCCCTAATTTTTCCAAGAACATTAAGGTAGGGGTTTTCTCTCACTCACTTACATTGAGGCTAGGGTATTTATATATGTATATTTTTGCTATCAATGGTATATATATGCTACAGAATCATCATCTCTTAGGCTTTTTGCAAAGATTACATTGTTAGGGTTTAATACCCATTAAATCTCTTTTCTAGCTTTAAAACCCTAGTTTTTGGGAGAGTGATGTATTTCTTCTTAAATGCTTCTTTATTATGAACTTCGAAAACCGTAGTTGTTTGTGTTGGGTAGAAAAATGATGTTATTGTGATCTCATGTATTTTCCTTGTTGGTTGGGGAATTGTTACATAATATATCTTGGGGATTTTGGAGAGATGCTTGTAAAATGATATAAATATTGGAATGGTATGCTTGGTTGGGTTGTTTGTGATGCCTTGAGGGTGAGAGGTTCCTTATAAGGATGCTCATGCCAAGAGAGGAGAGTATGTGATTTCCCTCAAGAGGTTCCTTATAAGGATGCTTGAGTTTGTGATGCCTTGAGGGTGAGAGGTTCCTTATAAGGATGCTCATGCCAAAAGAGGACAGTATGTGATTTTCCTCAAGAGGTTCCTTATAAGGATGCTTGAGTAACCAATCCTTGAGGGTGAGACGTTCCTTATAAGGATGCTCATGCCAAAAGAGGACAATATTATATAATGTGTGGGAAATGGTTTGTATTTTGAAAATGGATGTTTATTAAAATGGGTTATTATTGTTCATTTCTAGTACTATTGCTATCTAAACTTGAGATCCTTGTTGAAATGTCACTGCCTTATTTCAAATTATGTATCTATGTTATGTTAAAAATGAGACCGGCCATTTTAAATATGTTTCTAAACCTTGTTTGGGTTTGAGAGAATTTTTCTACAGAGCTTCGTGCTCACCCCCTACCGCTAACATTTTTCAGATTACCTTCTCGAGGAAGAGCTGGGAGTCGAGGAGCCCGCACACTGGGAGACTCCGATAGACGGGAGCGTGGATCCCGAGGTGGACGCCTAGAGCGACACTTCCTTTTGTTCTAGACTAGGATATTCATTTTGAACCTTGTAAAGTCTAGTTTTATTTTGTTATTTCCGCTGCGCTACATTAGTTAATTTTTTAGATGTAAATGCCATGGTTGGGCATATTCTTTTGGATAATGATGTAAATATTTTATGGATGATGAATGAAGTTTAATTTATTTATGGATGATATTAGTGCTCTCATGATGTAAATGGTTTTAATATGTAATGCCGTCCAGGGTGTGTTTTGGGGTGTTACACTAACCATTTTTAACATAGCTAAACATCTAGGGGAGGAAGAAGACATGAATGAAATCAATTGCATTTGAGAAAAATGAGTTGGAGTCAAATGAATTTGATCAATTTTTGTTGGAGTTCGAGTTAGTATTAGATAGTGAATCTGTAAAATCTTCTGAGACTACTGTAAATATTTCTTCTATGGGGACATGGATCCCAAAGTTTGAGGAGGTGTCACCAAGTGACACAAAGCCTATTTCATCTAGTGTCACAGCACCATAACCCAAGTTGAAATCCCTTCTAACTGACTTGAAATAAGTCTTTTTGGGGGAGGAATAAACTTATCTAGTGGTCATTTCTTCTAATTTGTCCAAGTCACAAGATTCAGAATTGAAAGAAGTCATAAAAAGGCATCAAAATGAAATTAGATGGACCATAGCTGACATTAAGGGTATAAGTCCTCTTGTTTGTACGCATTGTATATACTTGGAGGACTCTAAACCCTTTCTTCAACCATTGCGACGATTAAATCCACATCTAAAAGAGGTTGTAAGGGCTGAAGTGCTAAAATTGATCAATGCAGGTATCATTTACCCCATCTATGACATTAAGTGGGTAAGTTGCTGAGCACTCAACATTACATTATTTTATAGCTGAACTTATTCACTTTAGGTTTGCTAATGTCCTAATTTTCTTTACTTCGTATAGTTTACATGTTAAGCCTTGATTTCTATGATTACAGGTAAATTGGGTGTAAAGGTTGAGTTTAAGCATTAATAAGATGGCAAGAGACGAGTTAGGGTTGAGTTTGCTTGAGAGAAGATGAAGCGGGGAGCCTTAGAAGTATTTTGGAAGAAAATAAAAGTTCTACCGGTAGGTATAATACCAGTAGGAAGGTAGATAAAGGAAGGTTCTACCGGTAGGAAGACAATTCTACCAGTAGCAAAACTTACAGAAGTTTACATCTTTTTCATCAAAGAAGTTTTACCGGTAGTTAAACCTGTTCTATCAGAAGAAAAATTATAGTACTTTTTTTCAGAGAATTCCTACCAGTAGAAAAAGCCGCAATACTTTTAGAAGTTTTGTTAGACAGAGATTCTACCTGTAGGTTTTACTGTTCGAGGCAGATTTTCACGAGAAGCTCAATTAAAGATCAGATCTTGCCATATCTTTTGGGGATTCTCAACCAATTAAAGGAGATAATTTTGGAGAAGATATTTACCAAAGATCTGAAGATTCTCCTTCCAACGAGAATAAATAGGAGACCCTTTGGGGAATAGAGATAGAACGTTTTGGAGTTTTTCTTCTACTTTTTGCTGTTCTTTACATTAGAGAGTTTTAGGGTTATTTTATAGAGTTTTGCATTATTCTTCTTTTAAGTTAAGTTCTTTTATTTGTTCAAGCAATATTTACATGCAGTTGTCTTTACTTTCAAAGTCTTGTTATTTACATTCAATTTTTCAATACAAGCGACCAGTTTTAATTGAATCTGTACATTTCTGAATTCAATTATGTTTTCTTTAATGCTTTGTGTTATTTCCATTATCATGAGTGAGTAGCCTTCCTCTGAATAATTTGGAGAAAGAGTCTCAACCTATGAAGTAGAGCATATGCTTTAAAGTAGGATTTTAAAATTTATGCGATTGATTTAGTAGGCTATATTTTCAAAAACCTAATTGGTTTGCATAATTCCCGATTATCTATATACACTTAGTTTTGGTATAGATAATTAGTGGTATTTTCTACGACCTATAGAATATTGATTCTTCCACCATAAACCATCTTTCAATTGCTACATTAGTTCTTTCAAAGTTTTTAGTTGAAAATCATCCGTCTATAGTAGTTTAAATACGAAAGCATATGAGTTATAGATTTAGGGTATAAACTCTTGTTCATAGGTGGGACGAATTCTGAAGATTATCTAGTTTTCCTTTTATTGAATTTCAATTTCATTAGTAGTTAACTCTCAAAATTCTCAACTTCAAAGAGCTTTTTCTTTTTATTTTTCATCACCTTGGATTCCAATTCTTTCCCTGAGGAGAAGACCTTGGACATTTTGTTTGAGTTATTACATGATAGAGCTTTCGTGAAAATACAACCCTTTTGGAGAGCAAGCATAAGCCCTACCCAAGTAGTACCTAAAAAATTTGGTGTCATGGTAGTTAAAAACGATGAGAATGAGTTATTCCTTACTCGTATTATTACGGTTTGACGCATATGTATTGACTATCGAAAGTTGAACTCTATCACAAGAAAAGAAAACTTTCCTTTGCCTTTTCTCAATCATTCTTGAAAGCATAGCTGGTTATGCTTTCAATTGTTTCTTGAAAGGGTACTATGGGTATAACCAAATTGAGATTGCCTTAGGTGACCACCTTCGGACCACCTTCAAATGTCATTTTGGTACTTTTGCTTATAAAAAAAATGTCATTTGGATTGTGCAATGCTCCAGCCACATTTCAACGTTGCATGTTAAGTATTTTTAGTGACATGGTGGTGCATTTTTTGGAGGTCTTTATGGATGAATTTTTCATGTATGGTGACTCATTTGAGTTTTGTCTAAATAACCTAAAAAAAGTCCTCACTCGGTGTGAGGAGATAAATCTTGTCTTGAATTGGAAAAAATGTCACTTTATGGTGACACAAGGGATTTTATTAGGCCATATTGTTTCGTCTGAAGGTATAAGAGTGGATAAAGCTAAAATTGATATAAATGGCTACCTTACACCACCTAAGGTTGTTAAAGATGTTAAAACATTTCTAGGTCACGCTGGGTTTTATAGGAGATTCATTAAGGACTTCAGTTTCATATCTAGAACTATGTGTAATCTTCTATGTCAGGATGTCACATTCGAGTGGAATGAGGCTTGCCAAAAGGCTTTCGAGAAGCTCAAAGGCCTGCTAATTTTTGCGCCCATCATGCAGCCTTGTGACTGGTCCTTACCCTTCGAACTCATGTGTAACGCTGGTGATAATGTTGTAGGTGCTGTTTTGGGACAGTGGAAGGATAATTGACCTTATGTGATATACTATGCAAGCAAGACCTTGAATGACCCACAAATGAACTATTCCATGACAAAAAAGGAATTGGTTGTAGTAGTATTTGCTTTGGATAAGTACATGTCGTATTTAGTTGGGTCCTTTATTGTTGTTTTTACTAACCATGCAGCCTTGAAATACTTTCTCACGAAAAAGGATGCCAACACACGTCTATTTTGATGGATACTCTTACTCCAAAAATTTGATCTGATCATCAAAGAAAAGAAAGGAGTAGAGAATGTGGTGGTAAACCATCTCTCCAGGCTGAACTATGACACAAAAGAGGAATCCCTACCAATTAAAGAGACTTTCCCTAATGAACAACTTCTTGTCATTTCTGCGGTACCTTGGTATGCAGACATTGCCAACTTTTTGGCCACAGGTTCCATTCATTCTCACTACACCTCGGTTGATAAAAAAAAGTTTTTAAGAGAGGTGTGTGGCTTCTTCTAGGAGGATCCATAATTGTTTAAATATTATAAGGATCAGATCATAAGATGTTGTGTACCTAATCATGAAATCAGCTAGTTAATCTCTTTTTATCATTCTAAAGCCTGTGGTGGGCATTTTTCCTCAAAGAAAACCACTGTAAAAATCTTACAGTGTGGATTTTATTGGCCCATCCTTTTCAAAGATGTGCATGCCTTTCGTCTAACATGTGATAGATGCCAAAGATTGGAGAATATTTTTAAAAGAAACATGATGCCCTTGAACCCCATAATAGTGATTGAGATTTTTGATTGTTGGGGAATTGACTTCATGGGACATTTCCCCCTTCCTTTGGCTATCTATAGATCTTGGTCACTATTGATTATGCAACCAAATGGATTGAAGCAATTTCATGCTGATTAGCACAGAATATTGCACATCATGTATACAGTTGCACCCCTTTTTATACTTGTTCTTGTGCTGAAAATGGGAGGAATTGCAATATTTCTAACAATGAATGAGGTTTCGGTGTGTTTGCAAGCAAAGAGTTGGAAATGGCGTGAGTTAAGCCCCCATCGTAGTGCTCAAAGTCAATGGAAATGAAGGGGAGGTTTGACGATGGCTTGGAAGGTGAAAAGACCAAGATTTGAGCAAAACAAGTAAAAACCTACTGGTAGGTTTTCTCATAAAACTACCGGTAGGTTTTGTGTACTGGAGTTGGATCTACCGCAAACCTTCTGGAAGGTTTTGGCTACTAGAGTAAAACCTACCGGTAGGTTTGGCCATCGACCTACCTGTAGGTTTTGCTGAAAAATGCCTGAAGCCTGCAACTCAGACTCCAACTGTATGGGGGGGCCTACCTATGCTTCTCCAACACCTACCCTGACATGTTTTACCTACACCCATGCCATCCTTACACAAAAGCCTGACTTTGGAAGATGAGGCATGGGAGAAGAGGAGAAGAGGAGAGAGAAGGAGAGAAGCTGGTCAATGGTGCATGGGAGTGCAGGCATGCCTGCACCTTGCTTGTGTAGGTACCCAAACTCTCCCAATCATGGAATTCAGTCAGCACACAGGCCATAAAGCTCCATGGACGAAAATTACACTAGACTCTACACATTACACAGGATAGTTCATCACCTTTAGGGAGAGAATCTCCCAAGGTAGAAGATAGAGTTTTAGAGAAAGAAAGCTTAGATTACACTAGACTCTATGGACGAAAATTACGCTAGACTCTACCCATTTCCTTTGTGGTAAGTTATATTTCACTTGTAATCTACATTTCTTGCATTGTAATCTCTTTTAATTCAAGTGTAATCAAGTTTAATCAAATGTTCTTGCACTTCATTATTTTTGCTGGGTTTCTCTGCAACTTTTCCATTTTGGTATGAAATAAATTCTCTTTGTAGTTTACTTCTTCCTAGCATTAATATATGTTCTAAGCTTCATTCTCATCTCATTTTTCATTTGCATTTCATCTACATGTCTCTTTACTTTATGAATGCTTTTACTTCAACCATGAGTAGCTAAGCTTTTTGTTGGCTAATCCAAGGGGAACTTCCTCTTGGGTATGCTAAATCAACTCTTCTCCATTCTACCTTGGAGTGTAAAGTACTTGGTTTGACTAGGTTGAGTGCGGACGTGGTTGTGAGCTCTTGATACACCGTAAACTTGTCACGGGGTATGCTTGAGCCTACATTCCACATTGGTCCCTCACTTCCTACGAATCAATCAAGCACCTAGGCACCATTGGTTGAAGGAATTGTGTTGATTTGGCATTCCCATTGGAATGACCTCTTTGGATTAGCCGACCTTGTTTTATTGCATTTCTACAACCAATCTTCACTCACCAAAACACCAATTCACAAGATTTTTACACTTTTTCATTTTTACAAAATCACCTTCACACGATTCAACCTTGCTTCCCTGAGGAGACGACCTTGGAATACTCAATTCCAAATAAAACATGACACTTGAAATTCTCTCTACGCTTGGGGAGCGCTTTTGCACACACACGTTTTTCCCATTTCTATCATCGAACCCGAGGGAGAGTGACACTCACCTATCCATATAAACCATACACATATCAAGGGTTCATTTTTGGAGATTAGGGTGAATGCAAACCAAGCATTTTTGGCTCCGTTGCCGGGGAAGGCAAAACGTTGAATTCGAAGGTGATTTTCGGACAACGGAGGTAAGTCCCATGATTCTCATCACGGGCCGAGGTACGTTGCTCCTTGTATATACTTTTGTTTACTTTTCCTTTCATTTGTAGTTATTTTTTTTGCATGTGGGGACGGGACGACCAAAATAGATTGGTTAGACAACCCCTAGGACCCAACATGAATCTAGACCAAGACCCACCCAAGGATGCTGGTGATAATTTTGAGGATGTCAAACCCTAGAATGCATCCTCACCCTCCTAGGAATGAAGGAAACAATATCTCAATTGATCCTCCGGCGAGGTCTATGCGGGATTATCTCCAACCCACTCGAAGCCCCACTCCCTCATGCATTCTTTTACCGATCCAAGCTCATGCCTTCCTAGTTAAATCGGGAATGTTACAACTACTTCTTCAATTCCATGGAATTGAAAGAGAGAATCCTTATTTGCACATTACGGAGTTTGAGGAAATAGTTAACACCTTCCTAACTAATCATGCCATGGAAGACATAGCTCGCATGAAATTGTTTCCCTTTTCCCTTAAAGACAAAGCCAAAACGTGGTTGAATTCCTTCAAGCCTCGATCAATAAGCTCTTTGGCACAAATGCTTTCTGAGTTTTTGAACAAATTATTTCCGGTGCCTAAAACCACCGCTCTTAAAAAGCAAATCTAATTTTTTTCGAAAAAGCCCAATGAGCAATTTTATCAATGTTGGAATCGCCACAAGGAATTGCTACAATCCATTCACACCATGGCTTTGAACCATGGCAATTGGTGAGTTTATTCTATGAAGGGATTACACCGGGCCATCGACAGTTCATCGATATGATGTGTAATGGGGATTTTTTAAACAAGGATCCCGATGAGGCCCTAGAATACTTCAATACATTGGCACAAAATGCACAATCTTGGGATATCATGGATCCCACCGATGTACCGAGGTCTTATCCGGGTAGTAATCAACCAAGTGGGGGAGGGATGCATGATTTAAGGGATCGGGAAGACTTTTTTTCCAAAATTGCCAAATTTTCTCAGAAAGTGGAGAGTCTTGAGGTCAATAGGAGACACGAGGTATCCAACATTTCCAAGACCAGGGAGTTTTGCTCTATTTGTGAGAGTGTTGAGCATTCCATCTCGGAATGCCCCAACATTCCGGCACTTAAAGAAGTTTACCATGAGCAAGTCAATGCATTCAATCAAAGTAGGCAATCATTCTTCCCACACTCTAATACATACAATCCAGGTTGGAGTAATCACCCGAACTTTAGTTGGAAGAATGAGAATCCCACTCCTCACGGGTCTAGTTCATATTCACCTCCCATGCCTCCCAAACAAAATCAATATCATGATCAAGGTCCTTCGTCTAGCTCCCAAAACTCCCGGTCCAATCCACGAGGGTTTTCACAAAACCCGCCTCCACAAAGTTTTGGTCAACAAGGACCATCCAACCAACCACCTCATAAAAGAAATTTGGAAGATGTGGTGCACCAATTCATCCAAAGCCAAACTACCATCAACAATCAAATTGCCGCTGCTTTTAATGACCTTCGTACTCAAATCACAAAATTGACCAATGCCATAGGGTCGTCCTAACAAGAGAAAGGGAAATTTCTCGCTCAACCTCAAGAAAACCCTAGGTGCCAACATGTGATTGAGTCATTCGAGCCCACTAAAGAGAGTTGTGAGCAACTCAAGGCGGTCATTACCCTAAGGAGTGGCAAACAAATCGACAAGACCATTGTGACAAAAGTCTCACCTAAGACCACATTGACAAAAGAGAAAGAGACTAAGGGTGACTCCAAGGGGGGTGAGGTGAGTGAGAAAGAAAAAAATGTTGATATAAATGTGCATGCATGTGCTATTCCAGCTCCTTTTCCCAATCGTTTGAAGCCACCCGTGAAGGTGCCTAATTATTCTGACATTATTAAGATGTTCAAGCCGGTTAAGATCAACATCCCACTCCTTGATGCTATAAAGCAAATCCCCTCATGTGCCAAGATTTTGAAGGATTTGTGCACCGTAAAAAGAAAGTTGAATGTGCACAAGAAGGCATTCCTCACCGAGCAAGTAAGCTCAATCTTGAGGACAAACACACCGCCAAAGTTCAAAGACCCCGGCTGCCCAACCATTGCCATCACAATAGGAAATTGTCGGGTGGAGCAAGCACTTCTTGACTTGGGGGCAACTGTCAATCTCTTACCCTATTCAGTGTACCAACAATTCCAACTTGAAGAGTTGAAGCCAACTCCAATCACTCTTCAATTGGCAGATTGAAGCGTTAGAACACCAAGGGGAGTAGTTGATGATGTCTTAGTTCAAGTTGATAATTTCTATTTCCCTGTTGATTTTATTGCACTTGATACCCATCCAGTTGCTAATCCTAGTTCTCAAATTTTCATCATACTAAGTAGACATTTTCTTGCTACATCTAATGCCGTGATTAATTACAGAAACAGTCTAATGAAGCTTGCATTCGGGAATATGACGATGGACCTCAATGTATTCAATTTGTGCAAACAACTGGGGGACGATGAGGAAGTGCATGAAATCAATAGGATTGATACATTGGTGGAGAATCACTTGGAGCTATTGAGCACTTTGGAGTTTGAGGAAAAGAAGATTGTTGATCAAGAGGAGCCGGAGAGTTTACAAGGGGTAGAAAAATGGACCCTAACATTTGAGAGACTTCCTTTGCAAGACAACAAGATCTTTCCATCGACTATGCAAAATCCCATCTTGGAGTTGAAGCCATTACCATCCAACCTCAAATATGCATTCTTGGGGGAGAATGAGACCTTCCCGGTGGTAATAAGCTCAACTTTGGAGGCGAAGCAAGAAGAGGATCTATTGAATGTGTTGAGGAGGCACAAGGGAGCAATTGGTTGGACAATTGCCGACATCAAGGGGATAAGCCCCCTTATTTGCACACACCGCATCTACCTTGAAGAAGACTCTAAGCCGTCCCGACAACTACAGAGAAGGCTGAACCCTATCATGAAGGACTTGGTGAGGGATGAGGTACTCAAACTACTTGATGTGGGCATCATCTTTCCAATTGCTGACGGTAAATGGGTTAGTCCCACTCAAGTGGTGCCAAAGAAATCGAGGGTCACCGTGGTTGCAAATGAGGAGAACGAGATGATTCTGACAAGAGTAGTCACCGAATGAAAAGTTTGTATCGACTATCGGAAGCTCAACTCTTGCACAAGAAAGGACCATTTCCTTTTGCCATTCCTCGACCAAGTATTGGAGAGAGTAGTCGGACACTTGTTCTATTATTTCTTGGATGGATACTTCGGCTACAATCAAATTGAGATTGCATTGGAGGATCAAGAAAAGACCACCTTCTCTTGCCCCATCGGTACCTTTGCCTACCGACGCATGCCATTTGGGTTGCGTAATGCCCCAAGGACTTTTCAAAGATGCGTGATGGGAATTTTCAGTGATATGGTGGAAAAAATTGTGGAAGTCTTCATGGATGACTTTTTCGTATTTGGGGATTCATTTTAGGGGTGTTTGGAGAACTTGGAGAGAGTACTCGAGAGATGCGAGGAGAAAATTTTGGTTCTCAACTGGGAGAAGTGCCACTTTATGGTGACACAATGAATAGTGCTCGGGCATATCGTTTCGGCGAAGGGGATCGAAGTTGACAAATCAAAGGTTGAAGTCATTTCCAACCTCCCCACGCCAAAGGTAGTCAAAGACATTAGGTCGTTTCTTGGCCATGCCGACTTTTATTGTCGTTTTATAAAAGATTTTAGTGCATTGGCTAGGCCCTTGACCAATTTGCTTTTCAAAGATGTCCCATTTGTGTGGTCGGATGATTGTGAGGCATCGTTTAAAAAACTAAAAAGCATGCTCACTTCACCTCCGATCATGCAATGCGAGTGATTATACAGTCGGTGCAGTGCTCGGTCAAAGGGAAGACAAAGGACCATATGTAATATACTACGCTAGTAAGACTCTGAACGAGGCACAAATGAATTACATCACCACCGAAAAAGAGTTATTAGCATTAGTATTGGCATTGGATAAATTTCGATCTTACATCATTGGTTCACCTATAGTAGTCTATACCGATCACTCTGCTTTGAAGTATCTTTTTTCTAAGCAGGATACAAAACCGAGACTCATTGGGTGGATCCTCCTACTCCAAGAATTCAACTTGATAATGAAAGACAAAAAGGGAGTGGAGAATGTGGTGGCGGACCATTTATCCCGACTTGTGGTTCAAGACGCCGATGAGTATATTCCTATCCCTGATTCTTTTCTTGACGAACATTTACTTTCTATTCATTCTATTTGTCCTTGGTATGCTGACATATGCAATTATCTTGCTACAGGACAAATACCACCGCACTGGAACCCAGAGGAAAAAAAGAGGTTTATGGCGGATGTGAAGTACTTCTACTTCGATAACCTATATTTGTTCAAGTATTGCCCAGACCAAGTGATGAGGAGATGCATACCGAAAAATGAAAAACGGGAAGTCCTTGCATTCTGTCATTCTGAGGCATGCGGTGGCCATTTCTCTTCTAAAAAGACTTCGGCAAAAGTTCTACAATCAGGTTTTTATTGGCCCACATTAATCAAAGATTGTGTTTCTTTCTGTAAAGAATGCGATAGGTGCCAACGTTTAGGTAGTGTGACCCGAAGGAACATGATGCCCCTCTCCCCTGTACTTGTTATTGAGATATTTGATTGTTGGGGCATCGACTTTATGGGTCCCTTCCCCATGTCTTTTTGGCTACCTATATATATTACTGGTAGTTGACTACGTGTCCAAATAGGTGGAGGCTATCCCAACCAATACCAATGACCACCGGGTCGTGGTCAAGTTCTGAAAAGAGAACATCTTTTTAAGGTTCGGGATGCCTCGTGCTATGATAAGCGACGGTGGTTCCCATTTCAGTAATAGGCCATTTGCATCCTTAATGCATAAATATGGCATCACACACAAGGTGTCCACCGCATATCACCCACAGACCAATGGCCAAGCCGAGTTGGCCAATAGGGAAATCAAGAACATCCTAGAGAAAACGGTGAACTCCAATAGGAATGATTGGTCACTTAGGTTGACCGATGCCCTTTGGGCTTACGGCACTACTTACAAGACCATTCTAGGCATGTCACCCTATAGGCTAGTCTATGGCAAAGCTTGCCATTTGCCAGTTGAAATGGAGCACAAAGCTTACTGGGCCATCAAGACCTTGAACTTCAATTTGAGAATGGTCGGAGAGAATAGGAAGTTGGAGATGAATGAATTAGAGGAGATCCATAGAGATGCATATGAGAGCTCAAAAATTTCAAAAGAGATGGCTAAGATTTTTCATGATAAATCCATTTTAAGAAAGACATTTGAGCCCGGACAAAAAGTGCTCTTGTACAATTCTCGACTCTCTATCTTTCAAGGAAAACTCCGATCTCGTTGGGATGGCCACTATCTTGTCAAGGTGGCCTATCCCAATGGAGCTGTGGAAATAACCAACCCCGAGGATGGCAAGACATTCAAGGTCAATGGCCAAAGACTTAAGCCATTTTCGAGGGTTTTGAAGGTCAAAAGGTGGAGAAGGAGTTGGTGGATCCGGTCTACCCGGACCTTTTGTGAGGAATAATTGTTCAAAGTAATTTTAGTGTATAGTTGCTTTCTTTTATCCTTTTTAATTGCAAGTTCATTTATCACTTACTTTATCTTTGCATATAGTGTTTTCCTTCTTAGTGCAGATATTGGTGTTTTTGTCAAAGCTCAAGTGCGAGGTGTTTTCTAACCCTTCTCATCTTTTTACAGTCCTTCATTGCATATCATATCTTTTTTGTTGCATTGAGGACAATGCATAAATCAAGTTGGGGGGTGAGGTGCACCATTTGCATGATACACCAAGTTTTGTGGAAATTTTTTGTTAATAATACCAATTTTTGTGGTGAAATTTACCTTTCACATATTCCACAGATTTTTGTTTACAATAGTTGCAAATTATGTGAAAATTTTGAAATTTTTTGTGAAAAATATCTGGATGTTGACCTATATTCCCCTATTTTAGGTGTTATGGGTTTATTGATATTATTGATCTTTGCCCTAAACTTTGAATACATGAGCACATTATAGAAGTTCATCCTATGCTTGAGTATCACTTATGTGTTTGCTTTTGAACTCAACCTTAAGTGCACCTTGAATGTTTAATTTTGGCAATTTACGGATTGGATTCATATTTTAGTGCTTGACATGAATAGTGGAGATGAGTAAGGACCCATGAGAGCTTTAGTGTCAATCCTTGTTGGAGGGAACTTACATTTACTCAAGGAACAATTTTTCAAATTTCAAATTTGTTCAATAATCTCATTATGCTTGTTTTGGTTAGATGCATTTGGGTAGTGGATTGACTTTGTCTTGATATGCACAATGCTCCCCTATGCCTATCTAGAAATGATCTTAGGCCATCCTTGATTACTTTGAGCCTTAGCCTTTTTCTTGTGAAAAGTTTATCCCTAGTGTCGTGATTAAGCCTTAGTTTTAAATTCGTTTCCATGCCACACATTTGACCAAGCCAGTGCAAAATGATAAAAATCTACCACACCTTGGTTGTTCCTAGAGCTGAATATGAGTGATCATAAAAGAGAAGGAATTGTGGTGCGAATACTCAACAAAAGGGATGAACAAAGTTGAATTCAAAAAGTTGAATGAAAAAAGGATGAAAAATCCAAGAAAAAGAGAAATAAGGGGTGAAAGCAGAAAAGATTGACAAAAGAAAAGGAAAATGTTAAGGAAAAGAAAGAAAAAGAAACAAAGAGTGTGGTGATGGTGTTAGACTGGAAATCCCATGAAAAGGGAGATGTTTTTGAAATAAAGGTCATTCACTAGGAACAATCCTCTTTGTTACCCTCTATCCTTCCTTTCACTTACCTCAATATCACCCCAAGGCCTCATTACAACCGTGAAAAGTCCTAAATGATCTAGAGAAATCATTGGGGGGGGGGGGGGGGGGAGCATACCTTTAAAGAAAAAGAGAAGTTGATTTTGCTATCTAATGCCCTAGCATTCCTTTCATGAGATTATGCCAAGGTTGTTTCATTTTTATGCATGTACTTCATTTTTGGATTATATGTGAGCATACTTTATTTTGTGCACAAGATTATATCTCACATATACACATGGAGAGCATGCCAGGATAACCATATTGTGATTCATTGTCAAGAGAAACCCTTGGTGATGTTTGCATCGAAGTTGAATGTGGATAGCCAAGTGAATGTGAATTTCGTTGTGTAAATGCTTAAATTACATGTCTATTTCACACACACAAGAGTTTGAAAATGAATGTGTGCTTGGTTCGGGTATTTGAACGATGTGTTATGTAGCCCTATGCTTGTGGGATGGGGCAATATTGCTCAAACTTTTGATATTTGTAGGAATTAGGAATGCCCTTGTTGTTTGAATCTGTGTTTTACATTTTGGGTATTCATTTTGGTAGTTAAATGTAGAAATCCATGCCTTGTGTTTTGAAAGCATCAAAATTTTAAATCATATTGCAATTTCGGAAATGACTTGGGGCATGACCCTTAAATTGTGGTTCACAAGTGTAGCCCATGTTTTTGGAAGAATAGAGGTCATAAATAGGGTGTTAGAATGTGTAGGGATCGAAATAAAGTAGAGTGGAAATGGAATTGGGAAGCCCAGGGGTTTTGTGTAAAAAGGCAAAAACTACCGGTATGTTTGGTTCAAAACCTTCCGGTAGGTTTCACTCCAGTGCACAAAACCTACCGATAAGTTTTCATCGACCTACTGGTAGGTTTTGCCCAGAAGGCTAAAAATGGGGGTTTTAAGTCATCTTTTTCGGGGGACTGTTCATTTCCTTCAAAACCTCCGAACTCCAAAGCTCTCTCCTCTCCCTCTAATCTCTTCCAAACCTCAAGATACCTCACCCAAACCATCAAATCCTCCATTTCTCTTGTCTAGGGTTGGTTATTAAGTGGATTTTGCCAAAAATTTGTGGACATTCTTATAAACCCTAGGTCTCCAAAATTTTCCCCCAAATTCTAATTTCTCTTAGGGTTTCTTCAAAACCTTGACATCTTTTGCTATGGCTCGGTTAGGAAAGATCTCCCTCGACACTTTTGAGCCCATTGAGTGGCTCTTGATATGGGTTTTGAAATTTTTAGGTATTGGGGCAATGTTGATTTCCATGGCCCGCACGAAGCGCACAGAACCGGTTCCCCACAACTCGTAGGCACTAGTTCCCGCAAGATGACCGGGGAGGGCTCGAGTGGAGATAGGGCTAAGAGAAGGAAAAAGGCCCGAAACGATGCTCACAACCAAAGCATTGACGAGAAAAATGTGTAACGCCCCAAATACCACCCTGGACGACATTACATTCTAAAACCATTTATACCATGAGAGCGACTAAATAAATTCCCTCAATAAAGAAATTTCATTCATCAGATATCATGTCCATAGCATTATCCCAAAAGAATATGCCAAACAATGGCATCTACATCCCAAAAGAATTAAAGTACACCTGACAGCGGAAACATAAAAATAATGTTAGACTTTACATTGCCTCAAAAGGAACTTCCTAATTTATCACAAAAGAAAATAGAACACTAAGTGTCTCCCTCGGGATCTACGTTCCCTTCTATGGGAGCTTCCCAATGTCCCGGCTCGTCAGTTCCGAGCTCCTCCTCTAGACAAAGACCTGAAATATGTTGTTTGTAGGGGGTGAGCACTAAGCTCTGTAGCAACATTCCTCCCAAACTCGAACAAGGTTTATAAAAACATATAAAATGGCCGGTCTCATTTCACAAATAGCATATATAATCTTTGAAGTAAAACATGGGCATTTTACAACGGAATTCAAGTTTAAGTAGCAATAGTAATAGAAATGAACAATAACAACCAAGTTCCAATAAACATCCATTTCCAAAATATAAACCATTTCCCACACATGATATAAGATTGTCCTCCCCGGCATGAGCATCCTTACAAGGAACCTCTCACCCTCAAGGTTTGGTTTCTCAAGCATCCTTACAAGGAACCTCTTGAGAAAATCACATACTGTCCTCTTTTGGCATGAGCATCCTTACAAGGAACGTCTCACCCTCAATGTTTGATTTCTCAAGCATCCTTACAAGGAACCTCTTGAGAAAATCACATACTGTCCTCTTTTGGCATGAGCATCCTTACAAGGAACCTCTCACTCTCAAGGCTTGGTTTCTCAAGCATCCTTACAAGGAACCTCTTGAGAAGGAATGAGCATCTTTACAAGGAACCTCTCACTCATGTTCCTCCAAACAACCATACAAGAAATACGATATCCACAATTTTCTCAATTAACAAACAATTTCATAAACCCCCAATTTTCTCAAGTAGTTGTACAAAGAGTAATATAAGAAAATGTACAAGAGATCATCATAAATACCATTTTGTTGTTCAATATGAAACACTAAAGTTTTGAAATCAAGAACATAGGAGAAATCAAAAAAAAAACCCCTTTCTCTTGAAACCTAGGGTTTGAAGATGAGAAAAATGAATTTAATGGTTATACCACCATAGATTTGTTTAAAACATGATAATCTTTGCAAGAATGTCAAGAATCAAGTATTTCATACTATATATATAAGAATGAGAGTGAAAACATACATATATTTATGCCTTAACCTCAATGGACAAGAATGGAAGAAAACCCCTACCTTCTTCTTCCTTAGTGTTCTTGAAAAACTTGAAGTTTTGATCCTCTTCAATATGTAAATCCTCCCTTGATTCTTGTGTTTTCCCTTTCTTTTCTCCTCTCTAAGTCTTCCTAGGGTTAGAAATATTGAAATGATGCAAAGAGAGGCATCATTATGTATTTATAGGGTGAGAAATGGTCTCTTGTACGCGATTTCTGAAACCCAGATTCGTCATTGGCGTTTGAACGGTCGTTGTTCTTAGTACTTTTGTTTTTCCATCAGACAAGAGTACTGGAACGCACTTTCGTTCGAACGTTTATTCACGTTCGAACGTCGATTCACGTTCGAACAGAATTCCTGTTTTTTTTATGAAATTTCCAGTGAAATTTTGGCCTATTTAGAGATTGATTTGGAAATTTTTCATGAAATACACTTTTGTAGCCCTGGAAGTATAATATCTACTGTCAAAATTTCAGATTAAATGGACGTCAGGATAAAAAGTTATGATCCAAACACTAAGACAGTGTCTAAAATTCTTCTATCCAAATTTTCTCTAAAGTGTGCTTTCACTCCGAAATACTTCCTAGCTTCCAATACATACCCTATTACCTCGCCTAACATTTTTATTTCTACTTTTCCAATCTACCAAATTCAAACACACATCACTACACATATCCCCATTTTTACCACAATTATTTACTATATATCTATATACATATATAAAAGAAAATGCGGGGTGTTACAAAATGTCACATGCGAGCGGTTTGTGGATAGACTCACTCTTGGGCCAAATAACGAGGTGGTGAGGATCATTGAGGGCCACGAGATAAGGATATGGTTTAAGCCTGTGAGCGGGTCCAAATTGCCAATGTGTAGGGAATTTTATCGGAGATTGAAGGTGGTAGACGAAGACAGGTTGATACTTAGGACAAGTGTGAGGGGGAAGACCTTTGATGTGACCCTAGATTTGATTGCCACTTTGATGAAGTACCAGAGGCTTCCCCCAACACCCCGGTGTATCCACACAACATCCCTGGGGTGCCGGAGTATATGGGGCTGATGTACGAGGACCCGACCCAATTCAGGGGAATTTTCAAGTCGAGGGCCTCAAGCACTCCTATGGGATGATGAATAAGGTCTTACAATACAACTTGATCCCCAAGGGTGCAGAGAAGAACCCGAATGTGGAGAAGCTCGCCCTCCTCCACACGTTTATGACGGGGAAGGCGATGGATGTGGCCCTTTTTCATCTGGGAGGAGATGAAGGAGTTCGATCAGGTTAGGAAGCCGAAGGCGAATCTCCCATTCGATAATTTAGTCACCAAGATATGCTTTCACAGCAAGGTTAAGGGCTACGTCTCTAACGTGCTGACTCCGCCTGAGACAGGAGCCATTGGAAAGTCTAGCAGTAGTAAGAGGACGGCCATGAGTAGGGGTGAACGAGCTAGAGCCCCAAGACCTGAGTCATCAGCTGCAGGGTCGTCTGCTTCTGGGTCATCTACTTTTACCCCGGTGCTCACAGTGTCACAGCGCCTGGACGTTTTGGAGGAAACGGTGCATAGGATTTTGATGATGATGACCAGGATCTTCCAGCATACTTTACTGGGAAAGCCGATCCCCGGTGGTCCTCCGCCTCCAACTACTGTACCTTCCACCTCCACCCCCTCAGTTTCCACTATTGTTGAGGTGGGGGATTCTGATGATGAGGACGACGACGAGGAGGGGAGTGAGTACAAGAGTGATGATGAGGAGGCTGGGGATGATGATGATGGGGATGAGGGTGACGAGTAGGATTTTAGGTTGTGCACAGTTAGGAGTAGAATTGTCAACCTAGTAGAAGAGTACCTAGGATTTTGGGCCGTTTTGTTTTTGAATTCTAACTCCTTGTACTGAAATTTTGAAAGTGATTAATGAAAAGTACCACAATTGTTTGTTCTATCTTGCCCAACTTCATTTCTTTAATGGCATTGTAATTTTTGCATTTTGAATGTTTGGTGATTTACTTGTGCAAATGGATTGTTGTAGTTTTATACTTTGTGGTTTGAAAATAAAGTTTGCTAGGGACTAGCAAAACTCAAGTTGGGGGTGTGATTAGCACAAAATATTGCCCATCATGTATACTGTTGCACCCATTTTTATACTTGCTCTTGTGGTGAAAATGGGAGAAATTGCAATATTTCTAACAATTAATGAGGTTTCGGTGTGTTTGCAAGCAAAGAGTTGGAAATGGCGTGAGTTAAGCCCCCATCGTAGTGCTCAAAGTCAATGGAGATGAAGGGGAGGTTTGACAATGGCTTGGAAGGTGAAAAGACCAAGATATGAGCAAAACAAGTAAAAACCTACTGGTAGGTTTTCTCATAAAACTACCGGTAAGTTTTGTGTACTGGAGTTGGATCTACCGCCAACCTTCCGGAAGGTTTTTGGCTACTGTAGTAAAACCTACCGGTAGGTTTGGCCAACGACCTATTTGTAGGTTTTGTTGAAAAACGCCTGAAGCCTGCAACTCAAACTCCAACTTCTTGGGGGGGGGGCACCTATGCTTCTCCCACACCTACCCTGACATGTTCTACCTACACCCATGCCATCCTTACACAAAAGCATGGGAGAAGAGGAGAGAGAAGGAGAGAGGCTGGTCAATGGTGCAGGGGAGTGCAGGCATGCCTGCACCTTGCTTGTGCAAGTACCCAAACTCTCCCGATCATGGAATTCAGTCAGCATACAGGTCATAGAGCTCCATGGACAAAAATTACACTAGACTCTACACATTACATAGGATAGTTCAGCACTTTTAGGGAGAGAAGCTCCCAAGGTGGAAGATAGAGTTTTAGAGAGAGAAAGTTTAGATTTTTTCATTTTCTTCACCCATTTCCTTTGTAGTAAGTTATATTTCACTTGTAATCCACATTTCTTGCATTGTAATCTCTTTTAATTCAAATTTTACTGGGACCTCCGTATGGACGTTACAGAACTTTTGGAACTAACTAGAGGTCGATCGGCCATCATGCATGCCCTCACTCACCGTCGGGGTCCCCTAGTGTCCCCTTCCCCACTTTATCTTCTTCCTTGGTCATTTTGACCAAAATCCTCAGTTCATACCAACTAGCTCAACCTTCTCCTTCTCCCTCCTGTTTCTCACTCCACAGAATGCCTCTGCACCTGATTTTTTAACCTAATACTCATCTCACAGCCCTCTATCAAACCCCATAATTTGCATGCTTCAACTTAACCTTAAACGTCATAAAAAAATCAATCAAAGTTGATGAATAATAAGATTTTCAAAATTGGATCAGACTCGCAACTCCCATTTTCACCCTTTAAATAACCTCTAAACTCACTTTTGATGATGGAAATGGCTTCGTAAGGTCCAAATTAGCTAGGGAAGACCCTCATTTGAAGCCCAAACACAACAGCCAAAGAGATTAAAAACCTCCATGGCCGAAACTTCACCACCACCATCACACTGCCACCGGCCATGACAAGCCACCAAGCCGCCACCAAACCTTTCCCTAACACCCCTAGAACACAACCTCATGCTTGAATTAACTCAAAACACTCTAGGTTCACATACTTGTTTCACACAAACCCTTAACCCGAAACTTTCAAACTCAAATTTGTGCATGTATGGTAACCCAAATCAAATTCTAAGTGCATAAATGGATTTCTATCATCCATGTTAGGCTAGAAGTATACCTCTGGTTGTTCAAAAACTCCTCTATAGAAAACCTAAAAATCCAAAGTAGCTTTCTCTCTCTGCTTCTATCTTTCTCTCTCTCTCCCCAAACCATTTTTCTTTGATTTTATACATCCTAATCTGCTTAGTCATCTTCAAGCACCTCTATGTCACGTCCAGGAGGGTCTATATCCACTAGGAGACACATTGCAACAATGGAGAAGAAGCATGAAGCTTCTAGTGGCATTCTTGTAATCTCCCAATTCCAGCAATTTTTGAAAATTAATTAAAATATTTTTTAAAAAAAATTTACATACATATCAAAGAAATTGATAGAAAATTTCTTGTCTTCTCGAGTGGTTGTTCTGAAAATGATTCTCAAGTGTAGGAAAACTAATCGTGTAATAACTCAGAAAATACTGAGGTTGTCTCTATAGGGAAATACGGACAAATTCAAACGGTGATATGATATAAAAAAAATAAAAATATTTTGATTTTCAAACATAGTGATGATTAATAAATTCTGAAAATAATATTAAAATAAATCGACTAATCTTCGGATTTCTTACCCATCGCCGGTAGAAGGGACGAGACGACTGGTGCACACCTTGAGGCGGACCAGCCAGCCCAACCCAAAATCCAACTACGAGCTTTTTAAATGCAACAACTTAAGTATATGTTATTGGAGCTGGAATTATTGTGGCTGCTGGCACCAGACTTGCCCTCCAAAGTATCCTCATTAAGGGATTTAGATTGTACTCATTCCAATTACTAGACTCGAAGAGACCGGTATTGTTATTTATTGTCACTACCTCCCCGTGTCAGGATTGGGTAATTTGCATGCCTGCTGCCTTCCTTGGATGTGGTAGTCACTCAGGCTTCTGGAGTCCTTTCCCATATTATGTGTTCTTTACTTTCTGTTATTCTTAATTTTCTTCCTTTTTTGATTTTGACTATTATGTTTTCTTAATTGTATTAATTTTTGGGCATCTATGTTCATTTTAGACAAGCCTCTTCTTGAGCTTTTGTATTCCTAGCCATATCGGGCCAAGTGGGGGGGGGGGGGGGGGGAGCGCTAGAGAGGTAGGGACCGAATGACCCAATCAATCTATCTTGTTATATCTTTACTCTGACTTGGTTAACTATCTGTCACCTTGGGGTCAGATGAGCTTTTGGGGGTCTACAATAATTACAAGCTTGGCCAGCGCCATACCTTAGATGGAGAATAATTAATGAAAATCAGAATTAATGAAAATCAGAATTAAGAAAATACTTGTTTTAATGATAAAACTAATTAATGGAAGAATTAGCATCACATTGATTGTAAGGACTCCAAGTATTACTCGTGCCAAATTCAATTCTCAATGATTAATCAAAGATGTTTACAAATCACCCATGAATTCAAAATCAATTACTTCAATCAACAAAACAACAATAAGCATTGATACCTGCTTGATGAAAAACGTTGTTGTTTCCTAACCCCTAAAATCATCCTTTAATATGTATATGATGTAGGTGCGAAGGGAGTGTTACTCTCCCTTGGGATGATGTCAAAAGAAAGGGCAACGGAATGGTGGGAATGAAATGGAGAATGAATGGAAATGAAATGAACAAAATGTGTGTGTTGTGAACAAAAGTGCTCCCCAAGCGCAAGGAGTCTTTTGAATGTCGTGTTTTACTTGGAGGTACTCCAAGGTCGTCTCCTCAGGGAAGGAAAGTTCAAGTGTGTGAAGGTGATTTTGTCAAAAAGGGAAAAGTGTAAAATCTTTTGTTTGAGTTTTGTGAGTGAAGTTTTGAATGAAAATGAAATGAAAACAAGTGTTGGCTAATCTAAAGAGTTCATTCCAATGAGGATGTCAATCCAACTCAAAGCCTTCCTCCAATGATGCATAGATGAAGGATTGATTCGTGGGAAGCTAGGGACGAAATGGAGGTGAGGATCCAAGCATAACCCGTGACCAGGCCTACAGAATATCAAAGACTCACAACCGTATCCACTCTCAACCTAGTCAAACCGAACCACCGTACACCGAGTGGAGGAAAAAAGAAGAGTTGAAATGGAATCCTCACGGGGAGGTCTCCCTTGGATTAACCAACTAAAACTCTAGCTACTCATGGTAAAAGGAAAGACATGCATAATGTTAAGAGACATGTAGAAGAAATGAAGATTAAAACTTAACTCAATGCAATAAAACTTAAGCTAAGAAGAAAAATATTCAATACCCATTTCAAAGCTTGAAAATGAAGAACTCAAAACAACAATGGTAGAATCTAGAATGCATAACTAAACTTGCAAAGCATTAGAAATAAATGACATTAAAGACAATAAATGAAGCTTACAAGATCCTTACAAAGTATTACAAGTGAAATGGGTGAAGACAATGCAAAAATCTAACTATTCATCATCTTCATCACCAAAACTACTCCTAAGCTTAGGTAGCCACCCTTGAAGAACTTGTGTAATGTTGAATATATGGTGAAGGAGCCTTGCATTTTCGTCCATGGTGGTCCCCCTAGGTGTGTGTAGGCCTCCCCTCAATGGGAGGTGAGTTGATGGCCCTTGACAGGCTAAGACAAGCTTAGCCTGCAACCATCATGGCTGCCCCCTTCTCTCCCATCCTCCTTAAATGCCAAGCCTCCAAAGTCTTCAAATTGTGTAAGGGAGGCATGGTTATAGGTAGAACATGTTGGGATAGGTGTGGGAGAAGTGTAGGTGGGACCCCCAAGCAAGTGGGATATGATTTGCAGGCGTCTGGGCTGTTCTGGAGATTCTGGGCACGGCGTACCGGTACGCGTACCGGTACGGTTTGGCTATTGGAGTTAGGCGCACCGGTACGGTTTGCCTGATCTGGACCATTTTTCGTATAATTATCATAACTTTTGATCTAACCGTCAGATTGAGCTGAAATTTTGACACAATACAGAAGACATCCAGATCTACAACTTTCATGTTTTTCACTTTTTCAGATTCGAAGTGGATCATGGTCAAAAATGAGAAAAACAGCGGTACTATGTCAAAACTTTGGGAAACCAGTGGGCTAAACCTTCCAAATTTCATTTTTCTTGGTTTCTTCACCTTTAAGCCTCCAAATCCTCATTGAATGTGTCCATCTCTTCACCACTCATTCATCCTTAGTTGCAAGGTTATAAAATTCATCATTTACGCTATAATTACCTGCAACATCAAAAATTCAACATTATTCATAATTTCGGCTAACTCTAAGTTCTTAATTACAAAGTTGAGTTAAAATGCATGTAATGAGGCCATCAAATATGCAATATTTTGTGCTTATCAGTACCTACTTTAGGGTCAAAATCAACCACTCACGGATGAGAAACATTCCTCCGATTATGCAAAAATTAAACTACTCAGACATATTGCGTGTTGAATTGAAAGCAAGTATGAAAGACATATCAATTGAAAAACAAAGAAAACTAATATTAAAAGAAAAATTAAATCCAATACTGTATCTAAAACAAAAACTAAAGATTATTACAAAAATAATAAATCAAAAGTACTCTGTATTTAGGCTAAAGAAGAAAAATGCTCTGTGTGTTGTTTCGCTAAAGAAGAAACGGTCTGAACCCCAAAATGTCTGAAGCTTCCTCTTGCCCTAGAAGTCCAACGCTAAAAAGATCTTCCCCCCCCCCCCCCCTCTCTCTCTCTCTCTCTCTCTCTCGTTTGGTTTAAGAAGAGAAAATGGATGCACAAGATACGACCAATCACCCAAAGCTCCTCTTCTTCTTCTTTACGTCTCTCTCTCATTCAGAGAATATCTCCAAGATTCGGACAATGGGAATTTCCGAAATAGGATTATTTTTGTGTTTTGACTCTCTTGTACTAGTACAAAAAGAAGGAAGGAATCAGTAGCAGACCTCTTTGTCCATGATGAACCAGTAGAAAGCAGGTAGAATCGGTAGAAAAGCTCTCTATTTACTTTGACTTCATATGTTTCATTTTAGTTGAGTTTGCATTTTATGAGGAATCAATTTGTTTGTAGGTAATGTGATGTAAGAATGTTGTTTTAAAATCATTTGGATTGGATTGGAATGCTTTGGGAAGTTGCGAAGACAGTTGGACTTTAACTAAGAGCATCACAACAAAGAGGCATAAAAAGACTAGTTCTACCAGTAGGAGTGGTACCAGTTCATCAGGTAGCAAATAGAGTTTATACTGGTAGCAGAATAGTTGTACCTGTTCATTCCAAAGTAGAAAGTTTGCTACCAATTCATTCCTATTTTCCTATCGATTCATCTGAAGTCTGGATAAGCAAAGAAAAGACTTATCGGTTCATCACTGCTTCCTACTAGTTCATCTTAACCAGAAAATTTCCTATCGGTTCATGCTTACTGTTCTACCGGTTCATTAGAGTTCAAATTCATAAGGAGTCCTATTTGGAAAGGTTGACCAGCTAATTCTCAAGGAAATCTACCAAGACTCTCATTGGATGAGAGAGAGAGAAAGACAAACAAGGATGGGAATTTTTAGCCAACCAATACTTCCTTTGGAAGGAGCCAAAATTTTAGAGGATATATATATATATATATTAGTGTTCTTGGGGAGGAAGGATCGTTCTTTTCCTTCTTTAGTGTTTCCTCTTGCTAGGGTGCTTCATCATTTTTCTTCATTGGCTAGGGCTAGGGCATCTCTTCTTCAATGGTTTTTCTTCCATAGCAAACATAAATTAGTTTTATTTTCTTTATCTTCTTGTGTAGTTTAATTACAAAGTACTTTCAATTCTTGTTTTGGTATTAATTTTCATTCTTCTTTAGATACAAAGTCTTGAATATTAAGTTTTGTTTTCAATATATTTTCATTTTCTCTTTAATTAATATATTTCATAATAGCTTTAAATTCATTACGTGCTATGCATGATTAGTTTAGTTCTGATATAATTGAAGGAGGGATTCTCATCCGCGAATGGGTGATTTTGACCTAAATTAGGTTTTAACATTTAGTGTTAATTTGTTGATTGAAACAGTTGAATTTGGAAACATAGTTGATTTATAAACGTCTTTGCTTAGAGGTAGACAATTGAATTTGGCACAGATAATTCTTAGAGTCCTTGCAATAAATATGATTCCAATTCTTCCATTAATTAGTTTTGTCATCAAAATACATATTTTTTAAATTCTAATTTTAGTTGAATATTCTCCGTCCAAGTGAGTTTGATTACAATCTTGGATGAGTTATAAATTGGATCAAAATTCCTATTCACGGTGGGATGAAATCCAAAAATTAGCCAGTTTATTTTAATATTGTTTCTTAGTTTTTACCAATTATCACCATCTTTGAAAACTAAAATATTTTTATTTTTTTTAAACATCATATCACTTTTCGAAGTTGTCCTTGTTTCTCTGTGGAGATGACCTCAGTATTTTCTGAGTTACTATACGATAAATTTCCTACACTTGGGAAGTAGTTTCATATTTACCACTTTTAAGGATAACCATTTTTGGCGCCTCTGCCAGGGACAACAAGTGTACAAATTTGAAAGGTGATTCATATTAACGGTAGGTAAGTCTTATGATTTTCATCATGAGCCCAGGTACGGTTTTTTGCTGCAAATCATTTGTAAATTTTTCTTTTCATTTATAGCATTTTAGTTTTTGCATGTGGCCATGTGATCATATGGATAGACTTGTTAGACGTGACCAAAGACCGAATATAAAAATAGCCGATGAAAATAATAATGACAACATGCAAAACTTGAGGAATTGCAAAAATAATTTTCCAATTGTTCCTCTCGTAAATCCGAAAAATGTTGTAGATAATCTCCCAGTTGTTCCTCTCGTGTGAACAATGAGAGAATATCTCCAACCCACACGAACCTCTGCACTATCTTGCATATCTTTTGTCATGCAAGTACATGCATTTGTAGTTAAACCAGGCATGCTCCAATTACTTCCCCAATTTTATGGTGTAGATAGGAAAAACCCTTATCTCCACATGAAGGAATTTGAGGAAGTGGTTAGTACATTCATTGAATAAAATGAGCAAGAGGAGATTGGGAGGATGAAACTGTTTCCCTTTTCACTTAAGGACTCAATCCAATACCTGAATCAATATCTGGTATAAAATATCCATTTTGCCTGTAAGAAAATGTTCCAAAGGGGCAGCTGAAAGTGGTCTTCTCTTGGTCCTCCAGAGCAATTTCTATGTGATTGTAGCCTAAATATCCATCCAAGAAGCATTAAAACAAATGGCCTACAACCCTCTCGAGAACTTAATCAATGAAAGGCAATGGAAAGTGATCTTTGCAGGTGCAGGAGTTGAGAATCCTATAATTAATGCATACACTCCACCCGATCACCACCTAAGTTGGAATCAACTCCTGGTTCTCGTTAGCTACAACGATGACCCTCGACTTCTTTGGAACCACCTAAATAGGGCTCACACATTTGTTTTCGGCAATAGGGTAAATGATACCCACATCAAGTAGCTTTAGAATCTCGGATCGAACCACATCCTTTATTATTAGATTCAGTCTCCTTTTTGGTTGTCAGGATGGTTTTGCATCATCCTCAAGATATATGCAGTGTGTACAAATAAGGCGTCTAATTCCCTTGAGGCCTGATATCGTCCACCCAATGGCTCCTTTATGTGTTCTCAGGACAGTCAATAATCTTTCTTTCTGCTCTGGCGTCAATTCTGAATTAACCACCACCGGGAATGTCTCACCACTACCAAAGAATGCATACTTCAGTGTGGAGGGTAGTGGCCTCAACTCTAGTGTCGGTGGTTGAATGGTGGATGGAACTAGTTTTCAATTGGTGGCAACTCTTCAAATTTAGGCATCCAAGTGCCTATCTCACAAACAGTCACCAAGTCCAGCCTTTCCCTTGCCTCGGCCTCATCCAAATCATTATCACATAACTGATCCAGATGCTGCTCAATGACGGTCTCAATTATATTAACATCATGCAATTCTCCATCATCACCTGGTTGATTACTGATATTGAAGACATTCAATTCTAGTGTCATATTTCCAAATGCAAGCTTCATGACACCATTCTTGCAATTTATAATGGCATTAGATGTTGCAAGAAATGGTCTTCCTAAAATAACTAGAATTTGTGTTATAGGGTTAGCAACGAGATAAGTGTCTAAAACAATAAAATCAACAGGAAAGTAAAATCGATCCACTTGAACTAGCACGTCCTCCACTATTCCTCTCAGAATTTTTACACTGCGAACTGCCAATTGGAGGATAATAGATGTTGGCTTTAATTCCCCCAACTGAAGTTGTTGGAACGCCGAGTAAGGCAGCAGGTTGACACTTGCACCCAAACCCAGCAATGCTTGTTTCACTCGAGCATTCCTCAATAATGATAGAAATGGTGGGACAGTCTGAATCCTTGAACTTGGGTGGTGTATTGGTCCGTAAGATAGAACTTACCTACTCCATTAGAAAGGCTTTCTTTTGAACATTCATCTTCCTCTTAACAGTGCATAAATCTTTCAGTAACTTAGCATATGACGGCAGTTGTCTTATGGCATCAAGCAATGGGATATTGATCTTTACATACTTAAACACTTCAAGAATTTTAGCATTGTTAGTATATTTAGCAAGTACTCTTAATCTTTGAGGTTAAGGTGCAGGGATAGGACACTTATTTTCATCAAGATTGACAATGTTGGGTGACTTGATCCAAAATGTGTACACCCAAGTGCAGGCGGTCAAGTTGTAGTCCAGAGTCGAATCCACAGGGAACTAACGTTGGTGTTTGAAGTTAAGATCAATAGAGACGAAGGTAAATGGACATCATGAATTTAGAAGTTGAGGTGGTGATGAAATTTTCTAAACAAAATATAAGATTTTCTCAAACAGAAACAAAAATCATTCTTTAGTTAGAGAATCCGGACATGTACGGCTGTGTTTGGGTGCTATATTTGTGCAGTATTAATTACTCAATTAAGCTCTACGTTAGTAGCAATTTAATCAGAGAATAAAGATGGAATGTGTAAATTAAGAGCATGGCTCTGATGTCTTTGTAGAAAATCATAAGAATTGCTTATGTCGAGACTTAACCAGTCTATAAACAATCAAATAATTCTACAAAGCACCCAGCATTAGTTACACTATTCAATAATAAGTTAAGGCATAATGTAAATGAAGATTGTCAGATTTTCATGAAGACCTAGTTTGGGTACTTGTAGGGAATCATTAGAATCACCTATTATGACGCCCCTAAAATCAGGGGCCCTTTGTCAACCCGTTGATCACCCGTCAACCCGCGGAAGTACCCATGAATGTCGCATAACCCGACACCATAGCATAACATCCCCTTTACCGGGATCATAAACAACACAGGGTTTGGGCAGAGTCTCCCTTGTACTGGACACTCCCAAACACATAACTGGTGTACATTTCAATCACTTGACCCTTTCATTGTCTAATATACATCCATTTGTCCTTAATATTACTCCATTTACATCCTTTGAACAAAAGGACTCAAGGCCCGAAGGCTTAGTAAATTATTTTAAATTTCTGAAAATTTAAGAGGACCTACCGGTAGAAAATCAACGTTCTACCATTAGAAGATCTCTTTGCAATTCTTCTACCAGTAGATAATCAACGTTTTACCGGTAGAAGAGCTTTCTGGAATTTTCCTATCGATAGATAATCAACGTTCTACCCGTAGAAGAGCTCAGTTTGCCCCCAATTCAATTCCTTTTCAATTCCAACTCATCCAATCTCATAAAACATCCACCCAAACTCATATAACATCAAATTTTACACAAAATACAATTCATATGAGTTCATTTTACAATCCTTTATACAATATTACATATCCAAAAACTAATTACACACTTGTTTTACAAACATGTAATTTAAAACCACAACTCGGTTTTCTTCATCAATGAGGGCCCAAGTGAGAGCCATCCATCGGCTCATGTCCCGCACCTAAAATGTTGTCACCATAAAGGATGAGCCACACTCAATAGGGTATCTCCTAAAGAGGCTACTCCCTAACCTAGATGCATATGAAATGCTCACATGCAATTCAACAATCAAACAAACATTCATCCAAGAATATGCAACTTCAAGAATGAATGTCATAATTTCATGCCATGTTATGAGGTGAAACTCACACATACAACGCAACCCATCACCGGCTCCTATAACACATGCAATGTCATGCGTATGAATCCGGGCATTCCAAGCCCCCGCCATTGATGTTACACATCCAATGACCATTTTAAATCACGGATCTTTCTTGGGGTGGGCATTTATGGACTTCCACTAACGGCTCCGCATACGCTGACACACTTTATGGACTCGATACCAACGGAGTGCGTATCCAAATCACCGGGTCTTACACCCCGAGAGACAATCTAGCCCTTCTTCCTAACCCCGACCCTATTTTCAATGCAAACCAGTGTGACGCAGTCGAACCTTGGTCTAACTTTTCCGAGCCCACGCATCATCCACCAAGAATGGTGTTTGATCAAACCATGCACACACCCACACCCATGTCACTTGCCCATGAATGTGATGCTTCCCGTGCTTATGCAATGTAATGTACAATTTCATTTCATATCATTATGAAATCAAGATTTCAATTGTAATTACCACATCATGTTCAACATGTCATGTGCACAATATGAACAATTCCAATTTCTTAATGTAACTTATATCGTAAAGCATATAATTACATTCCAACATCATCACATTTCCAAATTGTCAATTATATCAAAGGCATATAATAACTATCCACATTCTCACCAAGCATGTTACAACATTTTCAATGAATTAAACATGCTACTTTAACATAGGCATTTTATCAAACACCCCAAAGGCACACAATCATGCCCAATTTATCACAATTCTCATGAATTTACCAAACAAGCAAATTCCACAAACTCAAGTCATGCAAAATTGGTTTAGCACATTTCTATACCATTTCTCATACTCTAGTTACACTAGAAATACATTTAGACAAGAGATTTCATCCCAAGTCATGCTACCCAATTCATACGAAACCCTAGGTTGAAAATAAACCTAGCTAGGAGAAGAACCCTACCTCTTGAAGCGTAATAAGAGTGGGAGAAGCTCCAAGACACCCAACTCTAGCCTCAATTTCTTGATCCCAAAAATCTCGATCTTGAGACTTCAGCGAAACCCGCTATCTTTGGTATTGTTTCGTAACTTACGTCGTGCAGAACAATCTTTGTTCTTGGCCCAAAGTGATTTGACTAATGGAGAGCCCTAGATCTTAGAGAGAAGCTTGAAGAAAACCATTATTTTCCTCTCTTCTCTTCCCTTCTCTTTTCCGGAAAACCCAACAGCCAACAATGGGGGAAAATCTGATTTTCTTCCCCTTTTTAAACCCCTTGGATACTTGGCCCTCGTTGCGCCACACGTCCGCCTTTCCCAGGTCCGATTTCGTCCCGAATCAATTAAATATCATCCCGTTTCAAGTTCAATATATTTTTATTTGAACTAAATTTAAATTATTCTCCACATTTCGCAATTAATTCCTGATCGCGTTTATTTTGGTTAAGCGACACCCGATCGCCTCGTAAAATGCAAAAAAAATCTTCTATCTCAAAATTCAATTAAAATTGATTGGGTAACTAGATTTTGTGAGAAGAATCCAACAGAGAGGTCCGTTTCGTCATCCAAGGTCTTGAAAAAATCAAGTTTTCAACCCGTACCGTAGCAGCTAATTACCGTTCTGCCCTTTTTCATAAAAAATTAATTTTTCCCGGGTTTTACACCTATGCAAAGACTTAGCTTGTCTACAGGTGATCAAAAATTGTATAAAGCACTTTAGCTTTGCTAGATGCATTCAATCGTTCATCATATAAAGGAAAAGATAAGACAATGCGTGTAAATGAAAGTGCACAAATATAATTTTTGAACAATACTTTACATGTCATTCACCTCTTATTAAAGAGTGGATGAGAAGCTACTCACTCTTCATGGATTTAAGGAAGCTATAAAAGTGAGTAAATCTCACTCCTCTAAGTAGAGGAGAGATGAGCGCGTAATATTGCATATTTAACAGCCTCATTACATGCATTTTAACTCAAATTTGCATTTAATGTAACACTCCGCATTTTCTTTTATATATGTATATAGATATATAGTAAATAATTGTCGTAAAAATATGGATATGTGTAGTGATGTGTGTTTGAATTTGGTAGATTGGAAAAATAGAGATTTAAAATGTTATTGGAAATAATAGTTGAAATTTGGTTTTTAATAAGTGAAAATAGGAAATTTTAGATCCTAGAACTTGTATTAAGTAGTTTTGGTGTAGAAATATGTGTTGGAGAGATTTAGGATGGATTTGGTTGGCTTAGGAATGGATTGGAAATGGAAAAAAAAAAAAAAAAAAATGAAACAGGCTGTGAACAGTGCACTGGCTGCAACTTCAAGCGCGATTTCGATCTTGATAAAGTCAATATCTCTCAAAACTCAAAACATGAAAGTTGTAGAGATCTTTCTTAGTATTCCATATCATCTTGAATCATCTCAATATGAGCTCGGATGAGAGAGTTATGCCCATTCTACGAAGACTGGTCTGGTGTTTGCCGAAACAGTAAAAACAATCGGGATTTTTGTGTTTTAAAACACCATTTTAAGCCCCATTTGTCCCATTCTTCCATTCCAATCTCACCACAAACCTCTTAGAGCCCTAGGAGAAGATAAAGGGAAGAAGAAAATGGAGAAAGAGAGTCTCTAAAGCTTGGGCTTTGGTTTGAAATTCTTGATTTCAAGGTAGGGGTTTTCTTCCATTCACTTACATTGAGGCTAGGGTTATTATATATGTATGTTTTCACTCTCATTCTTATATATATGGTATGAAATACTTGATTCTTGACATTCTTGCAAAGATTATCATTTTTTAAACAAATCTATGGTGGAATAACCATTAAATCTTTTTTTTCTCATCTTCAAACCCTAGGTTTCAAGAGAAAGAGGTTTTTCTTTTGATTTCTCCTATGTTCTTGATTTCAAAACTTTAGTGTTTCATATTGAACAACAAAATGGTATTTATGATGATCTCTTGTACATTTTCTTATATTACTCTTTGTACCGCCACTTATGAGAATTCGGGATTTTTCTTAGAAATTGCTTGTAAATAGGAGACTTGTGGAATTGTTGCTATGGGTTCCTTGTCTCTTGGTATTATTGCAAACTTGATTATGTTTTGAGAAAAGTTATGGGTGGAGAGCCATAAAAATCTTAGTTTGTGAGAAACATGGATTTCTCTCTCTATCTTCACTCAAATTTGGCTTTGAAAACTATAGTGCTTTGTGTTGAGTATTGAAATGCTATTGTGCATGATCTCTTGTATTTTTCTTCATTGTTTATTTGAAATTGTCTCATGATGGATTTGTGGATTTTATGGAATTTGCTTGAAAAATTGGGGGTTTATGGTATTATTGGTTATGTGAGATGTTTGTTGGTATTTTATCTCTTGCGTGGTTGTACGATACGAACATGGATTACTATTGACCGGGTATCATGTAGTGGGTAGACGTCTTTATATGTCACGCGGGTATGAACTTTTCCTACCACATGGAGTGGGTAGACGTCTTTGTACGCCGTGTGGGTATGAACTTTTCCTATCACTAATGATCACGGATTAGTAACGTGGGTTGTGTCGGACATACAGTGTGGGTTATCGTGCATTGTACCAGAAATGGTTTCGACAAGAGTTTCGGGAAGTATGGGATTCTGCGAGAACTTGTTGGAAATGGTTTATGGTAGAATGGATTACCAATGGTATATTGTGTTTATTTATCTATTTCAATTACTGTTGCTATCTAAACTTGAGATCTGTTTAAATTTCCTCGTTTTACTTCAAATGTTATATAGGTTATTTGTGAAATGAGACCGACCGTTTTAAATGCTTTTTTAAACCTTGTTTGGGTTTGGGAGGATTTTTCTACAGAGCTTCGTGCTCACCCCCTATAGTTGAACATTTTTCAGAGTTTGTGCCAGATGATGAGCTAGGTGCTAACGAGCCGGGCCATGGAGAGGCTTCACTAGAGGGATACTTGGATCCCGAGTGAGACATCTAGAGATGTCGTTGACTTTTGTTCTAGACTAGGATATTCTTTTGAAACACTGTAGTCTAGATTTCTTTTGTAATTTCCGCTACGCTATCATAGTTAATGTTTTCTTTGGGAAATGTAAATGTCATTGTTGGGCTTATTCTGTTGATATTGTGGCCATGGCTTGACTTATTCTTTTGGAATGTTATTGTGAGTATTACATACGATGAATGGAAATCTTTTGGGATAATGTTGTAAATAGTTTATGGATAAATGGACCCGGTGTGGTCGATGTAGTATAATTGCACAGGTTGTGTTTTGGGTAGAGCTCCCCGAACAAAGGAGACTCTGCCCGAATTTTGTTAAATTAAGGAATGATTGATATGAAGTCTTATTTATGGATGATTTATCTTAGTGCTCTCATGATGTAAATGGTTTTAGTATGTAATGCCGTCCAGGGTGGTTTTGGGGGCGTTACATTTAATTACTTAGAGTTCGTCAAATTTGTGAATAATGTAAAAATTTTGATGTTGCAGGTAATCATAGAGTAATTGATGGCTTTCGGAACCCTGCAACTAAGTGTGGATGAGTGGTGAAGAGATGGACACATTACATGAGGATTTGGAGGCTTAAAAGTGAAAGAAATCAATGAGGTATCGGTACCTGATAACATAGGTACCGGCACCCACACCATTTGGTATCGGTGCCTCGGTACCTGATAACATAAGCTTTACATTTTGTTTATGAATGCTATTTCTTTTGTAGTTTGAACTTCTCCTTACATTAATGCAAGTTCATGTTTGATTTCATTACCATGTTTTTCTCTTTCATGTTTGTTCTTGCCTTTACCATGCATAGTTAAACCTTTAGTTGGATAATCCAAGAGGGATTTCCTCTTGGGTATGTGAAATTGACTCTCTTTCATTCTCCCTCGTATTGTAAAGTGTTTGGTTTGACTAGGTTGAGTGCGGACGTGGTTGTGGGCTCTTGATACACCGTAGACTTGTCATGGGATATGCTTTTGTCCAACACAACCACATTAGTCCCTCACTTCCTACGAATCATTCAAACACCGAGACACCATTGATTGAATGAAATGAGTCGATTTGGCATACCCATTTGAATGAACTCTATGGATTAGCCAACCCTCTTTTTACTTGCATATTTCTCAAACCACAAATCACCAAACTTCAAATCACAATAATTTTCATTTTTTCCTTTCACAAATCACTTTTGAAAACACTTGACCTTTCTTTCCCTGAGGAGACGACCTTGGAATACTCATTCCAAGTAAAACACGACATTGCAAGTCTCTCTATGCTTGGGGAGCACTTTTGCACACACACGTTTTTATTCACACACACAATTTTTCCCATTTCTTGCATGGAACCCGAAAGAGAGTGACACTCGCCAACTTTTATAAGCCATACACACATAGTCCGGGTTCGTGTTTGGAGATTAGGGAAAACCAATTAAGCAAGGAGCTTTAGAATTACAAAGCTAAAATTACAAGAAACAAAATGCATGTCTCCAACAAAGAATAAGTGAAACACTACCCACCCTTCAAAGCCACAAGAGAGCTATAAAGGTGAGAGATGTTCACTCCTCTAGGTGAAGGAGAAAGCTACACAATGAAAGCTAATGAAATTAATACTAAAAGAATAGAAGAAAACTAGTTAATTTGGAGGGTTATTTTCTTTTCCAAAGTTGCTCCTTTGCTTCAAGATGGTGGGGTATTTATAGGGGAGGAGAACACAAAAATCAAGACTTGAAGTCTTATCATTCTGGAAGAGGCGTTCGAACCTTAGCTGGGGTGTTTGAACACTGCACCTGGCATTTAATGCTGAGTATAACCTTGTCTAGATGTCACTGAATTTAGAGGGGCCATTCGAACGTTGCCCCTAATCCTTGGTTCTTGTCTGTTTTTGTCATGATTTGCTCTTGACTTTTGATGGGCATTCGAACCCCTCCCCTGGCATTTGACTGCTGCCGCTTTCTAGAAGCTTTCCTTTGACCATGAAAAAGACTATTTTGGCCTGCATTTCATGTTAGTGCTCCACTCTCCTTTTTTTCTCATTTCCTGATTATTTATTTACAAATAGGATGCAAACTTAACACAATTAACCTTTACAAAGCATATTCAAATGTAAAGATTAAGGATTAATCACACACACCCCCCCCCCCCCCAACTTGGATATTACTAGTTCCTAGTAATCAAAGTTAAAAATTAGATCAATATTTATGAAAAATCATTTTCGTAAATGATGCGATTGCATTTAGTATATGCAATAAGCTGTTAAACCCCTACGTTACCCCTAGTGGACGAGTGTTGTCTCGTGAAGGTTTCCACTGAAGATACCTACAAACTTCAAAACCCATCATAATTGAGATAATTTGTTGTATTTAAAACAATGATATTATAATGATATCTATTCATACACTTGAATAAATCACCATCAACTCATTCATAGGTCTCCATGCTAAACGAGAATATTCACCTGTCATATTATTATTCAAAACTCTATAATTGCGTTGACCTTGCCACTTCAAAAATGTGAATAACATCCTTTCCTTTTGAGCTATTCATAATTAGCTTCAATGCCAAACCTCTCTTGTAACACTCGCAATAGAGACACTCCAGTTATACTGACTTACGCTCAAGTATCCATATGTGAAATGAATCATGCATTTGAAAGCAAAAATATTACTCACATATGGAAAAATTCAAAATATGAAAATTTGAAGAAAACAATCTTGGCATAATCCCATGAAAGGATATTAGTACAAGTTAAAAGCAATGTCGATGTCATGTCCAATTATCATAGTATACTTCCATACATTTTTTATTTTTATTTTTTTTTATACTTCCATACATAGACACATTATTTGTGATCAAATAGGACTTTCATTAGGTTGTATTGTGGCCTTGGGTGAAGGGTCTAGAAATGAAGGGTAAAACTAATTCAAAAGTGGTTAACCCGAGAAGGTTATTTCTTGAAATTGTTCCTCTTCCCTTTCCGATAAAACTTAATAGCACCATCCCCTTCATTGCTCTTTTCTTTCTTTTCATTTTTTTTTAGCCTTTGGCTTGCTTCTTGTAATCATGGAATCTATTACCAAAATATGGCAAATTTAAAACTTAAATACCGATCAACAGCTATTTTGAACATATTTACTAAACAACAGCTGTTTTAAAAGCGGAATTAAGAAATACGATTTCATTAAAAGCGGAAATAGCAAGTCCGACTTCATGCTGAAAAGCGGATTCTATAAATCCTCTTTTACCGTTAAAAGCGTATTTGTTACATCCGACTTTATCGTTGTCTGACTTCGTGTTTTCTCTTTCATTGTTGTTCTTCTTCTTAGATTTTCATTATCTTTATTGTTGCCTGTTGTGTTTGTTTGCCTTTTTAGATGAGAGGAATGGCATATGGGAACTTGCAAGCCAACGGGTTGCTTGAAGTTACTGGTTTTACTGCTTCGATTTCAGAAGCAAGGTGCAATAAAGGAGGTAACTGTGCAAGCAATGAACCCATCTCTGTCCTAGACAAAATAAGAAGTCCCAGCCCTTCAACTTCAATATCAACCTTCTCTTCCTCTTTTGGCGGCACCAACAGTGGTGGTTCTGGTTCAACAGACAACACTGCCGGCCTAGCGGCGGTTTCCGATGTGACGCCCCAAAACCCGGGGGTCCTTTATTAACCGTTGACCATCCGTCAACCCGTGGAAATACTCGTGATAGTCGTATAACCCGACACCACGTCATTCACATGCTTTTAACCGGATTTACCATCCACAAGGTCAATTATACCTCAATTTATGTCCATTTATGTCATAGGAACCAAAGAAAACAAAGCCCAAAAGCATGGCTAAGCATTTTGAAAATTTCAAATTTTTGGAAAACCATCCGGAAGGTCGACATACACCTACCGGAAGGTCGCTGAAAGAACAGTTAAATGAAAAGAATCAAATGCAAGAATTTCCGGAAGGTCGACATCAGTAGCAAAAACCTTCCGGAAGGTTCATTCCAGTAGCCAAAACCTTCTGGAAGGTTCATTCCAGAAAACAAAACCTTCCGGAAGATTTTGGCAGTCAAAAAGAAACCCAAGGCAAAACCTTCCGGAAGGTCCATTCCAGTAGACAAGTCCTTCCGGTAGGTTTTACTCCAGTAGCTAAAATCTTCCGGAAGGTTCATTCCAGTGGGCAAAACCTTCCGGAAGGTATTAGCTGTGAACAAGGCATCCAGGGTTTTTAGCAAAACCTTCCGGAAGGACGACATACACCTTCCGGTAGGTTTTCAGACTGTTAGCAAAAAAATGGATTTCTTTCCCTTCCAAACCATCCTTAAAGCTACCCCATACACTCCAAACTCATCCAACACATGTTTAATGAAAATTCCCACATTATACATAGTCCATCCAAGTCATTTTACATACAACTTCATACATTCATAATTCAAATCATAATTCAAAAGATAATGTTTTACAACGACATTTCAAATCACTTACAGACCAAATGTTGGCCTCTCTTCAAACTTGGCGCTCATCATGGGAACCATCCCTCGGCACACGACCCTCACCTGAAATGTTTCCCGTATAGGGTGAGCACAACGCCCAGTAGAGAAAAATCCTTCAATGGCTACTCTTCCCCTAGATGCTCATGCTCATGTAATCACATACAACATAATAACCAATCCTTTCACTCAATTGTGCATGCTATGTTGGAATGCAAGAAAACCATGTCAGGATATGAAATGTAACTCCCCCATGAACCTTAACCCAAGCCCTTAGCGGCTTCCACCACAATGCAATGCCAATGTGTGTGAACCCGTCTATTGACGGAAAACATCCAATGACCGTTTTGAATAAGAAATCATTCGTTTTATAAAAATTCCGATCATCTTTGGATTCAACCCATACAATGGTTGTTTTCATAACAAAGATCCCTTGTGTTTTCCCTGGGCAACGGATTTGGTATCACAACCGCCGACTCTGTGAGCCATGTCACTTTTCTAGAATTTCACCCCCGGGAAGTGGCTGAACCAAGTGGTTTAGGGTTTCTCACCCAAGGAAGTCGCCATGCCCCTTGCTTTACCCAACACAAGTCTTTCCTTATGCAATGCAACCGTGTAACTCCAAAAAGGATCGTCGATCCAATTTTTCCCCGAGTCTACACCCAAATCAAACACCAAGCTAGGTGTTGATTTACTCATGCATTACTCAATCCACACTCATGCCCAATGCCAACGAATGTGATGATATATTCATGCTCAAAATGTAATGGCCACCACATGAGCAACATAATCATATGTTCAACATATCTAAAATCCATGACAATCTTATCAATTGTATATGACTACCAAATCCCAACCATGTCAACATATCACAATCATATCTTGACAACATAGAGCATAATTTCAATTATCCCCATACACACAAACATGTCATCACAATATAATTGAAATAACACTCATTTATCAACTAAGGCGTTGAAACAAACACCTTATGGGCACAAACCATAAATCACAAAGCATGCCTCCAAATAATTACCAAGTCACCTAGTGAATCATGTGTGTAACTTTCCCATATATATATATGTACATTCAACCCAAACTCTACCAACAACGAAGGATAGAATAGGTCAAGGTAGGAAACCCCCTACCTCTTGGAGCGTAGTAGAAGTTGTAGAAAACCTCTAGGCACAAAGAAATCCAAAAACCTTGATTTTCTTCACCTTCGGTGGAATTCGTTGTTTTTGGTATGTAGAGAAAGCCCTTGTGACGGTGATCACTTCTCCCTTCTAGCTCGACGGAATCCGAGCGACGGAAAATGGAGAAATTGAATGGGAAGAGCTAAAGAAATTAGGTTTTCTCTTTCTCTCTCTTTTCTCTCTCTTGGCCGGCCAAACAAAGACACAATTGGGCAAAATCTGATTTTCTAAGATATTTATCCCCTATTTATAGTTTTAAATACTCGGCCCACGTCGCGCCACGTGTCCTTCGCTTAATCGGGTCCGATTTCGTCCCGAAACGATTTATTTGATCCCAGTTTAAGTTCAAATTAATTTTATTTGAACTTTAACTTAATTTTAAGGAAATTTTATAAAATTTATTTATGGGGATGTTCGTGAGATAAATCGCCACGCAGTCGCCTCGAACGACGTGTAAAATCCGACTACTTCGGAATTCGACGAAATTTGACTGGGTGACTCGTTTTCGCGATACGAATCCAACGGTGAACCCCGTTTCCTCATCCGAGGTCTAGAACATATGTATTTTAAATACGTGCAGTAGTGGCAAATTACCATTTTGCCCTTTTTCAGAAAAAGTTCAAATTTTCCCGGGTTTCACATTCTCCCCCCCTTAAAAGAATTTCGTCCCCGAAATTCACATACACATATACATTTAATAGCATGCATACGCAGCAAGTAATGTACACTCAATACCAAGCTGTAAGTATGTAAATGTACCTCTATCCTCATACAGGAAAGGGTAATTGGCACGTATGGTGTCCTCACGCTCCCATGTTGCCTCCTCTACTCCTCGGTGCTGCCAAAGTACCTTCACCAGCTTCACAGTCTTGCCTCGCAAAACCTGTTCCCGGCTATCCATGATACGCACCGGTCCCTCCTCGAAGGTCCCATCCGCATCAACAGTCAACTCACCCCAATCCACCACATGTGTCGGATCTGGAGTATACTTCCGGAGCATAGAGACATGAAATACCGCATGAACACCCGATAAATTTGGCGGTAACGCCAATCGGTAAGCAACTGCACCAACCCTCTCGAGTACCTCGAAGGGCCCGATATATCTCGGCGACAGTTTTCCCCGCTTGCCGAACCTAACCACTCCTCTCGTAGGCATAACCTTTAAGAATACGTGATCTCCCACCTCAAACTCTAGAGGTCGCTGCCGTCTGTCGGCATAGCTCTTCTGCCTGCTATGCGCCGTGAGAAGACGCTTCCGTATCACATCCACCTTCTCCGAGGTGTCTCTAACCAACTCTGGACCCGTAGAAGATCTTTCTCCTACCTCTGTCCAACAGACTGGAGAACGACAAGGTCTCCCATATAGTGCCTCATAGGGTGCCATCTGTATGCTCGCCTGATAACTATTGTTATAAGCGAACTCCACCAAAGGTAAGTGATCCTCCCAGCTACCCTTGAAATCTAGGACACATGCTCGTAGCATATCCTCTAACGTCTGGATGGTCCTCTCTGACTGACCATCTGTCTGGGGATGAAAGGCAGTGCTCATCATCAACTGAGTCCCCATAGCTCGCTGGAACCTCTCCCAAAAATGAGATGTGAATCTGGGGTCCCGATCCGATACTATAGATACGGGCACCCCATGCAACCGGACAATCTCCCGTATATACAACCTGCAGAATTCCTCCAGTGTGAAGGTCATTCGTACAGCCAAAAAATGTGCCGATTTCGTAAGCCGGTCCACTATCACCCACACCGCATCATGTCCCCGCGGTGTCCGTGGCAAGTGAGTCACAAAATCCATTGTGACATGCTCCCACTTCCACTCAGCTACCTCCAATGGCTGGAGTAACCCTGCTGGTCTCTGGTGTTCAGCCTTAACCTGCTGACACGTGAGACATCGACTCACAAAGTCACCAACCTGCCTCTTCATTCCACTCCAGTAATACTGGCGACGAAGATCGTGATACATCTTCGTGCCCCCTGGATGAACCGCAAAACGGGAACAATGAAATTCCCTAAGAATCTCCTCCCTTAGATCCGGAGATTGGGGAACCACAACCCTTCCTCGATACCGAAGACTACCATCCGAGTGAATGGTCCAGCCCTCGTCACCCGTACCTGCCTGTATACGATCCCGAATGGACAATAACTCTGTGTCCTGACTCTGGGACTCGATAACCCTGCTCAGTAGGGAAGGCGTAGCCACCAAACTCCCCAAAGTACCCTGAGTCTGCCCCGTATAACGTAGCCCGAACTGTCCCACGGTCTCGAGCATCTGCCACTCTCGGGAAGCTACACTAGCCAAGACTCCCCGTGACTTCCGGCTAAGTGCATCAGTCACCACATTTGCCTTACCGGGGTGGTAATGCAAAGTGAAGTCATAGTCTTCCAGAAACTCCATCCACCTGCGTTGCCTCATGTTGAGGTCCCGCTGTGTAAAGATGTACTTCAGACTCTTGTGGTCCGAAAACACTTCAAACTGCTCATCGTATAGGTAGTGGCGCCAAGCCTTCAAGGCAAAGACAATGGCCGCCAACTCCATATCATACGTAGGGTAATTCTGCTCGTGGTTCTTCAACTGTCGAGAACCATAAGCTACCACTCTCCCGGACTGCATCAACACGCATCCAAGTCCGTCCTTGGAGGCATCACAATACACTGTGTACCTCTGTCCCCTCTCTGGAACTATCAGAATAGGAGCTGAAGTAAGTCTCCTCTTCAACTCCTGGAATGCCTTCTCGCAAGAATCATTCCACTCAAACTTAACCTCTTTCCGGGTCAACCTAGTCATAGGTGAAGCTAGTCGGGAGAAGTCCTCAATGAACCTTCTATAATACCCTGCCAATCCCAAGAAACTACGTATCTCGAAGACTGACTTCGGCCTCTCCCAATTCATGACTGCCTCCACCTTCTCCGGGTCTACGGATACACCCGAAGCCAATACCACATGTCCCAAAAACTTTACCTCAGTTAACCAAAATTCACACTTACTGAACTTGGCATACAACTGATGGTCTCTCAAGATCTGAAGAACGATCCTCAAGTGACCCTCATGCTCCTCCTCAGACTTGGAATAGATCAAGATGTCGTCAACAAAAACCACGACAAACTGATCAAGGTAGGGTTGGAACACCCTATGCATGAAATCCATAAATGCTGCTGGGGCATTTGTCAATCCGAAAGGCATGACTATGAACTCGAAATGCCCATACCGCGTTCTAAACGCTGTCTTAGAGATATCTGTCTCTCTAACCCTCAACTGATGGTAACCGGTGCGGAGATCTATCTTAGAGTAGACCCGTGCCCCTCTCAGTTGATCAAACAAATCATCTATCCTCGGCAAAGGGTACCTATTCTTGATAGTAACCCTGTTCAACTGCCGGTAGTCAATGCATAGTCGAAGGGTCTTGTCCTTTTTCTTGGCAAACAATACCGGAGCGCCCCAAGGTGAGGTGCTCGGCCTAATAAATCCCCTGTCCAACAATTCCTGTAATTGGACCTTGAGTTCTTGCAACTCAGCAGGTGCCATCCTATGTGGAGTCATAGAAATGGGCGAAGTGCCAGGATGTAACTCAATGGTAAAGTCTACATCCCTATGTGGAGGTAATCCCGGTAGTTCATCCGGAAAAACATCCTCATACTCACACACGACCCGAGGTAGACCCAACTCCTGTCTCGCCTCGTCTTCTAGGTTAAGACTTGCTAGCCAACCCATCAACTGCCCGTGCCATCTAGAGTCATACACGGCTTGGGGTAAAGCATCGTGCTTATCTCCCTGAAATTTGAAACAAACACCCTCAGGCGTAAAAGCAGTGACCCTCTTCCGATCACAGTCAATCACAACACGGTGTGCCGTCAACCAATCCATCCCTAGGATGACATCAAACTCCGACATGTCCATGACCCGAAGGTCCACAGTGAGTAGAGTCCCTGAGATCTCTAACTCACACCCCCGACATATCTGATTAACCCTCACCCTAGTACCTAGGGGAGAACTCACATGCAACGGCTCTTCTAAGGTCTCAACCTCTAAGCCCAAATCATTCACACATGATGCAGCAATAAAAGAATGCGATGCACCAGAATCAAATAACACTCTAGTCCATAGGCGAGAGAGTAGAAATGTACCCTGTATCACCAACTGATCCGCCAGCTCAGTTTGAGGTATTATGGCGTAGACACGCCCCTGGGTCCCTGAAGTCCCGGCTTGTGAGCCCTGGCCTCGACCTCTACCCGTGCCCTGGCCCATCTGGCCTGCTTGCGGAGTTCCCGCTCGAAAGGTAGTAGGAACTGGTGCAGCACCCTGAGACTGGTACTGGCCCCTTTGACCCATGGTAGGGTAAGTAGGAGTAAACTGTGTCAGCGGCTGTCCCACAGAAGACTGGGACTGGGATGTCCCATAGCTCTGGGATCCTTGTCGTTGAGGACAGTCTCTCTTCATGTGCCCAGGCTGGTGGCAATAAAAACAAGTCCGTTGGCCCGCCTGGTAACCAGGCCTCTGATTTCTCCCTCCTTGGGAAGACTGACCCTGGCCTTGGCCTTGATAGCCGCGGCCCTGCCCTTGGTAACCCTGCGGAACAGAAGTCCTTTGCCTCTTTCCCGCACCCAAAGAAGAAGTTTGACTCTCCTTTTTCTTGCCTTTGTCACCCGCTTCCCGGATGTTGCGTGCACTCTCAAACTCTCTCTCAATAGCCAATGCAGTCTTGACTATCAGATCGAAGTCTTGCAGGAGAAGTCCCGCAATCTTGCTTCGAATGGACAATTTCAGTCCATCCTCGAACTTCTGTACTTTGGCTATATCTGAGGCCACATAATCATCAGCATAACGTGCCAACTCCGTGAACTTGGCCACGTATTCCAGCACACTCATAGTTCCCTGCCTCAATTCTAGGAACTCAGTAGCCTTAGCGCGTCGAGCGCTTGCCGAAAAATACTTCCCCATAAAGAGCTCTTTGAATCTTCCCACGTCATGGTCTCCAAATTTCTGGAGTCCTTCACCCAATCCCACCATAGTTGGGACTCACCCTCCAGCTGAAAAGTCGCCAGAGTCACCTTGGTGGCATCGGAAGTGATCTCCATAGCCCTCAAGATTTTCTCCACTTGCCGAATCCAACGGTCAGCTACCATTGGATCCGCCCCTCCCAGAAAGGCCGAAGGATTGTGGGCCTTGAACTTCTGAAGGTGACTAGTGCCTCCGTGGCTTCTGCTTGCACTAGACTGTGCAATGGTGGCAGCCGCCATGCCAATAGCCTCGATAAAGGCCTGTGGATCGAAGGCCGGTGGTGGTTGGTTGTTGTTCCGTCCACCGCCTCGACGTCCTCTTCCTCGACTAGCCATCTATATTTGTCAGATAGCAAACAAGTCTCACAAAGTATCCCAGAGTAGGGATAACATTTTATCACTGAGAAACTTCTCTTTGTCTCACTAGTAGAACATATGTCACCCACTAGTAGGCATTTACACCATGAACTATACCATTCATCACTTTTCCACTCCCAAGGTAATGTTTTCTAACCTAGTGTGTTCATTCACATATACATTCTATAATGCATATTAGTATCATGTCATGTAGCACATAACATATAGCAACCCACAACAATTAACAGGTATGCACATGAAATGCAATGGTCTATACCCAATGCCCAACAAGCCTAGGTAAACCGTATAACTAAGCTCTGATACCAAGCTGTGACGCCCCAAAACCCGGGGGTCCTTTATTAACCGTTGACCATCCGTCAACCCGCGGAAATACTCGTGATAGTCGTATAACCCGACACCACGTCATTCACATGCTTTTAACCGGATTTACCATCCACAAGGTCAATTATACCTCAATTTATGTCCATTTATGTCATAGGAACCAAAGAAAACAAAGCCCAAAAGCATGGCTAAGCATTTTGAAAATTTCAAATTTTTGGAAAACCTTCCGGAAGGTCGACATACACCTACCGGAAGGTCGCTGAAAGAACAGTTAAATGAAAAGAATCAAATGCAAGAATTTCCGGAAGGTCGACATCAGTAGCAAAAACCTTCCGGAAGGTTCATTCCCGTAGCCAAAACCTTCCAGAAGGTTCATTCCAGAAAACAAAACCTTCCGGAAGATTTTGGCAGTCAAAAAGAAACCCAAGGCAAAACCTTCTGGAAGGTCCATTCCAGTAGACAAGTCCTTCCGGTAGGTTTTACTCCAGTAGCTAAAATCTTCCGGAAGGTTCATTCCAGTGGGCAAAACCTTCCGGAAGGTATTAGCTGTGAACAAGGCATCCAGGGTTTTTAGCAAAACCTTCCGGAAGGACGACATACACCTTCCGGTAGGTTTTCAGACTGTGAGCAAAAAAATGGATTTCTTTCCCTTCCAAACCATCCTTAAAGCTACCCCATACACTCCAAACTCATCCAACACATGTTTAATGAAAATTCCCACATTATACATAGTCCATCCAAGTCATTTTACATACAACTTCATACATTCATAATTCAAATCATAATTCAAAAGATAATGTTTTACAACGACATTTCAAATCACTTACAGACCAAATGTTGGCCTCTCTTCAAACTTGGCGCTCATCATGGAAACCATCCCTCGGCACAGGACCCTCACCTGAAATGTTTCCCGTATAGGGTGAGCACAACGCCCAGTAGAGAAAAATCCTACAATGGCTACTCTTCCCCTAGATGCTCATGCTCATATAATCACATACAACATAATAACCAATCCTTTCACTCAATTGTGCATGCTATGTTGGAATGCAAGAAAACCATGTCATGATATGAAATGTAACTCCCCCATGAACCTTAACCCAAGCCCTTAGCGGCTTCCACCACAATGCAATGCCAATGTGTGTGAACCCGTCTATTGACGGAAAACATCCAATGACCGTTTTGAATAAGAAACCATTCGTTTTATAAAAATTCCGATCATCTTTGGATTCAACCCATACAATGGTTGTTTTCATAACAAAGATCCCTTGTGTTTTCCCTGGGCAAGGGATTTGGTATCACAACCGCTGGCTCCGTGGGGCATGTCACTTTTCTGGAATTTCACCCCCGGGAAGTGGCTGAACCAAGTGGTTTAGGGTTTCTCACCCAAGGAAGTCGCCATGCCCCTTCTTGCTTTACCCAACACAAGTCTTTCCTTATGCAATGCAACCGTGTAACTCCAAAAAGGATCGTCGATCCAATTTTTCCCCGAGTCTACACCCAAATCAAACACCAAGCTAGGTGTTGATTTACCCATGCATTACTCAATCCACACTCATGCCCAATGCCAACGAATGTGATGATATATTCATGCTCAAAATGTAATGGCCACCACATGAGCAACATAATCATATGTTCAACATATCTAAAATCCATGGCAATCTTATCAATTGTATATGACTATCAAATCCCAACCATGTCAACATATCACAATCATATCTTGACAACATAGAGCATAATTTCAATTATCCCCATACACACAAACATGTCATCACAATATAATTGAAATAACACCCATTTATCAACTAAGGCGTTGAAACAAACACCTTATGGGCACAAACCATAAATCACAAAGCATGCCTCCAAATAATTACCAAGTCACCTAGTGAATCATGTGTGTAACTTTCTCATGCCTCCAAATAATTACCAAGTCACCTAGTCAATCATGTGTGTAACTTTCTCATATATATATATATATATGTACATTCAACCCAAACTCTACCAACAACGAAGGATAGAATAGGTCAAGGTAGGAAACCCCCTACCTCTTGGAGCGTAGTAGAAGTTGTAGAAAACCTCTAGGCACAAAGAAATCCAAAAACCTTGATTTTCTTCACCTTCGGTGGAATTCGTTGTTTTTGGTATGTAGAGAAAGCCCTTGTGACGGTGATCACTTCTCCCTTCTAGCTCGACGGAATCCGAGCGACGGAAAGTGGAGAAATTGAAGGGGAAGAGCTAAAGAAATTAGGTTTTCTCTTTCTCTCTCTTTTCTCTCTCTTGGCCGGCCAAACAAAGACACAATTGGGCAAAATCTGATTTTCTAAGATATTTATCCCCTATTTATAGTTTTAAATACTCGGCCCACGTCGCACCACGTGTCCTTCGCTTAATCGGGTCCGATTTCGTCCCGAAACGATTTATTTGATCCCAGTTTAAGTTCAAATTAATTTTATTTGAACTTTAACTTAATTTTAAGGAAAATTTATAAAATTTATTTATGGGGACGTTCGTGAGATAAATCGCCACGCAGTCGCCTCGAACGACGTGTAAAATCCGACTACTTCGGAATTCGACGAAATTTGACTGGGTGACTTGTTTTCGCGATACGAATCCAACGGTGAACCCCGTTTCCTCATCCGAGGTCTAGAACATATGTATTTTAAATACGTGCAGTAGTGGCAAATTACCATTTTGCCCTTTTTCAGAAAAAGTTCAAATTTTCCCTGGTTTCACATCCGACAAACATACCCAACAAAAATGGCTTGGGACTTTGCCGCGCGGAGGCTAATAAGGTGCCTGTGAATGAAATTGCCACTGCCGGAAGTGATGGTGGTTGCCGGAAGGAAGAGTGGGCGGAAGAGCTCCAGTCTATTCCGGCTGGGCTAGAGGTGGGTCCTGGAGGGTCCGACAGATTTGGGCTTGGATTGGAAGATTGGGACAGCTTGTTGGCCGAATCTGGCCAAGACCAGTTTCTTCTCCAGTGGATTTCTGGAGACGTCGACGACGCATCGTTTACTTTGAAGCAATTGTTGCAGAGTGAAAATCCTAATGAGATCGACCGCAATGAAGTCGGATTTGATATGTCCGCTTTCTCGCTGAAGTCGGATTTGATAAGTCCGCTTTTACACTGAAGTCGGATTTAATAAGTCCGCTTTTACACTGAAGTCGTATTTACGGATTTCGCTTTTATGTGAAATCGGATTTCGTACCTCCGCTTTCAAAACAGCGGTAGTTTGGTAAATAAGTTTAAAACGGCGATAGATTGGTAATTAAATTTCAATATTGCCGTCCTTTGGTAATAGATTATGTAATCATGCATATTCTCTCTTTTTTTCTTTTATTTTTTTTCCTTTCGTATTGAATGCATTCCCATTTCTATTTCCTTCTTCAATTTTTCATTTCAAAAGCCTTCATCCACTTGACAGGTATATCCTAAAAAATTTAGGTTAACCAAGGTAAGGAAATAAACAAATTTATAACTGGCTTGGTTGTGGTTTTGGCTAAGAAACAAATTCACCCATTTTTTGCAGGCTCAAAATGGGTTTCTAGGGATAAAATTCTAGGAAGAATGGTCTAAGGCTCAAAGAAAATTCAAAGATCGCCTATAATCATTTCATAGAGAATGTGAAAGTGTACTTCCCTCATTGGTTGTTTGAAGTACATAACAATCAACTACTTTACTTGTCCTAATCAAAGCAATGTGTGAAACCCCGGAAAATTTAAACTTTGACGAACAAGGGCAATAGGTGAATTGCCACTTCGGGACTAGTTGAAAAACTGAATTTTTCTAGATCTTGAATGACGAAACGGATTTCACCGTTGGATTCGTCTCGCGAAATCTAGTTACCACGTCAAATTTCGTTGAATTCCGAGATAGTTGGATTTTTCGCGTTTTACGAGACGAACGGGCCTCGGGTGACCCCGTACACGAAATTTTTATAAAATTTTAAAGTTTGGGGAAATATTAGAGGCAAGTTAAAATAAAAATATTTTGAACTCGAACCGGAGCGAAATTTAATCGTTTCGGGATTAAAACGGACCCGGAATTAAAAGGGACGTGTGGCCAATTGTGGGCCAAGTATTCAAAAAATATAAATAGGGGCCTAAAGTCTGAAAAATCAGACTTCTCCTTCACCATTTCAGCCGGTTTCAGCCGAGAGAAAAGAAGAGAGGGAAAATGAGAGAAAACTCAACTTCTCTCTACGATCTACGGCCGTGGAGCGCTCAAATCCACTAGAGCCAAGAACAAGAGTTGTTCTACGCGTCGAGGGCTACGCGTGGGTACCAAAAACGACGGCTTTCACCGAACGTTGGGAGGCCGAAAATTTGGAAGTGAAGGATTCAAGCTTGCTTTGAGTTCTAGGAGCTTCCCACGGCGATTCCACACGCTACAAGAGGTAGGGTTTTCTTCCTACTTAAGTTTATTTCCAACCTAGGAAAGTTATATGGAATGGGTAGGTGTATATATATATGTATCACTTGCCTATTGTGGTTAATTGGGTGAATTGGGTATTGAGAATGGGTAGCATGATTTAAATCACATTCTCTAGTTTAATGTACCACCAATGTATTTCATGTGTGGGAAATGGGTACCAAATGTGCTAAGAAAGGTTGGTATGAAATGGGTGTACATATTTACTTGTTGGGTAAATTTCATAAAGGAACTTGAAGTGTAGAAAATGGATATGGGAAAATTGGTTACGTGAAATACTAAATGGAATTGACATTTAGAGGTGGTTGCTTTATAATTCTCTTGGGAGATTATGATATGTGGATATTAAGAAATGGATAGAATAAATTCTATCTTGGTATAATTATGTAGAAATCACTAGATATGATTTCTTGAGTTTGATGATGATAATTGATGTGTGTGGGCTATACCTTGTGGTTACATGACATTATGCTTATATGGCGTTGATGAAATGCCTAAAAGGATAAAAGTTGTTATTTGAATGTAAGTGGAATAACATGTTTGGGTGGTGTGATTCACAATTGGAATTGTATGTTTTTAAGGAAATGAAGAATTGATTATAGGAATAACTTAAGCTAAATTCTAGCTTACAATTGATATATGGAAGTTACTTGTATATCTTTGTGGAAGTGAATGAAATAGTGGACTGGTTTATAGCCTATTTCGGGGCTGCTATGTAGCTTAATTTGGGGACTGTTTTGTGGTTAATTAGTGGAATGTTTTGTGGCTAATTAGTGGATTGTTTTGTGGCTAATTAGTGGACTGTTTTTATGGTTGTTTGGGGACTGAAATTGTGGTTGCCTTGAGGCTGAAATTGCGGACTGTTTTGGGTTAAACTTATGGGCTGTTTTGGGCTTATTTCATGCTATGATGTTTATGTGAAAAGGGGTTGATGTAGGAGACCTTGTATAGGACTCTTACCTATGGGTGGTGACTTGATTAAATGGGGCTTTTACCTGTTGTTGGTGACATGATTAAATGGATGTTGAAAGTGGATACAATATATTCTATCTTGAAATGGTGGTGTAGAAATTACTTAGAGTAATTTCTTGTGTTACATGATGACGTGTAGGATTCTTCCTATTTGGGATTATTCCTCACCTTAGTTGCTTATATGAAATGTTTATATGAAATGTTTGTGTGGAAAAGAAGGGTGTTAGAGCCTTAACACTTACAAAATAATTAGGGAAATCACTTAAATCACTTCCTTGATTAAATGCCTAGAATGATGTATTGATGAGTGTGCTATGTTAATTGCATGCTTATGTGACAACATGTTTGAAAATGGTTATTGGATGAAATGTTGATATATTCATGCTTGCTATATATTGACAATGTGTTAAATTATGGTATTTATATGCTTATGATATGAAGTACCATGAATAGGTAGATTCATCTTGACATTGTTCATATGACACTCATACATATCGAACATGTGGTTAGAGTGCAATTGGTACATTACATTGCATTCTCATGGGTACATCACATTCATGGTCATAAGACATGAGTGGGTGTGTGAGTTGGCATCACATTCATGGGTAATACACATGGGTGTGGATGGGTGCATGTGTTGTGGATCAAACACCAAATCTTGGTGATTGGTATGTGAGCTCGGGAAAGTCGGGATCGAAGATCCGACTGAGTTGCACAGTTGCATTGCATAAGGAAAACTTGTGTCGGGTAAAGCAAGTAGGGCTAGACACTCCCTCGGGTGAAAAACCCGGAACCACTTGGTTCAGTCACTTGACCGGCGGTGAAACTTCAGAAAAGTGGCATGGCCCACGGAGCCAGAGGTGCGACTCCAAAATCCGTTGCCCAGGAAGACACAAGATTTTGTTATATAAAAACACCCATTCAATGGGTAGCCTCAAACAATGATTTGATTTTTATAAAGATATAACTTTTAATTCAAACGATCATTGGGAGGGTTTTTCCGTCAATAGACGGGTTCATACACATTGGCTTTTGCATTGTGTTGTGTGAGTCGGGGAAGACTCGGGATAAGGTGCGTGAGTGAGTTCCATCTCATATAATGGCATGACATAGCATAGCATGGTAGCTTTCTAACATTGAAGTGTGTACTCTTGTTGGATTGGTTGATGCTTGTTGATCGTTGCATGTGCGCATTTCATATGCATTTAGGTTGGGGAGTAGCCTCTGTAGGAGGATATCCTATTGAGCGTGGCTCACCCTTCGTGGGACAACATTTTCAGGTGTGGGATATGCATGGGTGGAAGACCCTCATACGGGCTTCAAGGACGAAGAAAGCCGGATGTGGCTTTGTTTTGAATGTTTGTAAAAATTTTAAGGAAATTTGATATTGACATGTAAATATATGTATTGGGTTGTAATAGAACTTGTACAAACAATGTTTTATGTTAGAAACTTCATTGTATAAGTTTTGGATGATTTTGAAGCAAATTGAAACGGATTCGAATTGAAAAAACTAAGGAAGGAAGAAATTCTGGGCAAAACCTTTCGGAAGGTCACTAACACCTTCCGGAAGGTTAAGGCAGAATTGTGGTCCAGAAGGTAAAACCTTCCGGAAGGTGGAGTACACCTTCCGGAAGGTCGACACGTCTCATTTTCAATCTATTTTCCAGAAGGCAAAACCTTCCGGAAGGTGAAGAAAAACCTTCCGGAAGAACCTTTCCAGTGAGCAAAACCTTCCGGAAGGTTTGAGTACACCTTCCGGAAGGCCGACACGTTTCATTTTTTCAATCTATTTCCGGAAGGTTTTCCAAAAATTTGAAATTTTCAAAATGCTTAGCCATGCTTTTGGGCTTGGTTTTCTTTGGTTCCTATGACATAAATGGACATAATTTGAGGTATAATTGATCTTGTGGATGGTAAATCCGGTTAAAAGCATGTAAATGACGTGGTGTCGGGTTATACGACTATCACGAGTATTTCCGCGGGTTGACGGATGGTCAACGGTTAATAAAGGACCCCCGGGTTTTGGGGCGTCACACAATGAATTTGAGATTATTCAATGAACTTTAGCAAAATGAAACTTCCTACTTGCGTAAATGTATGTTAACACTCCGAAGAAGAATGGCACAAAAGCCCATAGGGTATCTTCATTCATCTCCACTACGCACTTCAAGCTTTCAAGAAAGAATATTATTTAACAAGATAAAGAGGCATGGTCATATGCAATTTGTTGAGTTTCAAACAATAAGATGAAAATGATATTTAAGTCTAGAAAAAATTCCTATGAACTTGCGTGGAGATAGATTCAAAGTAAGATACTCATCATAATAATCACATGTTTTAACCAATATTCCTAGATCATCCTAATTATGCGCGGAGTTCTATGTATATATATTAAGCAAACAAACTCCTCATTATTTCAACTCCATAATGAATTCAAAATAAGTTAAAATCAAATTGACATAAATTCAACATAAACCATATAAACCCAAAGCATAAACCATAAGACATGACTTACTAACTTTTAAGCATAATTCCAAGGAAAACATTAATATGACATCCAAACGTTAGTTCAACAGTTAAAAACTAACTATACCACGCAAATACTATAAAAACTTTAACTAAAACCCAGCATTTAATATAACATAAAAAGTCAGATGGCCAAAAGAGCAAGCATAACCACAAAAGTGCTAGCACGATGCAAAACTTTCCTCATAGAGAAGCAATCCCTACGCATAAGATGAAGGCCCAGCACCACGTCCTTGCCTCAAAAGACGTAGGATCTCCAGTTGATTGTCCTTGAGGTGACCCATTCTTGCCCCAAACTCATTCATTTGTGCTTGGAGGCCTAGTAATGTCTCCCTATCAAACCCTGGCTCAGCTTGTGCTTGCTCCCCTATAGGCTGCTCTTTAGTCTATTCTGCATCCTTAGCCTGCCTTATCTCATCATCACCAAATACATCCCTTGGTTTATTTATTTCATGTTCAGCCCCTCCTCTACCTTGTCCTACAACATGCCCTATACTCCTATAGAGTGTAGCCTTATCCAATTGGGCTAGTGCCTCCACAACCTTCCAACTAGGATCAATCACAACACCCTTCTGTCCACACAACTCGGTGGCAAGAATCCTAAAAGGCAGGGTGGGCCTCTTGTTCTTTATAGTAAGCATCATTTGATCAACAATAAGATTAGGCAAATCAATCGTATGCCCCTCACCAAAAGTAGGAAAAAACACATCACATTCCTTATAAATTTGAACTTTTGGCTTTGAGGCATTAAATTTGCCACCATAATCAAATTGAGAATTCTATACTTCTTAGTGAGGTCACCCTACTTGATACACTTGTCCTCTGCTCCCCATAAAAATTCAGGATTTTCAATCAAAACCCTACCTATCACATCGTAGTTAATTGGGGGATTAGGAGGGTACATTGCATCAGCTATCCTAGGCATGAGTTTGATCATATCAAAGATTGTTCTAGGATTCACAATAAATTGGCGGCCCCTCACAAAGGTTGTAAATTTCCTTGCCGAATTGGGAGATGCATTGTTGTAAAATTTCTTTATAATACACTTGAACCTATCCCCAACCGGTTTCATGAATCTTTCCCACCCGCTATTTATCAACATCTCTCTAATTCCCAAATTCTCAAAATCTTCATACATAATGCCCCTTTGACAAACAATTGATTTTGAAGAAAAATAGAGAATATCTTTCCCTTTGCAATTGTTATTGGAATATAACATCTTCAAATTGTCGATTGCCTTAGCCCTCTTGTGACCCTTGGGGTTGTTGTTGAGACCCCCTCCTCATTAAGCAATGCGTTTCCTCACCATTGGAAGAGTCTATGGAAAATCAAAGAAATTGACCAATGATATTGTGCTAGAAATCTTGGACATTGAGTTTTATGGCAAGAGAATGGGTTTTAATTGGTGGGTTTTGAGTTTCTAAGATGGGAGAGTGATTTGGGGGAGCTAGGGTTTGAGTTTGAGGGAGAGCGATCTGAAAATCGCCAGGAATGAAGGGTTGTTCTTTTTAAATCAGCGATAGGGCGTTCGAACGCTAGGGACAGATGTTCGAATGCCTCTACAAGCCAATGAAACTTGCCTTTCTGCTTACAACATCTAAAGTGGTGTTCAAATTAGCGTTCAAACACCACTGTTTTTACAAAAAAAAATCATTTTCTCTTTCAAAATTGTATTTTGTTTATTATATATATATATATATATATATATATATACATATGGATTTTTATCAAAAACACAAAAAAAAAATTATTTTATTTTAAATGTTTATTATTATATTATATATATATATATGTGTGTGTGTGTGTGTGTGTGTGTGTGTTATAATAAAATTGTGAAAAATTAAACTCAAAAAACCAAAAAAAAAACACAATTTTTTTTCTTGTATTTACATCTTTACATTAGGGGATTCGAAACTTTGATCTTACCAAAGCTCGTCATGGTAAAGGAAAACATTTAATCCGATTCTTGCTCACTCTTCATTTTATTTGAAGAATCAATGAACCTACCAACTTCTTACCACACATAATATGTAAGAACAGGACTGGAATAATATGGCGTGTCAGATAAATTCTTACTCTGCCCATACACTATCTAGTCTAAACGATCGAGTGTGCGACCAAAAATTGGTTGAGAACACTGATTATACTCTCTCATGTGGAAGAGTCGACCATATCAGTTACATGCGCCAATTCGGTTGGCTCTTCGACGCTTAGCAAATGTGCTCCTTCCACACAATGGTTTTGCTTGTTCTTATTGGATTTCAATTTTTCTTATCAGTCTTACTTTTTTCATTATTACAGAATGCACATCTGATAGAAATGTGCATAAAACACCTAAACTGAACTAAACAAGTTTGACATCCATGATTAATAAAAGTTTAAGACACTCTATCCAGTTCTTTAATATCTGCCAGTCACAAAGACGATTGAAGCCGCTGCAAGAAATGTAGACACATGAAAAGTTTTAAAATGTATATCCAAGGTGAAAAATATAAAATACTTCCCACCCCAACCTAAACTCAACATCGTCCTCAATGTTTCAAATTTACCAATAAACGCAAGATGAATTTAAGGTTGAAAGGTAGAGACATATGTACATCAGCTGAAACCCTACAAACACAATACATGATATTATTACAACAACCAAATTTGCAGTAACCATGGTTACAGTGATACGTGATTACATAAAGAAAAATAAAAATCATTACTAAATAGAGAATAAGAATACAACAAAGATAACAGAAGAAAGTATTTATTTCTGAAGCCATAGAGAAATTAGAGGATGAATTTCAAGATTTTTGGAGAGGGAGAAGAGAAGCAACAATTCTAGAGAGAGTTGAGCTGTGAAATCTAATGACATTTTAGGATTTTGATGCTTTTATAGACAAAGGGTTAGGGTGGGTCTGGTTTTCGATTTGTATCCACTCATGAACTGACCCGACTACATGCAAAACCCAAAAATTGACAAATTCATTCAAGATATTGTGGATCCATTAGATCAATGGATTACATATTCTCAACAAACCCTTCATAAAATGGTTTAAGACGTTGTCCATTGACTTTAAAAACATTACCAGTTGTAAGATTCTCAATTTTCACTGCTCCGTGTCCAAACACTTGTTTCATAACATAAGGTCCCGTCCACCTTAACCTCAACTTACCAAGAAATAGGTGGAGCCTCGAAAATTGTGCATGAGAACTTTCTGGGAAGGTACAAAGGATTTTCACACTATGTTTTTGTCATGAAAATTTTTCATTCGTGCTTTTGCAATTTTAGCATTCTCATAAGCCTCATTCCTTAATTCTTCCAACTCACTAATTTGAAGTTTTCTAGATATACCCGCCTTGTCCAAATCAAAATTCATGGTTTTAATTGCCCAATAAGCTCTGTGTTCCAATTCAACAGGCAAGTGACAAGACTTTTCATAAACTAGCTGATAGGGAGACATGCCCAAAATTATTTTAAAACCACTGCGATATGCCCAAAGCGCGTCAGTTAGTCGAAACGACCAATATTTGCGGTCGGGGTTTATCGTTTTTTCAAAAATCATTTTAATTAAGGGGATGCAACCTTGTGAGAAATCAAATATTTTTCATCATGTTTTCAAAAGGACGATTGTAAAAATGAGCACCCCCAACACCTATGATGGATCTAAGAATTTCAAATCGGGGCAAAATATTTTCTTTTAAAAACTTAATCACCTTGAGGTGATCATTATTTTGGCATGGCATTGCTTCAACCCATTTCGACACATAATCTATAGCCACCAAGATGTATAGATAGACAAAGGAAAGGAAAAATTGACCCATGAAATCAATGCCCCAACAATCAAAAATTTCAATCACCAATATGCGGTTCAAGGGCATCATGTTTCTTTTAGAAAAAATTTCCATTCTTTGGCATCTATCACATGTTAGACAAAAGGCATGCACATCTTTGAAAAGTGTGGGCCAATAAAATCCACACTGCAAAATTTTTGCACTGGTTTTCTTTGACGAAAAATGCCTACACATGCTTCAAAAGGACAAAAAGAAATTACTTGGTTGATTTCACGATTGGGTACATAACGTCTTATGATTTGATCCTTACAGCATTTAAACAAGTATGGATCCTCCCAAAAGAAGCCATGCACCTCTCTTAAAAACTTATGTTTCTCAGCCAGGGAGGGTGTAATGAGAAGGGATGGTACTTGTGGCAAAAAAATTTGGCAATGTCTACATACCAAGGTACCTCAGAAATGGCAAAAAGTTGTTCATCAAGGAAAATCTCTTTGACTGGCAATGGTTCCTCTTTTGTGTGATAGTTTAACTTGGAGAGATGGTCCGCCACCACATTCTCTACTCCTTTCTTGTCTTTGATGATCAGATCAAATTCCTGGAGTAAAAGTATCCATCTGAGAAGACGTGGCTTGGCATCCTTTTTCATGAGCAAGTATTTCAATGTTATATGGTCAGTAAAAAAAACAATAAATGACCCAACTAAATACAACCTGAACTTATCCAACATAAATACTACTGCAAGCAATTCCTTCTCTGTCGTGGGATAATTTATGTCTGCATCATTGGAGATTTTGCTTGCATAGTATATTATGTAGGCTCGATTATTCTTCTGTTGTCCCAAAACAGCACCTACAGCAAAATCATTAGTATCACACATGAGTTCAAAGGGTAAAGACCAGTTAGGGGGTTGCATGATGGGCATAGAGATCAGCATTCCTTTGAGCTTCTCAAAAGCCTTTTGGCAAGCCTCATTCCACTCGAATGTGACATCCTGGCATAGGAGATTACACATAGATCTAAATATGGAACTGAAATCCTTGATGAATCTCCTATAGAACCCAACGTGACCTAGAAATGATCTTACATCCTTAATAGTCTTAGGCTTTTGAAGGTTGTCAATTAGATCAATTTTAGCTTTATCCACTTTTATCCCTTCGGATGAAACAATATGGCCTAAGACAATCTCTTGTGTCACCATAAAGTGACATTTTTCCCAATAAGATAAGATTTGTCTCCTCACATCGAGTGAGGACTTTTTCCAGGTTGTTCAGACATAGCTCAAATGAGTCACCATACACTGACAAGTCATCCATAAAGACCTCTAGAAAGTGCTCCACCATGTCACTGAAAATGCTTAACATGCATCGTTGAAATGTGGCTGGAGTAATGCACAGTCCAAACAGCATTCTTTTATAAGCAAAAGTGTCAAAAGGACATGTGAATGTGGTCTTTTCTTAGTCATCTAATGATATCTCTACTTGGTTATACCCATAGTACCCATCCAAGAAATAGTAGAAAGCATGACCAACTATCCTTTCAAGAACTTTATCGGGAAAGGGTAAAGGAAAGTGGTCTTTTCTAGTGACAGAGTTCAATTTTCGGTAGTTAATGCACATGCACAAACCTGTCCAGTACAAGTTGGAACTAACTCGTTCTCCTTATTCTTGACTACTATGACACCAAATTTCTTAGGTACTACTTGGGTAGGGCTTACCCACTTAGTGTCAAAGATGGGGTAAATGATACCCGCATCTAGCAATTTTAGTACTTCAGCCCTTACAACATCTTTGAGATGTGGATTTAACCTTCGCTACAGTTGACGAGAGGGTTTTGAGTCCTCCTTTATGTATATATAATGTGTACAAACAAGAGGAATTATACCTTTAATGTCAACTATGGTCCATCAGATTGCATTTTGATGAATTTTTGTGACTTTTATCAATTCTAACTCTTGTGACTCTGACAACTTAGAAGAAATCACTACTGGATAAGTTACTTCCTCTCCCAAAAATACATATTTCAAGTCAGTTGGAAGAGTTTCCAACTCTAGCTTTGGTGTTGTGACACTAGATGAAACAGGCTTTGTGTCACTTGGTGGTAACTCCTCAAACTTTGGGACCCATGTTCCCACAGAAGAAATATTTACAGTAGACTCAAAATATTTTACAAACTCACTATCTAAAACTGATTCAAACTCAAACAACAATTGTTCCAATTCATTTAGCTCCTAACTCATTTTCCTCAAATGCATCATTAAACAATTCTTCAGTTAATGACTCGATGCAATTGATGTCATGCATGTCTTCTTCTTCCCCTGGATGTTTAGCTATATTAAGTTCTAAAGTCATGTTACCAAAAGATAGCTTCATTACTCCATTCTTACAATTAATCAAAGCATTAGAAGTAGTAAGGAATGGTCGGCCTAGAATGACTAGGATCTGAGTGCCAGTGTGCATGACAGGTTGGGTCTCCAAAATAATAAAATCATATAGACAATAGAATTTATCAACTTGGACAAGAACATCCTCAACCACGCCCCTTGGAACTTTCACAAATCGGTCAGCTAGTTTCAAAGTGATGCTTGTAGGCTTAAGTTCGCCTAAACCTAGCTGCTCGTAGATAGTGTATGGGAGCAGATTGACACTTGCCCCAAGATCAAGAAATTCTTGCTCATTCTTGTAATTCTCAATGATACATGAGATGGTGAGATACCCAGGATATTTGAATTTAGGAAGGGCCTTTGCTGGATGATAGCACTGGCTTATTCTATGAGGAAAGCCCTCTTTTGCACATTGATCTTCCTATTTATGGTGCACAAGTCCTTCATAAATTTGGCATATGAGGGTACTTGTTTGATGGCATGCAATAGGGGGATGTTGATCTTCAGTTGCTTAAAGAGATCAAAATTTTCTGCATAGTTATTCAATGTCTGTGGCTTTTTGACTCTTTTAGGAAAAGGTAAAGGGCATGGTGGTTCCTTCTCCCCCTTTTTCACATTTTCATCTTGAGACTGTAGTGTAGACTCGACATTTGGTTTATTTAATTTGGGTGTAATTTTCTTTTCTCTCACCTTATCACTTCTTAGTGTGGTAATTGATTGAACATGATTGAGCAGAGTCTCGGATGCAGTAGAGGTATTAGCTTGAAATTAACCCGGAGGTGGCTTAGGTTGAGAGGGGAATTTTCCCTTCTCTGCTATGCTCAAAGACTGAGTCAATTTAGCTAAGTGGCTCTCAATGTCATCAAACGATTGTGAAGTATGTGCCTTGAAATCATTAATAGATTGGGTTGATTGAGTGTTGAAACTCACTTGATTCTGCATTAATTGGTTTAGAGTTTCCTCAAGACTCCTCTTGTGTGGTGGTTGGTATGGTTGATATGTAGGAGAGCCCTGAGTTGGTGATGGTGGTCCTTGTTGTTGATTCACGGGAGTTTGTTGTGTGTTCCTCCAACTGAAATTTGGGTGGTTCTGCCACCCTTGATTGTAGGTCTCAGAATAAGGGTTGGAATAGGCCTTGTTAAAATAAGGGTTCCAACAAAACCTCCTTGAATGCAGGAATAGTAGCACACTCCATAGTAGGGTTCCTGACAAAGCACAAATTCCACACACTTGTTCTGTAGGAGGTCCAACAACAACTTGGTTTACCATCTTCATCTCTAGAGCTTCGAGCTTTCAAGATAAGGTGACCATCTTGGCCCTAAGGTCGTCATCCTCTTTCAAAACATATTTTTCCCCTGGGGAAGTGGATGGTTTGGCTTCGACAGTGGTAGGAGGGGTTGCGTCCCACATTTTGGAACTTTCAGATATGGTATCAAAAAACTCAAAAGCCTCCTACAAACTTTTTCCCATGAATTCCCCTTGAGTCATCATCTCTACAAATTGACGTAGTAGAGTGGGGAGAGCATCATAGAAAAACCCTACCAATGTCTAACTCTCAAATGCATGGTGTGAAAAAGCTTGGAAAAGATCCTTGAATCTCTCCCAATATTGCTAGAAAGTTTGTCCCTTTTTGACAGAAAAATTCATGATTTGTCTTTTAAGTGCATTTGTGCGGTGTAAATGGAAAAATTTCTTAAAACAGTTGGTTTGTAATGCTTGCCAACTAGGTATGGAATGGGCCTTTAAAAAATTTAGTCATTGTTTAGATTTTTCCTTTAAGAAGAGAGGAAAAAGTTTCAAGTTGACCTGTTCAGAATTATCTTGGAGCATCCCACATACCTTCTTGAATTCTTTAATATGTAAATAAGGGTTTTTTGATTCGAGTCCATAAAATTGAGGTAATAACTGCACTGTACCAAGCTTCACATTGAAGTTTGTTGCATTTGCAAGAAACACAAAACAAGAGGGGACACTATTCCGTGTAGGATGTAAATACTCCCTTAGAGTTCAAACGTTAGGAATTTCCTCTTCTATTTGATTATTTCCCATACTATTATCAAAGGAGTTTGCTACTAATCGAGGTGAAGAGGATTCAAATTCATTTACAGACCCGACTGATTCTTTTGGCAAGTTTTGAAAGAGAGGATCTTCCTCAGACATAAAAAGAAATAATTATATATGGAAAAACAAAAGTATATGCAAAAGAATAAAATTCTCTTCACTTTTTACTTCATAACATCGTTGGGTTCCCCGACAATGGCGACAAAAACTTGACTTGATCTGAAATGTGTACACCCAAATGTAGGCGATCAAGTTGTAGTTATAATCTGATTAAGTCCGGATTTGAATCCACAGGGAACTAATATTGGTGTTTGAAGTTAAGATCAATAAAGACGAAGGTACATGGACATCATGAATTTAGAATTTGAGGTTGTGATGGAATTTTATAAGCAAAATATAAGATTCTCTCTAATGAAAATAAAAACCATTCTTTAGTCCGAGGATCCGGACATGTGTGGATGCGATCGGGTGCTATATTTTTGCAGTATTAATTACTCAATTAACCCTACGTTAGAAGCAAGTTAATCGGAGGATAAAGATGGAATATGTGAATTCAAAGCATTGCTCTGATATCTTTGTAGAAAATCTTACGAATTGTTTATGCTGAGACTTAACACATCTAGAAACAATAAAATAATTCTACAAAGCATCCAGCATGAGTTACGTTATTCAATCTATGATGCCCCAAAATCCGGGGGTCCATTCTCAACCCGTTGATCACCCATCAACCCGCAAAAATATATGTGAGTACTGCATAACCCGTTACCACGTCGTTACACCCCATTCACCGGGATCATAACCAAAACAGACTTTGGGCAGAGTCTCCTTTGTATGAGAACCTTACCCAATCTGTAACCTCTCCATACAATAATCATATGACCATTTCAAGGTCCAAACCCCAATGATTAGGACTTATTATTCTCCATTTACATCATCCAGAGAGGATCACTCAAGAAGTGAAGGTCCCTCTGTGTTACATTTTAAAATTTCAAGTTTTAGGAAGAGGTACCAGTACCTTTGATACATGGTACTGGTACCTGAGTCTTCTGTTGGTCAGGTACTGGTACCTATGCGACTTGGTACCGATACCTAGGCCCACTTTTTGTTAGGTACTGGTACTTGATAGCCTAGATACCAGTACTTGAGCCCATTGTTCATTGGGGTACCGGTACCTCACCCTAGATACCAATACCTAAGCCCACTAGAATCCAGGTACCAATGCCTGTAAGCCTTGGTACCAATACCTGGGCCTTCCGACGGCATGGTACTGGTACCTATTCTGTGACGCCCAAAATCCGGGGGGTCCTTTCTTAAATCGTTGATCACCCATCAACTCACAGAAGTATACCCGTGAGTACTGCATAACCCGATACCACGTTGTTATACCCCATTCACCAGGATCATAACCAAAACAAAATTTGGGCAAAGTCTCCCTTGTACTGGAGCACTACCCAATGCATAACCTGTATACATATTAATCACATGACCATTCTAAGGTCCAAACCTGAGTAATTCAGGCTTTTTATTATCCATTTACATCGTCTGTAGGTGTCGTTCAAAGAGTGAATGCCCCTTAGTGTTACATTTCAAACTTTGGGACGAGGTACTGGTACCTCTAATATATGGTATCAGTACCTAGGCCTTCTGTTTTCCAGGTACTGGTACCAATATACACTAGTACTGGTACCTAAACCCACTGTTTTCCAAGTACTGGTATCCATATGTCTTGGTACCGGTACCTGAGTCCACTGTCCACTGGATTACCAGTACCTAAGCCCACTATAATCCGGGTACTGGTGCCTATAAGTTTAGGTACCGATATCTGGGTCATCCAATAGCATGATACCAGTACTTAACTTTATGAGCCACGCTCAATAGGGTATCTCCTAAGGAGGCTACTCCCCAACCCGGATGCATATGCAATGTTCACATACAACTCATCAATCAAACATCCATTCAAGAATATACAAATCATAAATGAATACCACAATGTCATGTCATGTCATGAGGTGATACTCACACATGCAATGCAACCCGAGCCCCCCACCTGCTCTCATAACACATGTCATGTTATGCGTATGCCTCAGAACATTCCAAGCCCCCGTCATTAATGTTACACATCTAATGACTATTCATAAATCCCGGGTCTTTCTTGGGTTGGGTATTTATGGACTTCCACCAATGAGTACCCAACCGACACGACATCTATGGACTTCCACCAACGACTCGGCGTACGCCGACACACTTTATGGCCTCAATACCAACGGAAGTGTGGATCTGAAATTACTGGGTTTTGCACCTGAGGGAGAATCTAGCCCTTCTTGTTAACCCCGACCCTTATTTTCAATGCAACCCATGCGACTTAGTCGAACCTAGGTCCAACCTTTCCGAGCCCAAGGATGGTGTTTGATCAAAAACCATGCACACACACCCACACTCATGTCAATTACCCACGAATGCAATGCTACCCGTGTCTATGCAAATGTAATGTACAATTGCATTCCATATCAACAAGAAATCAAGTTTTCAATTGCAATTACAATAGCATGTTCATCATATCATGAGCATAATATGAACATATTCCATCTCCACAACCATTTCCAATTTCTCAATGTACAATATATCATAAAGCACATAATTACATTCCACAATCTCCCCAAAGTATTTTATTATCATTTTCATTCAAATAACACACTTAATCATTCTTATGAATTTTATCAAACACCGATAAGGCACAAATATTATGTAAACACATAGCTTGCCCAAAACATCACATTATTCATGAAATTCACAACCATGCAATTTCATCAAACCCATTCATACAAGAATTGGTTTTAGCATTTTCCTATACCCATTTCCATACTCCAACAATCCTAGGTATGTGTCATACATGAGATTTCATCTCTAACTCTCTACCCATTTCATATCTCAAACCTAGATTGGAAATAAAGTCAGTTAGGAAAAGAACTCTACATCTTGAAGCGTATTCCCTCGTAGGATAAACTCCAAAGACCCAAATCAAGCCTTAAAGCTTCTCTCCCAAAAATACCATATTTTAAATTTGCAGCGAAACCCACGATCTTTGGTATGTACACGGAGCTCTCGTCGCGTAGAACAACTTTTGTTCTTGGCCCAAAGGGATCCGTCGATCGGATTGCCGTAGATCGGAAGGAGAAATGAAGGAGGCTTTAGTTTTCTCTCTCTTCTTTCTCTCTCTCTCTCTATCCGGAAATTGCAGGTGATAATGGGGAGAAAAATCTGATTTCTCTCCTATTTATACCCCTTAATACTTGGCCCTCATTAAGTCATACGCCCTGTCTTTTCTGATCCGATTTTATCCCGAATCAATTAAATCTCGTTCCGTGTTAAGTTCAGTATATTTTATTTGAACTAACTTAAAATTATTTCTTAAGTTCCGCGAATAAAATTTGATCACATTTATTTTAGTCTCGCAACACTTGATTGCCTCGTAAGACTTGAAAAATCTGACTGTCTCGGAATTCGACGAGAATTGACTGGATAGCGAGATTTCGCGAGACGAATTCAACTGTGAGGTCCATTTCGTCATCCGAGTTCTATAAAAATTTGAGTTTTCAACCCATACTGTAATGGCTAATTACCGTTTTACCCTTTTTAACAAAAATTTAAATGTCCTCTAAAGTTTGGATGGTCCTCTCCAACTGACCATACGTCTGGGTGTGAAAGGTTGTACTCATCATCAACTATGTCCCCATAGCCCTCTACAAACTCTCCCAGAAGTGGACCGTGAACCTGGGATCCCGATCAGATACAATAGATATGGTTACCCCATGTAGCTGGACTATCTCCCGTATATACAACCTGTAGAATTCCTCCAGTGTGAAGGTCATCCACACAGCCAAAAAATGTGCTGACTTCGTAAGCCGGTCCACAATCACCCATACCACGTCATGCCCACGTGAAGTCTGTGGTAAGTGGGTCACAAAATTCATAGTGACGTGTTCTCACTTCCACTTAGCCACCTCCAAAAGCTGGAGCAACCCTACTAGTCTCTGGTGCTCAACCTTGCCCTGCTGACACATGAGACATCTACTGACAATGTTTCTGACGTGTCTCTTCAACCCACTCCAGTAGTACTGGTGGCGAACATCATGGTACATCTTTGTGCCACCAGGATGCACAACAAAACGGGAGAAATGAGACTCCCTAAATATCTTCTCTCTCAGATCCGTAAACTAGGAAACCACAACCCTTCCCCTAAATCAAAAACTACCATCTGCGTGAATGACCCAGCCCTCATCACCTGTACCCAACTGTACCCGATCTCTGATGGACAATATCTCATTGTCCTGCCCTTGGGACTCGATCACCATACTCAATAAGGAAGGCGTAGCCACTAGACTTCCCAAAATACCTTGAGCCTGACCCCTATAATGTAGCCTGAACTGTCCCGCAGTGTCAAGTATCTGCCACTCCCGAGAAGCTATACTAGTCAAAACCCCCCGTGACTTCCAACTGAGTGCATCAACCATCACAATTGCCTTACCAGGATGGTAATGCAAAGTGAAGTCATAATCCTCCAAGTACTCCGTCCACCTGCGCTGCCTCATATTGAGGTCCCGTTGTGTGAAGATTTACTTCAGATTCTTGTAGTCCAAAAACACCTCAAATTGCTCCCCGTACAGATAGTGGTGTCATGCCTTCAAGGCAAAGACAACGGCCACCAACTCCATGTCGTGTGTGGGGTAATTCTGCTCGTGGCTCTTCAAATGTCGTGAATCATAAGCTACCACCCTCCCGAACTACATCAGAACACATCCAAGTCCGTCCTTTGAGGCATCACAATAAACTGTGTACCTCTGTCCCCTTTCTGGAACTATAAGGATAGGATTTGAAGTAAGCCTCCTCTTCAACTCCTGGAATGCCATCTCACATGAGTCATCCCACTAGAATTTGACTTATTTCCTGGTCAACCTAGTCATAGGTGCAACTAGCCGTGAGAAGTCCTCAATGAACCTCCGATAATACCCTGACAATCCCAAGAAACTGCGTATCTCGAAAACTGACTTAGGCCTCTCCCAAATCATAATTTCCTTAACCTTCTCCGGGTCAACTGACACATCCGTAATAGACACAACGTGGCCCAAAAACTTCACCTCCGTCAGCCAAAATTCACACTTACTGAACTTGGCGTACAACTGGTGGTCTCTCAAGGTCTGGAGAACGATCCTCAAGTGACCCTCATGCTCCTCCTCAGACTTGGAGTAGATCAGAATGTCATCAACAAAAAAGTATGAAAAACGGATCTAAATAGGGTTGGAACACCCTATGCATAAGATTCATGAATGCTGACGTGGCATTCGTCGACCCAAAAGGCATAACAGTAAACTCAAAATGTCCATATCCCATCTTAAACACCATCTTAGGGATGTCGGCCTCCCTAATCCTCAACTGATGATACCCTATGCGTAGATCTATTTTGGAGTAGACCCGTGCCCCTCTCAGTAGATCAAAAAGATCATCGATCCTCAGCAGTGGGTACTTATTCTTGATAGTGACCCAATTCAACTGCTAGTAATCAATACATAACCTAAGGGTCATGTCCTTCTTCTTGGCAAATAGCACTGGAGCACCCTCAAGTGAAGTTCTCGGCCTAATAAAGCCTTTTTCTAATAATTCTTGCAACTGGACTTTGAGTTCTTCTAACTCCGCAAGGGCCATCCTATGCAGTGCCATAGAAATAGGGGATACACCGGGTTATAACTCAATGGTGACGTCTACATCCCGATGTGGAGGCAATCCCTGTAAGACATCTAGGAAAGCATTCGCAGATTCGCAAACTACCCGAGGTAGACCCAACTTCTCTCTTGTCTCGTCCTCAAGTGTAAGGCTCGCAAGCCAACCCATCAACTGTCTGTGCCAATGGGAATCATACATGGCTTGAGGTAAAGCACCATACTTTTTTCCCTAAATTTTTAAGCAAACACCCTTTGGTGTATAAGCAGTGACCCTCTTCCGATCACAATCGATGATGACTCGTCGTGCCGCTAACTAATCCATCTTGAGGATACATCAAACTCCGACATGTCCATGACCCTAAGGTCCACAGTGAGTAGAATCTCTGATATCTCTAACTCACATCCCAACATATCTTATCAATGCAAACCCTAGCTCCTAGGGGAGAACTCACATGCAATGACTTCTCTAAGGCCTCAACCTCTAAGCCCAAATCATTTACAAGTGATGCAACTATGAATGAATGAGATGCACCTGAATCAAATAACACCCTTGCCCATAAGCGAGAGATTAGAAATGTACCTTGAATCACCGACTGATCCACTGGCTCAATCTGAGGTGTGATGGTGTAGACTCGCCCCCGGGTCCCTAAATTACCTGCCTGTAAGCCCTGTCCTTAGCCTCGAACCAAACCCATCTGGCCTGATTGCGGAGTCCCCACACATGAAGTAGTAGGGGCTTGTGTAGCACCCTGAAACTGCAACTGACTTCACTGGCCCATGATGGGATAAGGGTGTAGTGAAAAATGGTTGTGGATGCCCCACCGATGACTGGGACTGAGATATCCCGTAACACTAGGATCCTGTTGTCCAAATTTGGTATTGAAATTTTACATGCAAGTATACACGATCAACAAGTAATAAAGTGATAAGTAGAGTATCGTTCCCACGGAGAATTATTACTAATAAATTCCAAATACTAACTTTATATCAATTCAATTTTATTTAAACAATTGGAATTAACTATGGAATGACTAAATTAAAACTAAATCTAATCTTAACAATCAAGGGTTGAATTTAACGGATATAAGAATTTAAGATTACAACTTCCCATAATGCTTCGTATAAATCTTTCCACTCTCTTTCCAGTTAATTGATCAAAATAAGTTGTTAATTGAGACTTTAAAATTATTTATCAGACCTCTTCTGATAGTAAGATAAACATATCTCTCCCAATTAAATTACTATATTCCTATGCAAAATAAGTTGGAATAGATTCATTAAGTTCAAACTCTCATAAAAGTTACACACGGCATATAGGTATATTTTTATCCTATACACAAACCCAGCTATTCAATCCTAAGAAGAATCAACCAGACGCATGTCATCATATTCCGATCTAAACCTAGAATTCATCTCCCAATTTCATCTAGGTTATCAAATTGATTGATGGCCAAACAATCATATATTAAGCACAAAATATGACAAACAACTCATGTATGATCAATAGAACTAGAATCGAGAGTAGATCAACTTAACTAGACATTAGGTTCCGTTGCAATCTTAATAAGAATTTAGTTCATAATGTAATTGAAAGACATCATCCTCAAATTAAACAACATCTCAAAAAATCAAGAACTAAAAATAAGATAAAAGGAATAAAAACTTATTTGCAATCTTCAATCTCTCTCTAGCCTTCAATCCCGATTTTCTTCACATCGGTTCCTTCAATTTTATATCAATCATTGGTCTTCTTCTTATGTTTTCAGTCCCCAAAATCAATCTCTTTATATCCCCACTCAAACCCTAGCATATATGAGGCATTAGAGTCCAATTTCGGGTCAAAAATAAGTCAGAATTCGCGTCAAGAGCCAACACAAGCACCTAGGCACTGAAAAGGCGCTGCTTGGACAGAATGTGGGCGCTAGGGCGCTGAAAAGGTGCTACCCCTTTTTAAGCCTAAATCTCCCCTTGTTGCTCAGCCTTTAAAAATCCAACACTTAGGCTCCAAACACTACAAGAAAAATGGGTTTTTACGGCAGTAAAGTGCTGTCATAAAAAGTCTATTTGCTGTCACAAATACTTTTTGTGACGGCATTGTGGCGGCATTGCCTCGCCATAATAAGTGTGGTCTCAAAAGGTTTTTACGGCTGCAACAGTCTGTCTCAAATAGTATTTACGGCAGCAAGACCCTGTCATAAATAAGTTGTCACAAAAAATTCGACACTTTTGTTTTTATCACGGCGGCAAAAGTGCTGCCTCAAATACCATATTTGGCTATCGTAAAAAATAGAAGATATATTTATGACGGCAACGATGCCGCCACAAAAAAAAAAAATTTAATTATTATGAACCGTTAATAACCAATGTTATATACCCTGTGCATATATACACTCCATACAACTTTTTTTTTTTGGGCGGGGGAAGGAGGGAGGAAGGGGCTTGAACCCTTGACCTCAAGAAGGCAAAGCTTTCACAATGTAAGGAATACCATTAGACCAAAGACCCATTGATATCTATACAACTACCCAATTTAATATATATATAAACACAAAAGTAAATATAATCAATATTTTCAAAAACATAGAAATATTTTCATATCCAAAAAAACAATCACACGAGTTAAACAAAATGTAAAGTATGCACTTTTATAAAACATAACGATTTATGAGTACAAGAAATTAATGCAAAAAATTGAACATTCTTCCCGAACCATCTACTCTCACAGTGACATTTGAAAAAAATATAAAATTATTGTTACTATACTGAAATAATATTTATATACATATATACAATAAATAACTAAAACAAGTTAGAATACACATCAACAGAGGGCCACACAATATTTCTCTGAACGGCTTGTCAAATTATGTAAATGACATATAAACGAGTCATATCGTATACATTTCTTATAATTGGTTTCACCAATACCCAATTTGTTTATAATCGTATCGTGACGGGTCCACTTGTTTACTAAACAGGTGGTTTAAGGAAGACTCAAACCCACTAATTTTATGTCGTGTTAACGGGTCGTGTCATATTTTGACACTCCTAATTTTGATATAAAAACTTGACTTTGTAGAGTTTAATTTTTTTTTTCTTTGAACTAGAAATTGTCTTTTGATATTAAACTACGTAATTTTATAAAATATTACTTGTAACATGAAAAATAGTTGTTGCCAATACAAATTTTTTTTTAGAGTTTTTCTTTTTTAAATTATAAACTGTTTTTTTTTTTTTTTATCTAAAACAACATTTTAATATTTTATGAAATATTATATACAGCGGGAAAAATGGCTGCCATAAATATAAAAAATTCTTTTGAATTTATAAATATTATTTGAGGCAGGAAAAACAGCTGTCTCAAATACAATTTTTTTTTTTTGAGTTTATGACACTATTTACGGCAGAAAAAATAACTGTCACAAATATTAACACAAACACGCTTTTTGTGACGGCAAACACAGCCGCCACAAAAAATTGTCTCAAATACGTCTTTTGTGACGGCGAACACATCCGCCGTAAAAATTTTGTCACAAAAGCCCCTTTTTCTTGTAGTGAAATTGACCTTGTTTGCTTCCAAATGATAATTCCTACCAAATAACATCAAAACATACAAAACAAATAAAAAGGAACATAAAATAATTGAAAACTTACAATTTCATCAAGACGAAAATACTCAATTCGTAGATATAAAACCCACTCATCAGATCCCTACCTCTGAGGACAATCTCGCTTCAAATAGCCCGGTTGGTGGAATATGTAACAAGTTCTCTGGCGAGCCTGATAGGGAGCCTTGAAATTTCTCCCACCTTGGGAGAATTGACCTTGGCCTTGGCTTTAATAGCCTTGGCCTTGCCCTTGATTCCCTTTGGGGTAGATGTCATTTGCTTCTTCCTCGAACTAGTGGAAGAGGATTGACCCTCCTTCTTCTTGTCCTTAGCACCCGCCTCCCGGATGCTCTTAGGGTCTTCAACTACCTTCTCAATAGCCATGGCCATCTCGACCATCGAGTCTAGGTCTTGTAAGAGATGGCCCACAATCTTGCCACGAATGGACAACTTCAAGCCATCCTCGAACCTTCTCACTTTGGCCAAGTTAGTGGCCACATAGTCATCGGCAAAATGAGCAAGCTCGGTGAACTTAGCCACGTATTTCATTACCATCATGGTCCCATGTTTTAGATCTAACAATTCTCGAGCTTTCACTTGCCGGATAGTTGACAAGAAGTACCTGCCCACGAAGAGCTCACAAAACTCTTCCCAAGTCATTGCTCCCACATTATTTGAGGCCTTTGCCCAATTTCACCATAGATGGGTCTCTCCCTCAACCTGGAACGTTGCCATTCTTATCTTAGTGGTGTCAAATGTGATCTCCATAGTCTCCAAGATCTTGTCTACTTGTTGGAACTAATTGTCGGCCACCATCGAATTCGCCCTTCCCAGAAAGGTTGGTGGTTTATGTGCCTTGAATCTCTGTAGGTTCTTAGAGCCTCCTTGGCCTATGTTAGCGCTGGCTTGCACAAAGGTAGCAGTCATTACGCCCATAGCCTACATGAAGGCTTGTTGATCAAAGGCTAGTGGTGTTGGTTGGTTGTTCCATCCACCCCCTCGACAATTTCGGTGTCCACTTCCTCTACTTTCCATCTACACACACGTAAAATAGCAATAGACCACTAAATTATTATCCCAAAGTTAGGGATCAAAGTTACAAAGTTGGAAATTTAATTTCCTCTTATCTCACTGGTAGGAGGTATGCCACCCTCCAGTAGACACCCAAACCGTAAACTTTCCCATTATTCCTTTTTTTTTACCCCAAGGTTAATTTTTCTAACCCTAGTGTCTCATTCTCATACACATTGAATCATGCATACAAACACATATCACACATGTAGCATTTAATGCACATAACATCTAATGCATAATGGATGCAATGGCTTAACCCAATCTACCCTCAAGTCCAAGGTAATCGGGAACCTGAGCTCTGATACCAAGTTGTGATGCCTCAAAATCTGGGGGTCCTTTCTCAACCCGTTGATCACCCATCAACCCTCAAAAATACCCGTGAGTACTGCATAACCCAATATCACGTCGTTACACCCCATTCACCGGGATCATAACCAAAATAGACTTCGTGCAGAGTCCCATTTGTACAAGAGCCCTACCAAATTCGTAACATATGCATACAATAATCATAGGACCATTCCAAGGTCCAAACGCCAATGATTAGGACTTAGTATTCTCCACTAGAATTAAGGTACCACTGCCTATAAGCCTTGGTATCGATACTTGGGCCTTCTGACAGCATGCTACCGGTACCTATTCACTTAGGTTCCGGTACCTGAGCCCAAATTTCCTCCAATCTTTCAAATTTTCAATTCATCTCATCCAAACTCGTACCATACTCAACACATTCAATCAATTACATGAAAACATTGTCCAATAGAGTCCCATTACATACTCTATTACCAATATAAAAGTTCAAAAAAACTTTACATGATTGATTTATAAAATGCAATTCAAAAGCCACATTCTAGCTCTATCATCAACAAGGGCCCAAATGAGGTTCGTCCACCAGCTCTTGTCCAACACCTGAAATATGTTCTCATAAAGGATGAGTCACGCTCAATAGAGTATCTCCTAAGGAGGCTACTCCCCAACACAGATGCATATGAAATTTTAGATGCAATTCATCACATAAATCATTCATTCAAAAACATACATTTCATAAATGAATGCTACACTTGTCATGCCATGTCATGAGATGGAACTCACGCATAAAATGCAAACCCAATCCCTCCACCGGCTCCCATAACACATGTCATGCCATGCATATACATCCGGGCATTCCAAGCCCCCACCATTGATGTTACACATCTAGTGACCATTTTATAAAATCTTGTGTCTTGGGGTGGGTATTTATGGACTTCCCCCAACGGGTACCCAACCGACATGGCATCTATGGACGAAGGGAGTGGTCAGGTTCAGGAAGCAAAGGAAGTTGTCACCGAGGTATATTGGGCCCTTCGAGGTACTCGAGAAGGTTGGCACAATCGCTTACCGGTTGGCATTACCGCCAAATTTATCAAGTGTTCACGCGGTGTTCCATGTCTCCATACTTCGAAAGTACACTTCAGATCCTACACATGTAGTGGATTGGGGTGAACTGGTTGTTGATGGGGATAGGACCTTTGAGGAGGGACTGATGCGTATCATGGATAGCCGAGAGCAAGTTTTGTGAGGCAAGACTGTGAGTCTGGTGAAGATATTGTGGCAGCACTGTGGTATGGAGGAAGTGAAATGAGAGCGTGAGGACAATATTAGTGCCACCAATCCGTTCTTGTTCGAGGATGGAGGTACATTCTTATAGTCATAGAGTATTATATGGCTTGTTGCATATGCATGTTGTAGTGTGTGCATGTGTGTGTAAATTTTGGGGATAAAATTCCTTTAAGGGGGGAAGAATGTAAAACCCGAAAATTTTAAATTTTTGTCAAAAATGGCAAAACAGTAATTAGTTGTTACAGTGCAGGTTGAAAATCCAAAATTTTCTAGAACTTAGATGAGGAAACGAACCTCGCTGTTGGATTTGAATCGCGAAATCTAGCTACGCAGTCAATTTTCGTCGAATTCCGAGATAGTCAAATTTTGTGCGTCTTATGAGGCGATCGGGTGTTGTGCGACTACAATAAGCGTGATCAAAAAAAATTTCGTAGAACTTGGGAAATAATTTAAAGTTAGTTCAATAAAAATGTACTGAACATAACACGGGAAGAAATTTAATTGATTCGGAATAAAATCGGAGCAAAAAATTCGGGACATGTGGCTCAATGAGAGCCAAGCAATTGGGGAGTATATATAGGCGAGAAAAATCAGATTTTCTCCCCATTTACTTCAGCATTTCTGAAAAAAAGAGAGAGAGATAGAGAGAGAGAGGAAGAAGAGAGAGAAATTCAAGGGTTCTCCAACCTTTCTTCTCCGATCTATAGCAATTCGACCATCGAAGTCCTTTGGGCCAAGAACAAAAGTTGCTCTATGCGACGCGAGCTACGAGTACGTACCAAAGATCGTGGGTTTCGCCAAAATCTCAAAGAAGGGATCATTTGGATCAAGGCTTTGAAGCTTGATTTGTGCCTTTTAGAGCTTCTTCTACGTATATTTACACTTCAAGAGGTAGAGTTCCTTTCCTAACTAGGTTTATTTCCAACCTAGCGTTGAAATATGAAATGGGTAGGGTGTTAGAGATGAAATCTCATGTATAACACATACCTAAGATTTTTGAAGTACGGAAATGGGTATAGGAAAATGCTAAAACCAATTATTGTATGAATGGGTTTCATGAAATTGCTTTGCTTTGAATTTCATGGATAATGTGATGTTTTTGGGCATGCTATATGTTTACATAATTGGGTACCATTTAGGTGTTTGATAAAATGCCTAAGAATGATTAAGTGTGTTATTGAATGAATATGATATAACATGCTTAGTGGAGATTGTGGTATGTAATTATATGATTTATGATATAATGTACATTGAGAAATTGGAAATGGTGGTGGAGATGGAATATGTTCATATTATGCTCATGATATGATGAATATGCCATTGTAACAGCAATTGAAAACTTGATTGCATATTGATATGGAATGCAATTGTTCATTGCATTTGCATATACACGGGTAGCATCGTATTTGTGGGTAATCGATATGAGTGTGGTTATGTGTGCATGTTTTTGATCGAACACCATCCTTGGTTGGTTGATACGTGGGTTCGAGAAGGTTGTACCTAGGTTCGATTGAGTTGCACGGGTTGCATTGAAAACAAGGGTCGAGGTTAGAAAAAAGGCTAGATTCTCCCTCGGGTGCAAGACCTGGTAATTTCGGATACGCATTCTCGTTGGTATTGAGTCCATAAAGTGTGTCAGCGTACGCGGAGCCGTTGGTGGAAGTCCATAGATGTCGTAGCGGTTGGGTATCCGTTAGTGGAAGTCCATAAATACCCACCCCAAGAAAGACTCGGGAATTATAAATGGTCATTGGATGTGTAACATCAATGGCGGGGGTTTGGAATGCCCAGATACATATGCATGGCATTGCATGTGTTATGGGAGTTGGTGGAGGGCTCGGGTTATATTACATGTGTGAGTTTCATCTCATGACATGGCATGACATTGTGGCATTCATTTATGGATTGCATATTCTTGAATGGATGTTTGATTGATGAGTTGCATGTGAACATTTCATATGCATCTGAGTTGGGGAGTAGCCTCCTTAGGAGATACCCTATTGAGCGTGGCTCACTCTTTACGGAAACATATTTCAGGTGCAGGACAAGTGCCGGTGGACGGCCCACACTTGGGCCCTTGTTGATGAAGAAGCCGGGATTTGGCTTTTAAATTGTATTTTGTAATCCATTATGTAATTTGTGTTGGACTTGTAAAATTGTATAAAGGGTTATGTAATGAACTCTTATGGACTATAAATTGTGTAAATGAATGAATGGATGAGTATGTGAAGTGATTGGATGGTTAAAGGTTGAAGATTGAAAAGATTTGGGGAAATTATGGGCTCAGGTATCGGTACCTAAGTGATTAAGTACCGGTACCACGCTGTCGAATGACCCAGGTACCGGTATCTAGACCTATAGGCACCAGTACCTGGATTCCAGTGGGCTCAGATACCGGTACCTAGGCACCAGGTACCAGTACTCCGATGGACAGTAGGCTTAGGTACCGATACCACGACATATAGGTACCGGTACCTAGCAAACAGTTGGCTCAGGTACCGGTACCATGTTCCTAAGGTTCCGGTACCTAGAAAATTGAAGGGACCTGACAGACAGAAGGCTCAGATAACGGTACCACGTATAAGAGGTACCGGTACCTCTTCTAAAATTTTCAAAATTTAAATATAACTTCGTCAAGCCTTCATATCTTGAGCCCTCTTCTTGGAATGATATAATTGGTTAAACATTAAGTTCTAATTGATGGGAATGGACCTTGGAATGGTCAAATGGTTGATATGTGCATAGGTTATGTGTTGGTTAGTGCTCTGGTACAAGGGATACTCTGCCCAAACTATGTGTTGGTTATGACATCGGCGAAGGGGATGTGATGACGTGGTTTTTGGTTATACGGCATACACAGGTACTTCCGCGAGTTGATGGGTGATCAACGATTGAGAAAGGACCCTCGAATTTTGGGGCGTCACAGCATACACCCACGGCAGCCAATCAGATTCTTTCGTCGTATTTTTGGACCAATAAGAGGATATGAGAGTTAAGGCGATTTAGCCACCATCCGGACGCCACCACCACCATCCGGACGGTGCTAATTCTCTTGTTTTGTGGGTGGAGCCTCCTTTGCTGACTTGTTGATTCTTGTTGGCATTGGGATGGTGTTTTACCATCCGGATGGTGAGGACTTTGTTGATTTTATCCTTTCCTCCCTCCTTTGTCCACCTTTCGAACTTCTGTCCTTCCAAGTTCCGACAATTACATGCGAAACCCTAAAAAATACACAAATTAAACATTAGTGTAACACCCCGCATTTTTCTTTTATATATATGTATATAGATATATAGTAAATAATTGTTGTAAAAATGTGGATATGTGTAAGGATGTAAGAATAAATTATATAGATTGTAATAGTAGGAGAACGCTAGAGATAAATATGAATTGGGAAGTTGGAGTTTCCAAGACGATTAAACTTGGAAAGGGTGACTAGATGAATTTCTAAATATTTTTAGGTCAAAATAAGATGTCCATTGAATCCGGAAGGTCGAACAACCTTGGGAGAGGTAATATGAGGTGTATTGGAAGTTAGGAAGTATTCCGGAGTGAAAACACACTTAGAGAAAATTTGGGTAAAAAGGAGTTGGGACACCTTCTAGTAGTCATAACTTTTTATCCTTAACTCCAATTGATCTGAAATTTTTAAAGTAGATAGTAGACATCTAGGGCTACAAAAGTGTGTCTCATGGAAATTTTCCAATTCAACCTCTAAATGGGTCAAAACTTCCCTGGAAGTTGCAGTAGACAAAGTGTACCGGTACTGCGTACCGGTACCATACAGTACCAGTACTGTGTACCGGTACTTCGACTCCAGAAGGTTTGGGGTACCGGTACCATACTGTACCGGTACTGGGTACCGGTATGATCCGTCTGACGCCGCTAAACAGTTAAAAAGTCGGGATTTTTGTGTTATAAAAGCCATCCCACATCCCATTTGCCCCATTTCTTCATCTCCCTCTCACCCTAACCCTCCTAGAAACCCTTAGAGAGAAAGAGAGAAAGATAAAACTCAAGATCAAAAGGAAAGACAAAGGGTTCACAAGTGATTCAAGACTCAAACCCTAGGTTTCTTCAAGAGCATAAAGTAGGGGATTTCTTCCTATGTTCTTACATTGAGGCTAGGGCTAAATTATATGTATTCTTTTGGTTTAAAATCATATGTACTTGCTATTAAATACCTGATTCTTTGTCTTCTTGCATTTATTTCTTTTTTTTTAAACATTTTGGTAGTTGGGTAACTATTAAAGCTATTTTTCCACTCTCAAACCCTAGTTTTAAGAAAAATGAATTTTTCTTCTTTACATTTCCTTTGTTCTCACCATCAAAACCTTAGTGCTTGATATTGTACAACCAAATGATGTTTGTGGTGATCTCTTGCTCTTTTTCTTCAATTATGCTATGGTACAAATGGTGAAATTTGGGGATTTCTTGTGAATTGAGAAATGTTTGTAATGATATCTCTTGTATGATTGTTGTGATGAACTTGAATTGCCTTCGAGCATTTCCGTAGAGTGTTAGAGGTTAGTCTATCCCGGTGGGGGTGAGATGGTTGCCTAACACTTGTAGTGGGTGGTTATTTGGTAATAACCACCACTATTGTTCACTGGAGTTCGAACGAGGGGTGGTATACCTTTCCTGGGAAGGGACTCGTCACTGCCATTGGGATGGTAGACGCCTCTTCCTAAAGTACTTGTGATTGTGATGGTGATTGGTGAACTAGGTATAAGTCGTTGGGTAAATTCATGGGAAGCAATCAATATACATGAGAACATGAGATTATTATTATTGTTACGGAATGGTTTCCAACAAGTGCTTGTGGAGGTATGGGACTCCACAAGGACCTGTTGGAAATGGTTATGGTGATAATTGTGACTGAGTTTTACGGTTCATTTAAATTATTGCGAACATTTAAACTTGAGATCTATTTAAAATATCCTGCTTTTCCTTCAAAATGGTATATATGCTATTTGTGAAAATGAGACCAACCGTTTTATATGCTTTTCTAAACCTTGTTTGAGTTTGGGTAGATTTTGCTACAGAGCTTCGTGCTCATCCCCTACAATTAATATTTTTCAGATTTGGCTTTAGAGGAGGAGCTCGGTGTGAATGAGCCGGGCCTTGGGGAAGCTTCCTTGGAGGGGTACCTAGATCCCGAATGGGACATCTAGAGATATAGCTTATTTTGTTCTAGACTAGGAGATTTATTTCTGAACAATGTAAAGTCTAGATTCTTTTGAAACTCCGCTGCGATATATTCATGTAATTCTTTTGGGGAATGTAATTGCCATATCTGGCCTATTCTTTTGGGATAATGTTAAGGATAGTATAGATGGTAAATAGAAATTTTATTGTTATTGGATGGTTAAATGGACCCTGTGTAGTCAAGTTAATAGAATTGCACAGGTTGTGATTTTTGGGTGGAGCTTCCTGTACAAAGGAGACTCTGCCCAAATTTTGTTAAAATTAAGAATGTTTCTTATTTGATGGATATATATTTAGTTGCTCTCATGACATGAACGGTTTCATAGTGTAATGCCATCCAGGGTGGTATTTGGGGTGTTACAATTAGTCATAATACTATCTAAATAAATCATTTTAATTCAATTAACACATTATTAACCCTAAATTCTAATTCAATTCCATATTTTTTAGGATTAATCACACCCCTCCCCCAACCAATCATTACTAGTCCCGAGTAATAAAAACAAAAAATAAACAAAATCACTTTCGTAGAATTCACGATTGCATTTAGCTTATGCAACAAGCCGTTAAACTCCTAGGTGATCCCTAGTGGACGAATTTTGTCTCGTGAAGGTTTCTAGTAAAGGTACCTACAAACTTCAACAGTTAAGATAAGATAATTCATATTTTCACATATAAATTAAATCATCATTCTATTCTTATGCCATAATACCTCCCCCTTCCTTATCATTGTAAGAGTAACACACACCAATTGTAATACTATTCTATATATTTTTAGAAAAAACTCGTGTGTATGTGTGTGCGGGGATTTCTTTATTTTAAAAATACTTAAGAAATATGCAACCCTTCACTAAGTTGTACAAGAGTTAGCCTCGACGTCAATCCTTTCCTAAAAATCACTCAGCAAAGAACACGCTCAAGTTTTAGTGATTATCACTCAATAATTTCATGTGGTAAGAATATTGAAATCAAAACAAAGTAATAGCACATGTAATATTCAAAAAGAAGGTTATTTGAATAAAACTGGAAATTGGCATAATCTCATGAAGGAATATTAACACTATATCAAACAACATTATCAACACTCTCCTTTTTAATGAATGGATGAAAATAATACATATGCATGACTTCCGGAATCAAAAAGGACGTTATTAGGGTTATAACGTGGCTAAGGGTATTGGGTTTAAAAAGCAACGTCTAAGGGATTCAAAAAGCTATCCTTTTTAATTTGTGTAGCACACATCCCCCGCATCTCCACCACATCCCTCTTTAACTTTCCAAGCTTTTACAACATCATACTTCTCATTCTTCATTTTTAATCTCAGGCTTGTAACTTCTTGGCTATTCTCTTTCTTTGCATACTTTCCTTTTCTTTTCTATTTTTTTTCTTCTTTCACAAATTCTTTTCTTTTCTTTCCTTCCTTTTTCCTTTCTTTTCCAACCATATTTCTCTATTTTTCTCTTTTTCCTGTATACTGCCTTTTTCAAGAGAGGGTGCAAAAAAATTAGATAGCAAGGGTCAGAAAAATATACTTGTATTGGCTCAGTTAACTTATGGGTTTAAGAAAATAAATTTTACTTAGGCTCAATCATGGCTTACTAGGGAAATAGTTTTGCAAAAGAAATGGTCAAGGCTCAAAATAAGATCACAAATGGATTAAGATCATTTTTCAGAACTCATACACTTGCATAATTTTCATAAGAAATTTAAAGAAGAAGGTTAACCTATCATTCAAAGAGGGCTAATCAAAACAAGATTAATGAGATTATTTAAGAAAATTTTATGCTAAACTGAACTTCTTACTTGAGTAAACATTAAAAATCTCTCCAAGGAAGATTGGTTCAAAATCTACATAAGTGTTTCACATCTCCACTATATATGTAAGCTTCATAACGGATCATGTTATTTCAAAAGGTTTTTCAAATGAGAAATTATTACGTGCTGAAAATGATGAGTTTTTTATGAAAATATAAAGATAGTGTACAAATAGTGTATAAAAATCCCTCGTGATTTGGTTAGGGTTATACCTGCAAATTAACATAATGATAATATAATTCTATTGTGAATAATACGAAATAATTATCTTAACACATTAAAATGTATGTGAAATAACACAAACTAACTAAATAACTGAACAAAACCATAATTCAAAACATAAAAACATCCAAAAGTGTAACACCCCGCATTTTTCTTCTATATATATGTATATAGATATATAGCAAATAATGGTTGTAAAGATGTGGATAGGGGTATTGAAGTGTGTTTGAACTTTGTAAATTTGAAAAGCAAAGATTTAAAATGTTAATGAAAATCATAGTTGAAATTTAGTTTTAGTGAGTGAAAATATAAAATGTTAGGTCCTATAACTTGTATTAGATAGGTTTGGTGTATAAATATGTGTTGGAGAGGTTTGTGATGGATTTGGTTAGTTTTGGAATGGATTGGAAATGGAAAACAAAAGAAATAGGCAAAACTGGGTAAATGGTACCGGTACTGGGTACCAAAATGATTGTCACAAAAAGGGTGTCTTTCCTAACCCCTAATTACTATCCCTCAATGTATGCAATGCATGGACGGGGGAGAAGAATTTCTTCCCCTAGGGATAGTGTCAAAAGAGAGGGAAATGAGGAAAGGGAAATGTGGAGATGTAAATGTGAGATATGTATGCACAAAAATACTCCCCAATCGCAAGGAGGCTTTTGTGTGTTGTGAGTTACTTGGAAGAGTATTCCAAGGTCGTATCCACAGGGAAGGTAGTGAATCAAGATTAAAGTGATTTGGTGAAACACGGAAATGTAAAATCTTTTGTCTTGAGAGTTGATTGGTGAAGTATATGCTAATGAGAATATAATTATAAAAACAAATGTTGGCAATTCCAAAAGATCACTCCAATGGGTATACCACCTCAACTCAAACCACTCCTCCTATTGAGCATGAATGCATGCTTGAATCACGGAAAGCCGAGGATGAATACGGTGAGTAACTAAGCATAAACCGTGACTAGGCCTACGGTTTATCAAAGACTCATTGATTCTTCCATCTTCTATCCGGTCAAAACGAACCATTTTACTCTAAAGGGAGAGAGGAGCAAGAGTTGAAATGGTATCCCCAAAAGAGATCCCTCTTGGTCTTGCCAACTAGAGGATTTAGCTACTCATGCTTGGAATAGAAATTACTATGTAATGAAAGTGCATTGCAAATCTATGAACTTCTAAAGCTACTAAGTGTAAGAATTTATGAGCTAAAAGAGCATGCATTTAAACCCATAACATAGCCATGAAAATAAAGAACTTGAAGCATTAATGGTGAAATATTAAATGAGCATTCAACTAACCAAACTTGAAGGGAGAATAGCATTCATGGCATTCAATGAACTACTAAGATTCTTACTCAAGATTACAAGACAAATGCAGTAGAAGAAAATACAAAAATCACACTTTCTCTCTCTAAAAACTACTGTTCATCGTCTTCTCCGCCCAGAGTTTCTCTCTCTAAAACCCTATTCAAAATTATGCTGAATGAATAATAACTATCCTCTTCTCTTTCTCCCTCCTGGTATATCCATCCTTGGAGAACTTTTCTTCTTTCTCCGAAAAGTGTCTGGTCAATCTCTGCAACTCCCTTAGTCACTCCCTGCAGTAGAGCTAAGTCTGGAAGGGGGAAGTGCAGACTTTGTCTGCAAACCCAGCAGGTCCCCAGCAGGTCCCATTCTCTCTCTTTTATTTAATGCCATCTTGCAATCCATATCAATGCAGGGGTGAGGGAAGCTCCAGGGTGTGTAAGGGATGTCAGGAAGCATGTAGTAGAAGTGCATGTGGGACCCTCCAAGCTGCAAAGTTGAGTTGCAGGCTGTCTGGAGAAAAGTGCAAAAACCTTCCGGAAGGTAGACACACACCTACCGGAAGGTCGCTGAAAGACAGTTCAATGAAAAGAATCAAATGCAAGAACTTCCGGAAGGTCGACATCAGAAACAAAAATCTTCCGGAAGGTTCATTCCAGTAGCCAAAACCTTCCGGAAGATTCATTCCAGTAGACAAATCCTTCCGGAAGGTTTTACTCCAGTAGCTTAAATCTTCCGGAAGGTTCATTCCAGTAGACAAAACCTTCCGAAAGATTTTGGCAGTCAAAAAGAAACCCAAGGCAAAACCTTCCGGAAGGTTCATTCCAGTAGACAAATCCTTCCGGAAGGTTTTACTCCAATAGCTTAAATCTTCCGGAAGGTTCATTCCAGTAGACAAAACCTTCCGGAAGATTTTGGCAGTCAAAAAGAAACCCAAGGCAAAACCTTCCGGAAGGTACATTCCAGTAGACAAATCCTTCCGGAAGGTATTAGCTGTGACAAGGTCATCCAGGGCTTTTAGCAAAACCTTCCGGAAGACCGACATACACCTTCCGGAAGGTTTTCAGACTGTGAGCACAATTTGGATTTCTTTCCTCTCCAAACCATCCTTAAAACTACCCCATACACTCCATTAGCCTCATACAACAACATGGGTGTTTAAGTCATGTCATTTACATCATTTTACATGCATTCACCCAAAATTCCATCAAGCCATATTCAAAACCAAAACACTCCTATTTATTGACAAAAGGGAGTGAAACAAAAGCACTTTAGCACACAATACATGTCATTGTTCTGTGCTAATCACACCCCCCAACTTGCGATTTGCTAGTCCCTAGCAAATATAATTTCCAGTCCCAAACCAATATGCACACACACCTTCATAAAAACTCAACAAGGTAAAATCAATAAAATCATATTGCAAATATGGTTTTGACTTTGTTCAACTACAATCAACCTTTTGTGGTATTTCATAGACAAGTTCAGTACAATGTGGGCATAATCACAACAAAAAATGGCCAGAACTTAAGGACACTTCTACAGGCCGACATCAAAGAGAAAGTAACCCTAATTCTCTGCCCCACCCTTACCAGACACAATAAACAAAAACAAAGAAACACAACCAAATCCAGCCTCTACTTCTCACCACCACCATCATCATCATGATCAGGAGGTAGGTCAAAGTCACTCTCCCCCTCAGTCTCATCTTCCGACTCCTCATCAGTGTCTCCAATCTCAACCATGGTAGAGGCAGAAGGATAGGGGGAGGTTGAGCTACCCTGGCCCGGAATGGGGTTCCCTGGGAACTTACGCTGAAAGAGCTGTGTCATCATGGCAGCGATCCCCTGCACCGTCTCTTTCATCCCACGCACCTCATTCTTGATTCCTTGAACTTCTCCCTTAATTCCCTGCACTTCACCCACCAGTGCATCGAGGCGCTGTGGAATAGCATGATCGGGGGTAGGTGCAGGGGCTGGTGCCGTAGGAGGGGCTTCAGTAGAAGTTCCAGCATCAGACGGCTGTGGCTGTGGCTGTGGCTGTGGCTGTGGCTGTGGCTGTGGCTGGGGTCCTGGATCCCTGCTCCTCTCACCCTTAGCCCTGGCAACCCTTTTCTGACTGCTGGCCATCCCAATTGCTCCAAACTCTGGAGGGAGCAGCTTTTCCTGGCCATAGTGCTTCACATTCGCCTGATCACACAACTTAGTGACCAGGTTGGGAAAGGGTAGGTTCGCCTTTGGCTTATCCATCCGGGCAAACTCCCGCATCTCCAACCAAATATAGTAGGCCACATCAAACGCCACCCCTGTCATAAAAGCATGCAGTAGAGACAACTTCTCCACGTTTGGATTTTTTTCCGAACCCCGGGGCATCAAGTTGTAATGTAGTACTTTGTTCATCACCCCATAAGTGTGCTTGAGGCCCCCGACGAATGTCGTTCCCTTAAACGTTGTCGGATCCTCATACGTGAGGTTCACATACTCCTCAAGTGTTTTGTTCGCATCCACGTTGTGTGGATAGACAGGGGTGGATGCGGGAGGTCTAGCATACCCCATTGCCATGGCAATTGTATCAGGGGTGACCTCAAATGATTTCCCCCTCACATTAGTTTTCAACTTACTCCCATCATCCCCAAAAACAAACAATTTCTGATAAAATTCTCGACACATTCCCAGGTTGTACCCCTTCACCTCAACAAACCAAACACCCAAACCCCGTTCCTCAATAATTTTCACAACCTCATCCGTAATACCAAGGGAGATTCTATCAACATACCTCTCACACGTCACACCTTTTTCCTCAATCCTTTTTCTTCGTTCATCATGCCTTGCCTTTGTCCTCCGCTCCGCCTTTTCCTGAGAGCTAGGACCTTCCCCGGTCCTTTTCCTAGAAGCTGAGCCAGAGGGGGGTGGAGACTCGGGGCCAGTCCTCTTTGTCTTGGCCATGAGTGAGACGAACACTCCAAACCCCAAAGCGATCATGAACCACCACCATATGTTTTCAAGGGTCCCCCATGCGTCCATAGTTGCCTCATTCAATCGAGCCATGGTAGGTGAGTAGGGTGATTTGGAGAGGGGATGGAAAAGTGGTGAATTTTGGGGGAAATAAACCTTAGGGTTTTACAAGAATTCCTTGGGATTTCGGCTCAAAAGTTCCAAGATTCACCCTTAATCAAGGGAAAATAGAAGGTAAAGATGATTGGAGAGGGGTTTCGAAGCTCAGGAAGGAGAAGGAGGAGAGGAGAGAGTTTGGGGGAGTTGTATTTGAGAAAGGCAATGAAAGGGTTCCCGAAAAATTTAGATTTAAAACCCTTGTTTTTTTTTTGGGTTTCAGACTCGATCTTCCGGAAGGTGTATGGGAACCTTCCGGAAGATTTTACTTACTGCCTATTTTAAAAAACAGTCAGTAGGTAAAATCTTCCGGAAGGTCTATGAGAACCTTCCGGAAGGTTTTACTTGTTGACTGTTTTAAAATAGTTAGTAGGTAGTATCTTCCGGAAGGTCGATGTATACCTTCCGGAAGGTTTCACTCACTGGACAATCGAGCACTTCCAGTAGGTAGCATCTTCCGGAAGGTCGATGTCAACCTTCCGGAAGGTTTTACTTACTGGCAAAACCTTCCGGAAGGTTTTGCCTTTCCAGCAAAACCTATCCTTTATTCAACAGAATCACTTCCAAACCATTCTTCCTCCATTCCAACCCCTTAAGTGCCTATCTAAGGACATCTAAGCCACCCACAACTTGGATCACATCAATCAACCACAATTGATCATCCCCACAGTCATTTCCAAACTTGCAATATGATTTAAGATTTTTATACATTCAATGTTCAAGGATTTGATTACAACCTTTATCAGTCAAAATGACACCTAAGCATGTGAATCAGACAATTAAAGAACACTCACGCATCCCTACATTACTTCAAATATCTGAAACTTGAGAAATATTTCCTCATTCTTGCGAGCATGGAGCTTTTTAAACAAATTTCTCAATTGAATGAACTAGATGCACATGAGCAAAACCATAGTCCACAATGCTAGTCAGAAGTATGCACGTACCAATTAATTTTCAACTCGTGTGCATGTGAATTTAAACAAGTAATTTGGGCATTTACGAAGTAGAATTCACATTCGACAGGCTAGACAAACTCAGTTTCAATGCAAAAACTCACCAAGGGACACTCTTAAGCAATAACCGCACTCACGTTATACAGGTATGCACTCCATGTGTACATGTGATGTAGAATCTTGTATTCAAACCAAAGTGCTCACATGTAATCCAAAAATGAAGTTCATATGTAGAAATAAAGCGACCTTGGCATAGTCTCATGAATAGGATGCTAGTGCATTAGGTAGTAAGACACAACTTGTCATTTTCTTTGAATTTATGCGCCTCCCATGCTTCTCTAGATCACCTAGGGCTTTTAAAGGTTATAATGGGGCCTTGGGGTGATATATATAAGTAAAAAGGAATGAAGGATTCAGGGTACAAAAAGAGTTGTTCCTAGTGAGAGACTTTAATGTTGGAAAGAACACTTCCTTTTTCATGGGATTTTGATTTTCTCACCATCACCACACTCCTCGTTTATTTTCTTTATTCTTCTTAACATCTTCCTTTTCTTTTTGATCATTCTTTATTCTTTTCACCCATTTTTTCTCCTTTTCTTGGATTTTCATTCAACTCTTTGAATTTCAAATCATTCATCCCTTTTGTTGGAGTTTCCACACCATACTTTCTTCACTTTTGCACTCACTCATATTCAGCTCTAGGAACAACCATGGTGAGGTAGATTTTTATCATCTTGCATTGGCTTGGTCAAATGTGTGGCATAGAAACGAATTTTAAACTGGGCTCAATCATGGCACTAGGGATAAAATTTCCTCAAGAAAAAAGGGCTAAGGCTCAAAGTATTCAACAATGGCCTAAGATCACTTCCAGGTCCACATGGGGAGAGCATTACATGATTAAGACAAATCAGTCTACTAACGAAATGCAACTAACCAAAACAAGCATAATGAGACTATTGAACAACCTTGATATCAAAAATTGTTCTTTGAGTAAACGTAAGTTCCCTCCAAAAAGGTTTGGCACTAAAACTCTCATGGGTCTTTACTCATCTCCACTACTTATGTCAAGCTTAAAACATGAATCCAACCCGTAAATCACTGAAATTACAACTTCAGAAATCACATACAGATGAGTTCGAAAATCAATACATATGTGATACTTATGCATAGGATCCATTTCTATAGTAAGCTCATGTGCACAAGGTTCACAACAACGATCAACATGTCATCCAGTTCATACTCGCTTCATAAGGGAATACAGATCAACTTAAAGGTATTTTTCATCAAAAATTTTCAAAATTTCTCACATATTTGTACTAATGCGACAAAAGCAGAATACTTCCCAGCAACCTTGGTGTAGCATACAAATGGTGCACCTCACCCCCCAACTTGAATCATGCATTGTCCTCAATGCAACAAAAGGATATACTATGCAATGGAAGACAATAAAAGATAAATAGGGTAAGAGAACACCTCGCAATTGCGCTTTTGACAAAAGCACCAAGATCTGGATTCAAGAGAAAACAAGCTATACACCAACAACAAGTAAGTGACATGAAATAACAGAAAAACATGACATAATTAAAACAAAAGAAACTGTACATGCAAACAAGGGTCCAATTGTTATTCCTCAACCACATCCGGATACACTGGGTCGGTTAACTCTTCCTCCACCACTTGGTTTTCAAAACCCTCAAAGAATGGCTTAAGTCTTTGGCCATTGACCTTGAATGTTTGGCCATCTTTGAGGTTGGTGATCTCAACAGCTCCATTGGGGTAGGCCACCTTGACAAGATAGGGGCCATCCCAACGGGATCTTAACTTTCCGGGAAAGATGGAGAGGCGGGAATTATACAAGAGTACCTTTTGCCCGGGCTCGAATGATTTCCTCACTATGGAGTTATCATGAAAGATTTTCGCCCGTTCCTTTGAAATTTTTGAACTCTCGTATGCATCCCGCCGAATTTCTTCCAATTCATTCATTTCCAACATCCTATGTTTACCCGCCATTCTCATATTGAAATTTAGAGTCTTGATGGCCCAATAGGCCTTGTGTTCCATTTCTACCGGCAGATGGCAAGCCTTTCCATAGACAAGCCGATAGGGGGACATGCCCAAAACTGTCTTGTAGGCAGTACGATATGCCCACAGGGCATCAATCAATCTCTCAGACCAATCCTTCCTATTGGGGTTAACTGTTTTCTCAAGGATGGTCTTGATCTCCCTATTGGCTAGCTCGGCTTGGCCATTTGTTTGTGGGTGATAAGCGGTGGATACTTTATGTGTAACGCCATATTTGAACACTAACGATGCAACTGGCCTGTTACAAAAGTGTGATCCACCGTCACTAATCAAAGCACGAGGCATCCCGAACCTCAAAAAAATGTTCTCTTTCAAGAACTTGACTACAACCCGGTGGTCATTAGTCTTTGTCGGGATAGCCTCCACCCATTTGGACACGTAGTCCACTGCCAGCAGAATGTATAGATAGCCAAACGACATAGGGAAGGGACCCATGAAATCGATGCCCCAACAATCGAATATTTCTATCACAAGTACAGGGGAGAGGGGCATCATATTCCTTTGGGTCACGCTACCCAAACGTTGGCATCTATCACATTCTTTGCAAAATGAAATGCAATCATTAATCAGAGAAGGCCAGTAGAAACCTGATTGGAGAATCTTGGCTGAGGTCTTCTTAGCAGAGAAATGCCCACCACAGGCTTGGGAATGACAGAAGGCTAGGACGTTCCGCTGTTCGGTTTCAGGCACGCATCGCCTCATGATCTGGTCTGGACAATACTTGAACAGATACGGATTATCGAAGTAGAAGTACTTCACGTCGGCCATAAATCTCCTTTTATCCTCAGGGCTCCAATGTGGTGGAATTTGTCCTGTTGCAAGATAATTGCAAATGTCAGCATACCAAGGACAATGAGAATGAATGGACAATAACTGCTCATCAGGGAAAGAGTCTGAGATAGGGATGTGCTCATTTGTCTCTTGTGCCACCAGCCGGGATAAGTGATCCGCCACGACATTCTCAACTCCCTTCTTGTCTTTAATAGTCAAATCAAATTCTTGCAGGAGGAGAATCCACCTAATGAGTCTTGGCTTTGCATCCTGCTTAGATAACAAGTACTTTAAAGCAGAATGGTCAGTGAAGATAACAATAGGTGAACCAATGATATATGAACGGAATTTATCAAGAGCAAACACTACAGCTAGCAATTCCTTTTCAGTGGTAGTGTAATTCATTTGAGCCTCATTAAGTGTTTTGCTAGCATAGTGTATAACATGCGGTCGATTGTCCTTCCTCTGACCAAGCACTGCGCCGACCGCGTAGTCACTCACGTCGCACATAAGCTCGAAGGGTAGATCCCAATTGGGTGGTTGCATGATGGGAGGCGTGACAAGCATGCTTTTTAGTTTCTTAAAAGATGCCTCACACTCATGCGACCACTCGAAGGGAACATCCTTGGACAGTAAATTGGTCAGGGGTCGGGCCAATGCACTAAAATTTTGAATGAACCGGCGATAGAAACCTGCATGACCCAAAAATGACCTGATCCCTTTGATGGCCGTCGGCGTGGGGAGGTTGGAGATGGCCTCCACCTTGGATTTGTCAACTTCTATGCCCCTTGCCGACACTATGTGACCCAACACAATCCCTTCCGTCACCATAAAGTGACACTTCTCCCAATTCAGCACAAGGTCCTTTTCTTCACATCTTCCCAACACTTTCTCCAAATTTCCTAAGCATCCGTCGAAGGAATCACCAAATACGGAGAAATCGTCCATAAACACCTCCACAATTTCCTCCACCATATCACTGAAAATGCCCATCATACATCTTTGGAAAGTTCCTGGAGCATTACAAAGTCCAAACGGCATGCGTCGGTACGCAAAGGTACCGTAGGGGCATGTAAAGGTGGTTTTCTCCTGGTCTTCGAGGGCAATCTCTATCTGATTGTAGCCAGAGTATCCATCTAAGAAGCAATAGAAAAGATGCCCCGCTACCCGTTCTAGCACTTGATCGAGGAATGGGATTGGAAAGTGGTCTTTCCTTGTGCACAAGTTGAGCTTCCGGTAATCAATACACACTCTCCATCCAGTGATTACCCTTGTTGGAATGAGTTCATTCTCCTCATTTTCTACCACAGTCATACCCGACTTCTTGGGTACTACTTGCGTGGGACTAACCCACTTACTGTCGGCAATTGGAAAGATGATGCCCACGTCAAGTAGTTTCAAAACCTCATCCCGTACCACATCCTTCATGATCGGATTTAATCTCCTTTGTGGCTGGCGAGATGGTTTTGCATCTTCTTCAAGGTAGATCCGGTGTGTGCAAATGGTAGGATTTATCCCCTTGATATCCGCAATTGTCCACCCAATTGCTCCCTTATGTCTCCGCAGCACCTCTAAGAGATCTCCTTCTTGCTTTGCATCCAATGTCGAACTAATCACCACCGGGAATGATTCATCTTCCCCAAGATATGCATACTTTAAGTGGGAAGGTAGTGGCCTCAATTCCAAAGTAGGCTTTTGTACATCGGATGGAAATATCTTCTTCTCTTGGTGTGGGAGTCTTTCAAATGTTGGGATCCACTTATCCACCCCTTTCAGCTCTTCCATGCTCTCTTCCTCATCTAACTTTACAAGTTCAACAAATTCCTCCTCCATGCAGTCCAACATCCCTTCTAATTCCACTTGCTCCTCAATATAAGTGTCGATTCTATTGATCTCGTTCACCTCCACATCATCCCCGGGTTGTTTTGCTAAATTGAAAACATTCAGCTCCATGGTCATGTTCCCAAAAGCCAACTTCATTAGACCATTCCTGCAATTAATCACAGCGTTAGCGGTAGCAAGGAAAGGTCTTCCAAGAATAACGGGAATTTGGGAATTAAGGTTAGCAACCGGGTGTGTATCTAATACAATAAAATCGACTGGAAAGTAAAAATTGTCAACTTGGACAAGCACATCTTCCACTACTCCCCTTGGTGTGCGTATGCTCCGATCCGCCAGTTGAAGTGTAACTGAGGTGGGCTTCAACTCTTCAAGCTTGAGTTGTTGGTACACGGAGTAAGGAAGAAGATTGACGCTCGCCCCCAAGTCAAGCAATGCTTGCTCAACCCGGCAATTTCCAATGGTGATGGCAATTGTTGGACAACCGGGATCCTTGAATTTTGGAGGAGTGTTGGTTCTCAATATGGAGCTCACTTGTTCGGTGAGAAATGCCTTCTTTCGGACATTCAACTTCCTTTTCACCGTGCATAGGTCCTTCAATATCTTGGCACATGACGGAATTTGCTTGATGGCATCAAGGAGCGGGATGTTGATTTTTACCTGCTTAAACAAATCCAAAATGTCAGAATAATTAGCCACCTTGACAGGTGACTTCAACCGATGGGGAAAAGGGGCAGGTATAGAAGGAGAGCATAACCCATCATCAATCAAATGTTCTTTATCAACCCCATCTCTTTCACTCGACTCACCCTTGTCGACCACACTTTCTTTGGCCTCACTCTCAATTTCTTTCTCCTTTGGCAATGTGGCCTTTGGTGTTAACTTTGGCACCACCATCTTTTCAATTTGTTTACCACTCCTAAGTGTGGTGACGGCTTTGAGTTGCTCACAACTCTCCTGGGAAGTTTCGGCCAACTCAACCACATTTTGACCTTTGGGATTTTGTTGGGGTTGAGAGGGAAATTTTCCCTTCTCTTGTTGAGACAACCCAATGGCATTGGTGATCTTGGTGAGTTGGGCCGAAATGTCCTTATTGAAGGTGGTTTGGCTTTGAATGAAGGCATGTACCACATCTTCTAGACTCCGTTTATGAGGTGGTTGGTAGCTGGAAGAACTAGATGGGCCTTGTCCGGAAAAATTCTGTGGGGGAGGGTTGGATTGGTATCCTTGTGGATTGGACCGTGGGTATTGGGAGCTTGAAGTTTGCCCCTGACCTTGATGTTGGGATTGGTACGGACCTTGCTTGGGAGGTGCAGGAGGTGTATATGTGTTTGAGCCATAAGGAATGGGGTTCTCATTCCTCCAACTGAAATTAGGGTGATCACGATACCCCGAATTGTAAGTGTTGGAATTTGGAGGAAATGATTGCCTTGGTTGGTTGAAGGCATTAACTTGGTCATGGTATGCTTCCTTAAGTGCCGGGATGCTCGGACACTCCGATGTGGAATGCTCGACACCACCACAAACAGAACAAACCTCCTCGGCTCTTGACACATGAGAGACATTTCGTCTCCTCTCCACCTCAAGGCTATCCACTTTCCTAGACAATTTGGAAATTTGGGAAAGTAGATCCTCACGGTCTTTTAAGTCATACACCCCCCCCGTGGTGGTTGACTACTACCCGGCATTGTCCTAGGTATGTCATTCGGATCCTGAACACCCCAAGTTTGTGCCTTTTCAGCGAGGGTACCAAAATAGTCAAGGGCCTCATCGGGGTCTTTGTTCAAGAAATCCCCATTGCACATCATATCTATGAATTGTCTATGGTTTGGGGTGATTCCTTCGTAGAAGAAAGTCACCAATTGCCATGAGTTAAAACCATGATGTGGTATGGAGTGAAGTAGATCATTATAACGATCCCAACATTGATAAAACTGCTCATTGGGTTTTTCAGAAAAGTTTTGGATTTCCTTTTTCAAAAAGGTGGTTCGATGAACCGGGAAAAATTTTTTTAAGAAAAAGGAGACAATGTTATCCCATGACAGCATAGTCCGGGGTCCCATGGAATCAAGCCACACTCTTGCCTTCCCATCCATAGAGAAAGGGAACAATTTCATCCTGGCTATCTCTTCCAAATTGTGATTTGGGAGAAACGTTGCAACCATTTCCTCGTAAGACCTTATGTGGTTATACGGGTTTTCATTTTCAACCCCCCTGAACTTGGGGATTAGTTGCAACATCCACGGTTTTAACACAAAAAGGTGATGTTGGACAGGGAGACGGATGCATGATGGTGTGGTGCTACGGGTAGGTTGAAGGTACTCTTGCATAGTTCTTGCCTCAAAATCAAGTGGGTTATTCCCTTCATTCCTTGGTGGGGGAAAATGCGCTTGTTGGTTGGGCATTCTAGGTGGTTGCACTCCCCCACCACCTCGCATATTTGGGTTGACACCCACATTGTCAAATTGATCGGGAGGGGGATAGTGTAATCTTGGGTCATGCTCCCTATGTTCAGGCATTCCCCCATCCCTTTGGTCATTTAGATTTGCACCTACATTGTCAAAATTCCCACCCCCTTGGATGTTTTGGTTGACAGCTATATTTTCAACATTGTCACCCACATTCTCGGGTGGGTCTTGGTCGATGTTCATGTTGAGGCCTAGGGGTTGTCTAACTAATCGATGATAGTCGTCCCTTCCCCACATGCAACAAAATATCTATACAAATGAAATTATACACAAACAAGAGGATGTACACGAGACAACGTACCTCAGCCCGTGATGAAGATCACGGGACTTACCTTCGTTGTTCGGAAATCACTTCCTTGATTTTACACTTGCCTTCCCCGGCAACGGCGCCAAAATGATTGTCACAAAAAGGGTGTCTTTCCTAACCCCTAATTACTATCCCTCAATGTATGCAATGCATGGACGGGGGAGAAGAATTTCTTCCCCTAGGGATAGTGTCAAAAGAGAGGGAAATGAGGAAAGGGAAATGTGGAGATGTAAATGTGAGATATGTATGCACAAAAATACTCCCCAATCGCAAGGAGGCTTTTGTGTGTTGTGAGTTACTTGGAAGAGTATTCCAAGGTCGTATCCACAGGGAAGGTAGTGAATCAAGATTAAAGTGATTTGGTGAAACACGGAAATGTAAAATCTTTTGTCTTGAGAGTTGATTGGTGAAGTATATGCTAATGAGAATATAATTATAAAAACAAATGTTGGCAATTCCAAAAGATCACTCCAATGGGTATACCACCTCAACTCAAACCACTCCTCCTATTGAGCATGAATGCATGCTTGAATCACGGAAAGCCGAGGATGAATACGGTGAGTAACTAAGCATAAACCGTGACTAGGCCTACGGTTTATCAAAGACTCATTGATTCTTCCATCTTCTATCCGGTCAAAACGAACCATTTTACTCTAAAGGGAGAGAGGAGCAAGAGTTGAAATGGTATCCCCAAAAGAGATCCCTCTTGGTCTTGCCAACTAGAGGATTTAGCTACTCATGCTTGGAATAGAAATTACTATGTAATGAAAGTGCATTGCAAATCTATGAACTTCTAAAGCTACTAAGTGTAAGAATTTATGAGCTAAAAGAGCATGCATTTAAACCCATAACATAGCCATGAAAATAAAGAACTTGAAGCATTAATGGTGAAATATTAAATGAGCATTCAACTAACCAAACTTGAAGGGAGAATAGCATTCATGGCATTCAATGAACTACTAAGATTCTTACTCAAGATTACAAGACAAATGCAGTAGAAGAAAATACAAAAATCACACTTTCTCTCTCTAAAAACTACTGTTCATCGTCTTCTCCGCCCAGAGTTTCTCTCTCTAAAACCCTATTCAAAATTATGCTGAATGAATAATAACTATCCTCTTCTCTTTCTCCCTCCTGGTATATCCATCCTTGGAGAACTTTTCTTCTTTCTCCGAAAAGTGCCTGGTCAATCTCTGCAAATCCCTTAGTCACTCCCTGCAGTAGAGCTAAGTCTGGAAGGGGGAAGTGCAGACTTTGTCTGCAAACCCAGCAGGTCCCCAGCAGGTCCCATTCTCTCTCTTTTATTTAATGCCATCTTGCAATCCATATCAATGCAGGGGTGAGGGAAGCTCCAGGGTGTGTAAGGGATGTCAGGAAGCATGTAGTAGAAGTGCATGTGGGACCCTCCAAGCTGCAAAGTTGAGTTGCAGGCTGTCTGGAGAAAAGTGCAAAAACCTTCCGGAAGGTAGACACACACCTACCGGAAGGTCGCTGAAAGACAGTTCAATGAAAAGAATCAAATGCAAGAACTTCCGGAAGGTCGACATCAGAAACAAAAATCTTCCGGAAGGTTCATTCCAGTAGCCAAAACCTTCCGGAAGATTCATTCCAGTAGACAAATCCTTCCGGAAGGTTTTACTCCAGTAGCTTAAATCTTCCGGAAGGTTCATTCCAGTAGACAAAACCTTCCGAAAGATTTTGGCAGTCAAAAAGAAACCCAAGGCAAAACCTTCCGGAAGGTTCATTCCAGTAGACAAATCCTTCCGGAAGGTTTTACTCCAGTAGCTTAAATCTTCCGGAAGGTTCATTCCAGTAGACAAAACCTTCCGGAAGATTTTGGCAGTCAAAAAGAAACCCAAGGCAAAACCTTCCGGAAGGTACATTCCAGTAGACAAATCCTTCCGGAAGGTATTAGCTGTGACAAGGTCATCCAGGGCTTTTAGCAAAACCTTCCGGAAGACCGACATACACCTTCCGGAAGGTTTTCAGACTGTGAGCACAATTTGGATTTCTTTCCTCTCCAAACCATCCTTAAAACTACCCCATACACTCCATTAGCCTCATACAACAACATGGGTGTTTAAGTCATGTCATTTACATCATTTTACATGCATTCACCCAAAATTCCATCAAGCCATATTCAAAACCAAAACACTCCCATTTATTGACAAAAAGGAGTGAAACAAAAGCACTTTAGCACACAATACATGTCATTGTTCTGTGCTAATCAACCGGTACCCCGATTCCAGAAGGTTTCTTGTACCGGTACTGGGTACCGGTACTGAATGGTACCGGTACTGAGTACCGGTACTACCGAAACCAGACTGTTTATTTTAAAGTCGCGAATTTCGGCCTCTCTCTCTCTCCCTATAAATACTTAAGGCCGACTATTTGAGCCCCATTTCAGCCTTCTAAACCCTAGGCACCTTTAGAGAGAAAGAGAGGGAGAGAAGAACATCAAAGATAAGGAGAGATACACCATTTTAGAAGATTAAAACCCTAGATTTCTAAGATTTCACTTCTCTACTCATTCTCTTTTCTTCCATTCTTCACCCACTCTCACCCAAATCTTTTGAAAACCCTAGGGAGAGGAGATTAAAAGGAAAAGAAAGGAAAGTAAGAAGGTCTTGAAGCTTAGGTATTTGGCTAAAACTCTTGAGCATTGAGGTAGGGGATTTCTTCCTAATCTCTTACATTGAGGCTAGGGTTTATGTATATATATATGTTTTTCACTCTCATCCTTATATACATGATAAGAAATACATGATTCTTGTTCCTCTTGAAATAAATGCCATGTTTTGAACATTGTGATGGTTGGGTAACTATTAAATTTCTCTTTTTCATCTTCAAACCTTGGTTTTAAAGAGAAATGGACTTTTCCCTCTATTTTTCCTTGGTATTGCTTTCAAAACTTTAGTGTTTAATATTGTACACCAAAATGCTACTTATGATGATCTCTTGCTCATTTTCTTCCATCATATTATGAAACATTACATTAGAAATTGTGGAATTTGGTAATTCCTTGAAATGTTGATGAATTGAGAATATTTTGGTTTCCTCAATTGTATGGTTGTTGTGAGGGACTTGGATTGCCTTCGAGAGATGTCGTAGAGTGTTAGAGGTTAGTCTACCCCAGTGGGGGTGAGATGGTTTCCTAGCACTTGTAGTGGGTTGTCATTTGGTAATGAAACCACTATCGTTCACTGGAGTTCGAACAAGGGATAGTATACTTTTCCTGGGAAGGGACTCGTCACTGCCATTGGGATGGTAGACGCCCTTTCCTAAAATGCTTGTGAATGTGATTGTGATTGGTGGACTAGGTATAATCGTTGGGTAGATTCATGAGAAGCAATCAACATACATGGTACGGGGATGAACCAATATACTTGGGATGATGAGTTGGAACGTCTCGGCCGGTGCATTGGTATGGGACAATGCATCGGAAGACGCCCTTCCGAATTGGCCTAACTTTGGACACGGTGTATTGTTGTTCAATTTAATTTATTCTTTTACTTGATTGTTGTTATGGTTTAAACTTGAGATCTATTTAAAATATCCTGCTTTTCCTTCAAAAATGGTATATATGCTATTTGTGAAAATGAGACCAACCGTTTTATATGTTTTTCTAAACCTTGTTTGAGTTTGGGAAGATTTTGCTACAGAGCTTCGTGCTCATCCCCTACAATTAATATTTTTCAGATTTGGATTTAGAGGAGGAGCTCGGTGTGAATGAGCCGGGCCTTGGGGAAGCTTCCTTGGAGGGGTACCTAGATCCTGAATGGGACATCTAGAGATATAGCTTATTTTGTTCTAGACTAGGAGATTTACTCCTGAACAATGTAAAGTCTAGATTCTTTTGAAACTCCGCTGCGATATATTCATGTAATTCTTTTGGGGAATGTAATTGCCATATCTGGCCTATTCTTTTGTGATAATGTTAAGGATAGTATAGATGGTAAATAGAAAATCTATTGTTATTGGATGGTTAAATGGACCCTGTGTGGTCAAGTTAATAGAATTGCACAGGTTGTGATTTTTGGGTGGAGCTTCCTGGACAAAGGAGAATCTGCCCAAATTTTGTTAAAATTAAGAATGTTTCTTATTTGATGGATATATATTTAGTTGCTCTCATGACATGAACGGTTTTAGTATGTAATGCCGTCCAGGGTGTGTTTTGGGGCGTTACAAAAAGTACTCGAAACCAAGTGCATAAACCAAAATGTAAAAGAGTTCGATAAATGTAAAGAGAGAGTAGAAGATGCAGGAGACTCTAGCTTGCTAAGCTAATGATGATGGGCCACCACCGTATCTCCTTCCAAGCAACCTCAAAATCTCGTTCTGGTTTCTCCTCATACTTGGTCATTCTTTGATCAAACTAGTTCATCCTTGTCTCAAGACTCAACAAAATCTGGTTGTTAGTCCGATCATCAACTGGAATATAAGGTTGGGGCTCTTCCTGTTGCTGGGGTTCCACTAACGGCTGAAAATCTTCACCTCTTGGGAATGGGTCTACTTGTGGTTCTGGCGACACTTCTTGCTGCGCCTCTGCCTGAATCCCATGGCTCTTTTTCAATGAAGTTTTATCCAAAGGTGTCAAATGCTCCACTGGAGGCCATAATGGATCCGTTATCACTCCTTTCAGTCTACATAATTCAGACACTAAAACAGAAAAAGGAAGTGAGGGCTTTTTATTTTTCATATTCAATATCATTTGATCCATTATCAATGTCGACAGTTCAATGGTATGTCCCATTCCAAGAGAATATAGAAAATAAGTTTTTTCAGTACATACTTGATTTTTCTGAGACTGGGGCAGTAAATTGTTCACAGTAATCAAATTCAGAATTCGATACTTGTTAGTCAAATCTCCTTACTTAAAGTACTTATTTGGCCTACCCTAGACATAATCTGGATTCCCAGTCAACTCAATCTCAATTGTTGACATATTAGGAAATGTAGTAAGGGGATATTGGGGATGATGATGTCTTGGTATAGGGTCCAAATAATTAGCAATAGTAGATGGTGTAACTTGAAATGTAATTCCCCTTACATATGCATGCAATTCCCTTGGCCCAGTTTCTTGTGCATTGTTGTAAAATTCTTGGACTAAACACTCATAAGCAAGACCCACAAGTTTCACATAATTTAACCAACCCCCTTCTACTAAATTTTGCCTTAACCCTATATGTTCAAAATCTTCATAAATCACAGGCCTTTCAGAAATAATAGTCTTAGTTAAAAAGTGAGTATCATACCAAATCTGTTGCTCGATATTCTCAAACATAATATTATCAAAATGATTTTGATCCTGGGGTTGTTCTTCCTCTTGTGGCACTGCTGGGGCCGGTGGAGAGGTTCCTCGCCTTGATCGACTAGAAGATGCACCATCCCCGTGAGTAGGCCTGTCAAAATCCGAAAAGACACGATTAACTAACACGAATCGACACGAATTAAGTGGGTTTGGCTGAGACCTTAATGGGTTAACCCGCCAGACACGTTTAATAAATGGATCATGTTTGGGTAACACCTGTCAATTTGTTTATCACCCGTTTACCTGTTTAAAAAAATAATATAATAATAAATTAATAATTATTTTAAAAAAATTAGTCAAAATTAAAATATTGTATATAAATATATGGTAAATGAGTACAGAAAAATCTTAGTTCAAAAAAATTAAGTACAGATTACTCACTTATCCCATTTGCATCGATGTGGGAACAAATTTTTTGTCACTATAGAGACTCTTTCTAGTGCTTTCAATTCAAACCCCCCTCCCCCCCCTCTCTCTCTCTCTCTCTCTCTGTTTCTCTCTTTCTGGCTTCTGCAGATGAAAGATGGAGCTTGGTTTGAGCTTGGGAGATTCATCAAAACCATTTGAGTTCTTGCCCCAGAATCGAGAGCTTACCACCACCACCAACAACACTGGTCAAGTGTTCTGCATGACCTTGGGAATCAACTCAAATGGAAGACGAGAACAAGAGAAAGCACAAGAGCCTAGCCATCATGATTCTTCTGAGGCTAATGATCGCACATCAGAAGAAACCTACATACAGAAGATGGTGTCGATCAAATTGTCTATCTCTCTCCTCCTATTCAGCTTGATCTACTCCCTCTCGCTCATGTTCCCCATCTAACACCTTCAAATCAACAAACCTTTCCTTGGTCCTCTGATAACGGTAATTACTTGATTGCATTCACCCTAATTTCCGAACAAGAATCCTATAATGTATATGGATTATATGTGTAGGTGAGTGTCACTCTCCCTCGGGTTCGATGCTAGAAATGGGGAAAACGTGTGTGTGGATGAAAATGTGTGTGTGTGCAAAAGTGCTCCACAAGCGAATAGAGACTTGCAAGTGTCATGTTTTACTTGGAATGGGTATTCTAAGGTCGTCTCCTCAGGGAAAGAAGGTTGAATTGTAGTGAAGGTGATTTTGTAAAAATAGAAAATCGTAAAATTTTGTGAGTTTTTGTTTTGGTGAGTGGAGATTTTGATAAAATGCAAGAAAAATAAGGTTGGCTAATCCGAAGAGGTCATTCCAATGGGAATGTCAAATCAACTCAATTCATTCAACCAATGGTGCCTAGGTGTTTGATTGATTCGTAGGAAGTGAGGGACTAATGTGAGATGTAGGCTCAAGCATATCCCGTGACAAGTCTACGGTGTATCAAGAGCTCACAACCACGTCCACACTCAACCTAGTCAAACCAAACACTTTACACTACGAGGAAGAATGGGTGAAAGTTGATTTAGCATACCCAAGAGGAAGTTCCCCTTGGATTAGCCAACAAAAAGCTTAGCTACCCATATTCAAAGAAAAAGCATACATATTGTAAAGAAACATGGAGATGAACTAGAGATGAAATAGAGATGAAGTGAAGCCTTGAACTTGTATTGATGCAATAGAAAGTTAAACTACAAAAGAGAATTCATTTCATACCCAACCAAAAATATTTGGAAATAAAACCCAAATGTAAACATAGAAATTCAAGAACATGAAACTAAACTTGATTACACTTGAAATACATGAGATTGAAGTGCAAGAAATAAAGATTACAAGCGAAATACAACTTACTACAAGTGAAATGGGTGAGAAAATGCAAAAATCAAACTTTCTCTCTCTAGAACTTCATCTTCTTTCTTGGGAGTTTCTCTCTCTAAAACTATGTGTAGCTGAATAATAGTGTAGAGATATGCTTCATTTTCATCCCTGGGGCTCCTATGGTCTGTGTCAGCAAACATTCCATGATTGGGGGGAGATTGGATACCTGCACAAGCAAGGTGCAGGCATGCATGCACACACCCCTTCTTTCTCTATCCTCCTCTTCCATGTTTTTCCTTAAAAAAATCAGATATTAGGTATGGAAGGGCATGCTTGCACATATATGTCCCACCATAATCTCTTTTTTATACCAAGCATGTATTACATCCAAAAAAACTTTAGTTTCTGAAAACTGAAAGTCATTCATGTGAGAGCATCATGATTATGGTTCTCCGTCTCCTTTGATCAAACACCGAAATCAATATGGGTTGTTATGGGTTCTACTTTGAAAAAAAATATTGTGCATGCATTTATCTTTATTTATATGACGACTGTATACATGTATATGCACATTGTGTTGGTGCTTTTGGACTTACTTTTTTACTGTATGGAGAAAATGCAATTAATCTAACAATTAATGAAGTTTCTGTGTGATTGTAGGTAAAGAGTAGGAAATGGCTTGAGTTAAGCCTCCATCATAGTGTTTAAATAAAATGGAGAAGAAGCGGAAGCTCAACGGGAGGCTTGGAAGGTGAAGAGATCAAGAAAAGGGCAAATCAAGTGAAAACCTACCAGTAGGTTTGCTCATAGTTCTACCGGTAGGTTTTGCACACTGGAATTAACCTACTGGATCATCTGCCAAAACCTACCGGAGGGTTTTGCTTACTGGAAAAAACCTACCGGTAGGTTTTGTCATCGACCTACCGGTAGGTTTGGCCCAGAAACGCCAGAAACCTGCAACTCAGACTCTACCTGCTTATGGGTCCCACCTGTGCTTCTCCCACACATGCCCTGACACATTTTCACCATAAAAGCAAGTATAAAAAGGGTGCAAATGTATACATGATGTGCAATATTTTGTGCTAATCAGTAATCATTTGTTTCTAATCTGTATAAATAAGTGGATCCATATATATACATGTGGTGGAGTGTATATATAGCATTGTGGGTCTATTTGATATTTTGGGGCTTGTTTTATATAGTTCTGGGGTGGGTTTATAGACACAGTTTGTGGGTTGATTCTATTTTTCTTAATTTTATTTTTTTGGATTTGGTATAGCGAGTTCGGATGGGTGTTCATCGGAAAACATGGGATTTCCGGCGGCGAGGGGCTTCGACGTGAACATGAAGAGACCTTCAAGGAGCACAACTGAACCTGCATAGTGAAAGCTTTTGGCTTGAAACCCAGATCGAAAAATTCAAATGAATGAGACCTCACATGCCTATAAAAGAATGCAGCCCCTTCCTTTAGTCATTAAACCTTCTCACTTGCTTTTGCAAGTGGCAGCTAGCTGGAAATCTTTTAATTAAGATAGTACAGTTGGTGTGGGTAATTAATGGAGTTTAAAATTTTAATAGGATAGTTTTTTGCTGTGGGTTAAAATATTAATAGAATAATTTTAATAAAATTAAACAGGTAAAACGAGTCGTGCCGTGTTATCCGTTTATTTAATAGTTCGTGTTCGTGTTGAAGTTTTTCACCCGTTTATTAAACATTTCATGTATGGGTTTATAAGTTTTTTACCCGTCACCCATTTAACCCGATACGTAACATTTTAACCCGACATGTTTGACACCCCTACCTGTGAGCTATTGACTTTCTCCTTGGATCCATGAAGATGATTCTTGATTTTCTTGATCAATAAAAGATTTAAAAACATTTCAATCTGTAGAAATCTGTAAAATATGGTGGGTAAGTGTTTGATCAGAGTAAAACTGAAGAAAAACTTATGGGTGAGGTAGATCTGAAGAGAGAAGGCAAAGTGAGGGAACTGCAGAACTGACTGATCGCAAACAGCCTGCTTTTATAAAAGGTAGTACCATCCGAACGCTACCAGCACTGTTTGGACGTTGTTGATTCATTGGATTTTGCACATGCTCCTCAACTGCTGGTTCTTGGTCTCCTCCTTCTTTCCAACTTTCAGTTACGGACCTACAGTTGCAAAAACTTATTTAAATTCAAAATTCCTCATTATTCAACTAATAAACACAAATTACTTTAATAAGAATATATCAAACTAATATATCAAACTATATACTCCACAGCACATCCTAAATTATACATCCTTGATCATAGTCAATTTAATCAGAATCTTCTAAATCAAGAACATCAGTGAACCGATTAATCTCACGTCGCACATATCTTGTGAGCATTGAGCTGGAATAAGGTGGCGTCTCAGGGTAATCCTTACTCTGCTCATACTTAATCCAACCAAGATGATCTAATGCTCGACCTGAAATTAGTTCGAAACATTGATTAAATTCTGTCATATGCATTAATCGACCACATTTTACACAACCACCGAGTCGATTTGCTCGTCTGTGTTTGGCAAATGAACTTTTTCCACACAACGGTTTTACTTCACTACGAAAATTTCTAATTTCCTTACAACTTTTGCTTTTACTATTATCAAAGAGTGTATGCCTTTTGGGAAAGTGCGTAACACACCCAAACTAAAACAAAACAAAAAAAAAAAAAATTCATCCATTTTTTGAAAAACTTAGAAAAGACTCACTATTCGGTTCTTTAACGTCTGTCAGTCACAAAGATGATTATGGATTATTCCTCCCCCCAACCTAAATTTAACATTGTCCTCAATGCATAACATTATAAAATAATATTTAAAAATAATTGTTAATCAAGAGCATACAACTTCAAGAAATGAATGTCACAATGTTATGTCATGTTATGAGGTGAGACTCACACATGCAATGCAACCACAGCCCTCCACCGGCTCCCATAACACATACAATGTCATGCGTATGTATCTGGGCATTCCAAGCCCCCACCATTGATGTTACACATCCAATGACTATTTTATAAAATGAATCATATGTCTTTCTTGGCTAGGTGATTTCCTGGACTTGCACCAACAGTCCACCAAACCGACATGGATTTTGGTATTTTACCTCCGGTTCCGCGTACACCAATACACTTTTTTGGACTTTCACCATCGAAAGTGTATAAACCAGTAACCAGGTCTTGCACCCGAGGGAGAGTCTAACCCTTCTTCCTATACCCAACACAAGTTTTTCATGCAACATGTGCAACTCAGTCGGACCTAGGTCCAATCTTCTTGAGTCCACGCCTCAACCACCAAAAATGGTGTTTGATCCAAAAACATGCACACACACCCACACTCATGTTAAATGCCCACGAATGCGATACTTTTCGTGCATATGAAATTGTAATGAACCATTACATTTCATATCATTATGCAATCAAGTTTTCAATTGTTATTACAACATCATGTTCAACATGTCATGAACATAACATGAACATTTCCAAATCCTCAATGTAACTTATATCATAAAACATATAATTACATTCCAACATCATCATGTTACATCAATTTCATTCAAATAACACTCTTAATCAATCATAGGCATTATATCAAACACACAAAAGACACAAAATCATGTAAACACATAACCATGCCCAATTTATCACATTCTCATAAAATCACCAAACAAGCAATTTCAACAACCTCAATTCATGCTAGAATTGATTTTATATATTCTTACACCATTTCTTATACTCTAGTTACACTACGAGTATATATAAGCAAGAGATTTCATCTCTAATTACACTACCCATTTCATACGCAAACTCTGGGTTAAAAATAAACCTAGCTAGGAGAAAAACCCCACCACTTGAAGCGTAATACGAGTGGTAAAAACTCCAAGAAGCCCAAATCAAGCTTCAAACCTTGATTTTCAAAAATTTCGTCCTTGAGACTTCGGAGAAATCTCCGATTTTTGGTATGTAGACGTAGCTCACATCGCGTAGATCAACTTTTATTCTTGGCCCGAAGCGTTTCGATGAACGGTTGGCCCTAGATCGCAAGAAGAAGATGGAAGAACCCTTGAATTTCTCTCTCTTCTTCTTCTCTCTCTTCTTCTTCTCTCTCTCTATTCCGAATTTTAAAGGGTAATGGGGAGAAAATCTGATTTTTCTCCCCTATTTATACTCCTTGGATACTTGGGTCACACCTTGGATACTTTGCCCACAACGCGCCACACGTCCCGTCTTTTTCTGATTCGATTTATCTCTAATCAATTAAATATTGTCCTGTTTTATGATTAAGTGCGTTATTTTGGTCATGCGACGCTCGATAGTATCGTAAAACGCAAAAAATCTGACAGTTTCGAAATTCAACGAAAAATGACTGGGTAACTAGATTTTGCGAGGCGAATCCAACGGTGAGGTCCGTTTCGTCATCCGAGTTCTAGAAAAATTCAGGTTTTCAACCCGTACCGTAGTGACTAATTACCTTTTTGTCCTTTTTCATAAAAATTTAAATTTTCCCGGATTTTACATTCTTCCCCCCTAAAAGAAATTTTGTCCCCGAAATTTACACACACATAACCACATGCATATGCAATGAGTTATATAATACTAGATGAGTATAAGAATTGTACCTACATCCTTGAATAAGAATGGATAACTGGCACGTATAGGGTCTTCACGCTTCCGTGTCGTCTCTTTCATACCACAGTGCTGCCACAGCACCTTCACCAAGCTCACGGTCTTACCTCGTAAAACCTGTTCTCGGCTATCCAAGGTACGCAACGGTTCCTCCTCGAAGGTCACTTTCGCATCAACAACTAGTTCCCCCCAATCCACCACATACGTAGGCTATGGAGTGTATTTTCGAAGCATGGAGACATGGAATACCGCATGAACACTGATGAGCACAAAATATTGTATATTTCAAGGCCTCATTACATGCATTTTAACTCAACTTTTGCATCTAAGTACTTAGAGTTAGCCGATTTTATGAATAATGTTGAATTCTCGAGGTTGCATGTTTTTATAGCTTAAATCATGTATTTTAGGACCTTGCAACTATGATGGATGTGTGGTGAGGGCATGTACACATTACATGAAGATTTGGAGGCTTAAAAGTGAAGAAATCAAGGAGGTATTGGTGTTTGGGAACAAAAGCGCCAGCAGCCACACCACTGGGTTGAAGAGCCTCGGTTTTCCTCCATTTTGACCATGATCCACTTCGAATCTGAAAAAGTTCAAAAACTAAAATTTGTAGATCTGGATGTCTTCTGTACTGTGTCAAAATTTCAGCTCAATAGGACGGTTGGATCAAAAGTTATTCCAAGTCTACGAAGACTGGTCCGGAGCAGAAAAACCATACCGGTACGCCAAAGCTACTGGTGTACGAACAGCCCAAAAACGCCTGCAACTCATCTCCACTTGCTTGGGGTCCCACCTACACTTCTCCCACTTGCCCCCCAACATTTCCTTACACATTTCCATGCCTCCCTTACACAATTAAAAGACTTTGGAGGCCATTGCATTAATGAGGATGGGAGAGAAGGGGTAGCTTGGGGGAGCCTTGTCCTAGCCTGCAACACGCATCCATTCAGCCCCTTATTGATGGAGGCCTTTCACACAGCTAGGGGGGACCACCATGCATGAAATTTGAAGGCTCACACTCCATATACTCAGCATTATTCAGTATTTCAAAGGGGGTGGCTACCTAAGCTTAGGAGTAGTCTTGGCTCAATGAAGAAGATGATGAATAGTGCTATAGAGATAAAATTCATGTTTTTGCATTTTCTTCTCCCATTTCATTGCAGTAAGTTGTAGTTCCCTTGTAATCTTTATTTCCTGCATTGTAATCTCTTTTATTTCAAGAATATTGCAAGTTTAATTACATGTTCTTCATTTCACCATTGTTGTGTTAAGCTTTCTTCATTTCTTAGTTTTAAAATGGGTATTGAATATTTTTCTTCTTAGTTTAAGTTTTCTTGCATTCCTTTAAGTTTCATGCTTTATTTCTTTTACATGTCCCTTTACATATTGTATGCCTTCCTTCAAGTATGAGTAGCTAGATTCTTAGTTGGTTAATCCAAGGGAGACCTCCTCTTGGGTGTGCCATTTCAACTCATTTTCTTTCCTCCTCTCGGTGTACGATGGTTTGGTTTGACTGGGTTGGGGTGAGGACGTGGTTGTGAGTCTTTGATATCCCTTAGGCATTGTCACGGGTTATGCTTGGATCCTCACCTCCCTTTAGTCCCGAGCTTCCCACGAATCAATCGTTCATCTATGCACCATTGGGGGAAGGCTTGAGTTGATTTGGTATTCCCATTGGAATGACCTCTTCGGATTAACCAACACTTGTTTTTCTTGCATTTCCATTCACAAACACAACCAAAAAACTCAAACAAAAGATTTTTCACTTTCTTTACCTTTTTGCAAAATCACCTTCACACAACTTGAACTTTCCTTCCCTGAGGAGACGACCTTGGAATACTTTTCCAAGTAAAACACCGACACACAAAAGACTCTTTGCGATTGGGGAGCACTTTTGTTCACACACCCGCATTTCATTTCACATTTTGTTCATTCCATTTTCCACCAATCCGTTGTTGCCTAATCTCTTGCATCACCCCGAGGGAGAGTGACACTCCCTTTCACACATAAGCCATATACACATTGAGGGATGATGTTAAGAGGTTAGGAAACAACAACGTTTTTGCTCAATCAAACACCAGATAAACTTGGCGATAACACCAACTAGTAAGCAGCTGCACCAACCCTCTCGAGTACCTCGAAGGGCCCGATATACCTCGGCGACATCTTCCCTCGCTTCCTGAACTTAACCACTCCCCTCTTAGGTATCACCTTCAAGAAGACATGATCTCCGACCTCGAACTCTAGAGGTCGTCGCCGTCTGTCGGCGTAGCTCTTATGCCAACTCTAAGTCGTGAGAATACGCTTCCGTATCAAGTTCACTTTTTCTTAGGTGTCTCTAATCAAATCCAGACCCGTGGAGGGTCTCTCTCCAACCTCCGTCCAACAAACTGGAGAATGGCACGGCCTCCCATAAATGCCTCATAGGGTGTCATTTGTATGTTCACCTGATAACTGTTGTTGTAGGCGAACTCCACTATGGATAAATGCTCCTCCCAACTACCCTTGTGATCAAGGGCGGATGCTTGTAGCATGTCCTCTAAAGTCTGGATGGTCATCTCTGTCTGACTGTCCGTTTGGGGATGAAAAGCGGTGCTTATCATCAACTGCGTCACCAAGGCCCGCAGGAAACTCTCCCAAAACTGGACAATGAACCAAGTATCCCGATCCGATACTATAGTATGGATACCCCATGTAACCGGACTATCTCTCGTATGCACAGCCTGCAGAATTTCTCCAGTGTGAAGGTCATCCGCACTGCTAAAAAGTGTGCCGACTTCGTAAGCCGATCCACTATCACCCACACTGTGTCATGCCCCTGCGATGTCCGTGACAAGTGGGTCACAAAATTCATAGTGACATGTTCCCACTTCCACTCAGCCACCTTCAAAGGCTGGAGCAACCCTACTAGTCTCTGGTGCTCAGCCTTAACCTGCTGACACGTGAGACATCTACTAACAAAGTCTCCGACATATTTCTTCATCCCACTCCAATAGTACTAGCAGCAAAGATCATGGTACATCTTCATGCCACCTGGATGCACAGCAAAACGGGAGTAATGGTGTGATGCCCCAAAATCCGGGGGTCCGTTGATCACCCATCAACCCGCGGAATACCTGTGGATATCGTGCAACTCGATATCACACCGTTGTGTCCCATTTACCGGGATCCATAATTTAACAAAATCGGACAGAGTCTCCTTTGTACGGGGAGCTCTACCCAAAACCCAACCTGTACAATATACAATAACATGACCCATCCGAGGCCCAATATAACACAATCACCGCACCGGGTCCATTTATGAGTAAAAATTGACCACACCGGGTCCATTTATCCATACTCATATAAAAACATGTAAGGTTATATTAAAAACGGTTCATATGAGTTCAAATACAACTCTCTTACATAAAATTACATGTCAAAACTAGTTTGCTCCAAAATTTTTACAAAAGGAGTTATAAAAGCCACAAGTCAGCTTTCTTCACCCTTGTGGCCCCGAATGAGAGCCGTCCACCGGCGTATATCCCGCACCTGAAATGTTTTCCCGTATAGGGTGAGCCACGCCCAGTAGAGTAATTCCTACAGAGGCTACTCCCCACCTAAGTGCACATGCAATGTTCACATTCAACAATTCATATTCACATCAACATTCCAAGTAAGAATATGCAATTCTAGGTTGGAATTCTACATGCCATGCTATGAAATGAGATGAAACTCACTCGTGCATCATAACCCGAGTCTTCAACAACTCCCACCACACAATGCAATGCCAATGTGTAATAAAATCCGTCATTGATGAATTACATCCAATGATCACTTTGAAATAAAAGTCATGTGTTTATAAACCAAAACTTGTTGGATGTCACACCTCGAATGATCATTTTATAAACAAAACCATGTGTCTTTATGGGTAACAGATTTTGGAATCACACCGCCGGCTCCGCAAGCCTATCTACACTTTTTGGACTTTCACCGTCGGAGTGTATGAACCAGTAACCGGGTTTTTCACCCGAGGGAGTGTCTAGCCCTTCTGGCTATACCCGACACAAGTTTTTCCATGTCATGCAACCGTGCGACTCTGTTGAACCTTGGTCCAACGGTACCGAGCCCACTTATCAATCACCAAATGTGGTGTTTGCTTTCAACCATGCACTCACACCCATGGAATGCGATGTCCCCGTGCATATGCAATGTAATGTACCATTGCATGTCAATGTCATGTCTCATATGTAGTGAATGTCACATGGACAACTTAAATCACACATTTCATCATGTATCATGGACAATCATATCTTATGCATATAACCTCCAAAAAAAAAACACATCCCAATGTCAAGATATTAATACACATATATCAACATTTTACCTAACAACAATAACCAAGCATGTCATTACATAATCAAGCAATAACACCCTTAATCCTCAAGGCCTAATGTAAACATATAATATGCCCAAAAAATAGCCCACATAATAGCCCCTAAACAAGCCATATAACGGCCCCGAAACAAGCCACAAAACAGCCCCTAAACAAGCCACAAAATAGCCCCTAAACAGCCTCTAAACAAGCCATAAAACAGCCCACAATTTCAACCCAAAATAGTCCCTAAAACAGTCCACAATTTTAACCCAAAATAGCTACAATTTCAGCCCCTTAACAGCCCACTATTTCAGCCCCTAAACAGGCCCAAAACAATCCCTAAAACAGCCACATAACAGCCCTTTAAATCAGCCCAAAAGGTAGGAATAAAATCAAAGTAGGAAGGACCCTACCTCTTGGAGCGTAGTAGAAATGGTAGGAAGCCTCAAGAACACCTCCCAAGCTCCCAAAACTCTTGATTTCCCCAAATCTCCTCCTTTGGATCTTCGGTGAAATTCCTCGTTCTTGGTACGTACACGTAGCCCTCGTCAAGAGGATCGACTTTAGTTCTTGGCTCGACAGATTCCGACCGACGGAACTCCGTGAATCGGAGGAGAAAGCCTCGAAGTCCAATTTTTCTCTTTTCTCCCTTCTCTTCTCCTTCCAACTTGTGAGTGTGTTGAATATCAGAGATATTTTGTGGAAAATATCTAATTTTAGTCTCTATTTATAATTTCCAAGACTTGGCTCACCTCATGCCACACGCCCCCACTTGTTCGGGTCCGTTTTCGCCCCGAAACGATTAATTTCATCCCGGTTTAAGTTCAAATTAATTTTATTTGAAATTTAATTCAATTATAAGGAAAAATTTATAAAATTTATTTGTGGGGACCTTTGTAAGGTCAGTCGCCTCGAAATACATGCAAAATCCAACTATCTCGGATTTCGATGAAATTTGACAAGGTAACTACATTTCGCGATACGAATCTAACGGCGAAGTCCGTTGTGTCATCCGAACTCTAGAAACATGAGTATTTTAAATACGCATTATAGTGGCAAATTACCGTTTTGCCCTTTTTCAGAAAAAGTTCAAATTTACCCGGGTTTTACATTCTTTCCCCCTTAAAAGAATTTCGTCCCCGAAATTCACACATACATACACATACAATCACATGCATATGCAACAGTCATTTAATATTAAATGACTATAAGAAAGTACCTACATCCTCAAATAAGAAAGGATAATTGGTACGTATAGTGTCTTCGCGTTCCCATATTGTCTCCCCCACTCCTCGGTACTGCCACAACACCTTTACTAGCCTCACGGTCTTGCCTCGCAAAACCTGGTCCCGACTATCCATGATACGTACCGGTCCCTCCTCGAAGGTTTCATCCGCATCAACGACAAGCTCGCCCCAATCCACCACATGATTCGGATCTGGAGTATACTTCCGGAGTATAGAGACATGGAATACCGCATGAACACCCGATAGATTTTGCGGTAACGCCAACCGGTAAGCAACTGTACCTACCCTCTCGAGTACCTCAAAGGGCCAGATATACCTCAGCGACAGTTTTCCCCGCTTGCCGAACCTGACCACTCCTCTCTTAGGCATCACTTTCAAGAAGACATGATCCCCCACCTCAAACTCTAGAGGTCGCCGCCGTCTGTCGGCGTCGCTCTTTTACCGGCTCTGAGCCGTGAGAAGACGCCTCCGTATCAAGTCCACCTTCTCCGAGGTGTCCCTAACCAAATCCAGACCCGTAGAGGGTCTCTCTCCTACTTCCGTCCAACAAACCGGAGATCGACAAGGCCTCTCATATAGTGCCTCATAGGGTGTCATCTGTATGCTCGCCTGATAACTGTTGTTATAGGCGAACTCCACTAAGGGTAAGTGCTCTTCCCAGCTACCCTTTAGATCTAGGACGCATGCCCGTAGCATGTCCTCTAAAGTCTGGATGGTCCTCTCCGACTGACCGTCCGTCTGGGGATGAAAAGCAGTGCTCATCATCAACTGTGTCCCCATGGCTCGCTGGAAACTCTCTCAAAAATGAGCCGTAAATCTGGGATCCCGATCCGATACTATAGATGCGGGCACCCCATGCAACCGGACAATCTCTCGTATGTACAACCTGCAGAATTCCTCCAGAGTGAAGGTCATCCGCACAGCCAAAAAGTGTGCCGACTTAGTAAGCTGGTCCACTATCACCCACACTGTGTCATGCCCTCGCGATGTTCGTGGCAAGTGAGTCACAAAATCCATCGTGACATGCTCCCACTTCCACTCAGCTACCTCCAAAGGCTGGAGTAATCCCGCTGGTCTCTGGTGCTCAGCCTTGACCTGCTGACATGTGAGACATCGTCTGACAAAATCTCCAACATGTCCCTTCATACCGCTCTAGTAATACTGGCGATGAAGATCATGGTACATCTTCGTGCCACCTGGATGCACCGCAAAACGGGAGCAATGGAACTCCCTGAGGATCTCCTCTCTCAGATCCGTCGACTGGGGAACCACAATCCTTCCCCTATACCGAAAACTACCATCCGAGTGAATGGTCCAGCCCTCATCACCTGTCCCTAACCGTACTCGGTCCTTGATGGACAATACTCCGGATCTTGCCCCTGAGACTCAATCGCTCTGCTCAGTAGGGAATGTGTAGCCACCAAACTTCTCAAAGTACCCTGAGCCTGCCCCATGTAGCGTAGCCCGAACTGTCCCACAGTCTCGAGCATCTGCCACTCCCGGGAGGCCACACTAGCCAAGACTCCCCGTGACTTCCGGCTGAGTGCGTCAGCCACCACACTTGTCTTACCGAGATGGTAATGCAAAGTAAAGTCATAGTCCTCCAGAAAATCCATCCACCTGTGTTCCCTCATGTTGAGGTCCCGCTGTGTAAAGATGTACTTCAAACTTTTGTGGTCCGAAAACACCTCGAACTGCTCACCGTATAGATAGTGGCGCCAAGCCTTCAAGGCAAAGACAATGGCCACCAACTCCATGTCGTGTGTGGGGTAATTCTATTCGTGGTTCTTTAACTACTGAGAACTATAAGCCACTACCCTCCCGGACTGCATCAAAACGCATCCAAGTCCGTCCTTTGAGGCATCACAATACACTGTGTACCTCTGTCCCCTTTCTGGGACTATCAAGATAGGAGCTGAAGTAAGCCTCCTCTTTAACTCCTGGAATGCCTTCTCACATGAGTCATTCCACTCAAACTTGATCTCCTTCCGGGTCAATCTCGTCATAGGTGCAGCTAATCGGGAGAAGTCCTCAATGAACCTCATGTAATACCCTGCCAATCTCAAGAAACTGCGTATCTCGAAGACTGACTTCGGTCTCTCCCAACTCATAACTGCCTCAACCTTCTCCGGTCCACGGATACACCCGAAGCCGACACCACATGCCCCAAGAATTTCACCTCAGTAAGCCAAAATTCACACTTACTAAATTTGGCATACAATTGATGGTCTCTCAAGGCCTGGAGAACAATCCTCAAGTGACCCTCATGCTCCTCCTCAGACTTGGAGTAGATCAAGATGTCATCAACGAAAACCACAACGAACTAATCTAGGTAGGGTTGGAACACCATATGCATGAGATCCATGAATGCCGCTGGATCATTCGTCAACCCAAATGGCATCACTGTGAACTCGAAATGTCTATATCACGTCCTAAACGCCGTCTTAGGGATATCCGCCTCCCTAACCCTCAACTAATGGTAACCGGTGCGGAGATCTATCTTGGAGTAGATCCGCGCCCCTCTCAACTGATCAAATAAATCATCAATCCTCGGCAAATGGTACCTATTCTTGATAGTAACCCTATTTAACTGTCGGTAGTCTATGCATAGTTGAAGGGTCTTGTCCTTCTTGTTGGCAAACAATACCAGAGCGCCCCAAGGTGAGGTGCTCGGCCTAATAAAGCCCCTGTCCAACAATTCATGTAATTGGACTTTGAGTTCTTGCAACTCAGCAGGCGTCATTCTATGCGGAGTCATAGAAATAGGAGATGTACCAGGGTGCAACTAAATAGTGAAGTCTACATCCCTATGTGGAGGTAATCCCGGTAGTTCATCCAGAAAAACATCCTCATACTCACAAACCACCCGAGGTAGACCCAACTCCTGTCTCGCCTCGTCCTCCAGGGTAAGGCTTGCTAGCCAACCCATCAACTGCCCGTGCCATCTAGAGTCGTACACGGCTTGGGGAAAAGCATCATGCTTATCCCCCTGAAACACAAAACAAATACCATCTGGTGTATAGGCAGTGACCCTCTTATGATCACAATCAATGACGACTCGGTGTGCCGTCAACCAGTCCATCCCAAGGATGACATCAAACTCTGACATGTCCATGACCCTAAGGTCCACGGTGAGTAGAATCCCCGAGATCTCTAACTCACAACCCCGACATATCTGATCAACGCTCACCCTAGCTCCTAGGGGAGAACTCACATACAGTGGCTCTTCCAAGGTTTCAACTTCTAAGCCCAAGTCTTTCACACATGATGCAGCAATAAAGGAATGAAATGCACCAGAGTCAAATAATACCTTTACCCATAAGCGAGAGAGTAGAAATGTACCCTGAATGACCGACTGATCAGCTGGCTCAGTCTGAGGTGTGATGGCGTAGACACGTCCTTGGGTCCCTAAAGTCCTGGCTTGAAAGCCTTGTCCTCGACCTCGACCCATACACTGGCCCATCTGGCCTGATTGTGAAGTAGTGGGTGCCTGTGCAGCACCCTAGGACTGGTACTAGCTCCCCTGACCCATGGTGTGGTAGGGAGGAACAAACTGAGTCTGTGAACGTCCCACTGATGATTGGGACTGGGGTGTCCCATAACTCTAGGATCCCTGCCTCTGAGGGCAATCCCGTTTCATGTGTCCAGGCTGGTGGCAATAGAAACATGCTCTCTGCCCTGGCTGGCTAGGAGCCCTGAAGTGTCTCCTGTGACGCCCCAAAATTCGGGGGGTCCATTGATTACCCATCAACCCACGGAATACTCGTGGATACCGAGTAACTCGATATCACACCGTCATGCCCCATTTACCGGGGTACTTAATTTTAACGAAATTCCGGGAGAGTCTCCTTTGTACGGGGAGCTCTACCCAAAACACAACCTGTGTAGTATACATTAACATGACCCATCCGAGGCCCAATATAACCCATCCGAGGCCCAATATAACACAATGACCACACAGGGTCCATTTATAAGTAAAACTTGACCGCACCGGGTCCATTTATCAATAATTATATCAAAACATGCAAGATTAGTTTAACAATAGCCCATATAAGTTCTATTACATTTATTCATGAAAACTTTATAAGTCAAAACCATGTTAATCAAAAGGTTTACAAAATCATGCACTAAGACCACAGGTCGGTCTCCTTCACCCTTGATGCTCTATATGGGAGCCATCCGCTGGTGCAAACCCCACACCTGAAATTGTTTCCCGTATAGGGTGAGCCTCGCTCAGTAGAAAATTCCCTACAGAGGCTACTCCCCACCTAGATGCACATGTAATGCTCATATGCAATACTCAATGATCCACAACAATTCTAATCATGTTTATGCAACTCAGATATGGAATTTCTTATGACATGTCATGCAACGAGGTGAGACTCATTCATGCACTCAATCCGAGCCCTTCCCGGCTCCCCAACACACGCAAGTGCCAATGTGTGAATCTGTCATTTATGTTACACATCAATGACATTTTACAAAACTAGGGTCTTTCTTGGGGTGGGCATTCATGGACTTACACCAACGACACCTAACCGACACGGAATTTCAGGACTTCAACCCATGGTTCCGCGTATACTGACACACTTTATGGCCTTTTACACCAACGGAGTGCGAATCCTATCAACGAGTCTTTCACCCGAGGGATATTCTAGCCCTTCTTGCTAACCCCGACCCAATTTATCTCTCATGCAATTATGCGACTCAACGGGATCTTCAATCCCTTCCTTCCGAGTCCCTTGTCAAATACCAAGAGTGGCATTTGATTAACCATGCACACACACACACACACACACACACACACTCACACCCATGACTTACACCCATGAATGTGATGTCATGACCATGCCCAATATGCAATTGATGGCATATGATCAATACAAACCATATATCATCATATTCCATGAAACTTTATATCACATGCATATAAATTTCATAATTCATCATGCTCAACATATCAACAACATATTCAAACATGTTATTCCAATGGCATCAAACAACCATTTAAATCAAGCAAGGCATTTTATCAAACACCTTCAAGGCACAACTTATAAATCACATAGCATGCCTCAAATTTTCCTAAGTTACAAGAACAATCACATGTAACTTCAATATATCGAAATCAAGCTAGAAGCTAGCCTAAGCCATTTCTATGCCCACTCTTCCACTTCCATAACCATAGACATATGTATAGATCATATATATATGCATACATAACCCAAGCATTTCCTAGAAGCATTCTAGACTAGGAATCAACCCACGTAGGAAACCCCTACCTTTTGAAGCGTGAGATGAAGACTAGAGCTTCAAAGCTTCAAGAACACCTCACGAACACCAACAAAGACCACAAAATCCTTGATTTCTCCAAAGACTCCACTTGAATCTTCGGTGAAATCCCTCGTTCTTGGTACTTACGCGTAGCCCTTGACGAGTAGAAGAACTTTAAGTCTTGGTCCGACGAATTCCGACCGACGGAACTTCCGGAATCGGCGAAAGAAATCTTGAAATCTCACTTTTCTCTCTCTTTCTCTCCTCACACGGTTTAGCACTGATTTGCAGAGATATTTTGTCCAAAAAGCTGATTTAAGAGGGTATATATAGGCAAAAATGTGCGGTCCACATCGCACCGCATATTTTCGACTTTCGGGTCCGTTTTTTCGTCCCGAAACGATTCATTGTACCTCGGATTAAGTTCAAATTAATTTTATTTGAACTTTAACTTAATTTTAAGGAAATGTTATAAAATCCATTATTGGGGACCTTTAAAATGTCATTCGTCAGGCAGTCGCCTCGAACGACGTGCAAAAATTTGACTATCTCAGAATTCGACGAAATTTAACAGGGTGACTAGATTCCACGATACGAATCCAACGACGAACTTTGTTTCCTCATCCGAGGTCTAGAGTATGCGTATTTCAAATAAGCATTAGGATGGCAAATGACCATTTTTCCCTTATTCACAAAAATTCAAATTTACCCGGGTTTCACATCTCCCACCTTGGGATGATTGACCCTGGCCTTGGCCTTGATAGCTGCGGCCTTGTCCCTGAAACCCTTGCGGAGTAGAAGTCCTCTGCTTCTTCCCCGAGCTAGAAGAAAAAGGTTGGCTCTCCTTCCTCTTATCTTTAACACCCGCCTCCCGGATGTTCCGCGCATCATCTGTGAAACCTCGGAAAATTTGAACTATTCACAAAGGGGCAAAACAATAACTTGCCACTATGAACGGGTTGCGAAACTGAATTTTTCTAGAACTCGGATGACGAAACGGACTTCACCGTTGGATTCGTCTCGCGAAATCTAGTGGACATGTAAAATTTCGTCGAATTCCGAGATAGTCGGATTTTTCGCGTTTTACGAGACGGTCGGGTCTCGGGTGACTCCAAAAACGAAATTTTGGGCAAAATGTGAGAAATGTGAAAATAATAAAAAATTAAAGTTCATAGAAAATATTTTGAACTTAAATCGGGACGAATTTTAATCGTTTCGGGACGAAAATAAACCCGAACGAAGAGGGGGCGTGTGGCGCGATCTGAACCATACATTGAAAAATATAAATAGGCTTAAAATTCTGATTTTCAGCAGAAATATCTGCTGAAATCAGTCTGGTTTCAGCCGCCCAAAGAGAGGAAGAGAAAAGTGATTTTCTTCAACCTTCCCGCTCCGATTCCGGGAGTTCCGTCTGTCGGAATTCGTCGATTCAAAAGGCAAAGTTCATCTACGCGACGAGGCCTGCGCGTGGGTACCAAAAACAATGGTTTTCACCGAATGTGAAAAGATGGAAGTGTACGAAAATCAAGATTCGAGTTGTATTTCTTTGCTCGGATTCCGTCGAGCTAGAAGGGAGAAGTGATCACGTCGACGAAGGCTACGCGTGGGTACCAAAAACAACGAATTTCACCGAAGGTGAAATTTCGAGAGTTGGGAAAATCAAGCTTCAAGTTGGGTTTTCGGGTCTTGGGAGCTTCCTACGGGATTCTCACACTACAAGAGGTAGGGGTTCTCCTACTTGGGTTGATTTTTTACCTAGAAATGCCTATGATAAATGGGCTGGATATATATATATATATATATATATATATATACACGTATATACATATATTGACCTCTATATATGTATATGGGTATTGAAAATGAAGGAAATGGGTAAAATGATTTTATCCTAATTTGTTAAGTAGAAATGGCCTATTGGAATTTCTAGAGTTATGAGAAAGTTGGCAAAATTGTGTGATCACATGTTGTTTGCCTTGAAGGTGTTTGATGAAATGCTTAAATAAATTGAAGTTGTTATTTGAATGAATAACATGTTATGCCTTAGGTAGGAAATGAAAATCATATGTGTACGATATGATTTATGTTGAAATTATGAATTATTGATATATGGTTTTGATTTATCAATGGTCGTTGAGTGGATAACATCAACGGCGGATTTTACGACACATTGACATTTCATTGTGTGTGTGGGAGCCGGGGAGGCTCGGGGTGTGTTACATGATTGAGTCTCATCTCACTCATGGCATGTTGTACACATTGGCATTTGCATTGTGTTGTCGAGCTGGGAAGGGCTCGGGGTGAGTGCGTAAATGAGTCACATCTCATTTCACGTTGAGCCGGGGCAGGCTCGGGTTGAGTACATGAGTCTCATCTCATTTCATGGGGCTTAGGTAGCCCGGTTTAACATACATGGCATTGACATGTAAAGGGAGTCAGAGTGGACTCGGGTTGAGTGCACATGGGTGGGTCTCACCTCATTCATGGCATGACATTATAGCATTACATCATTTAATTGTATATTATTTGATGGAATGGTTACGGATTTATGGATGTTGCATGTGAACATTTCATATGCATATAGGTTGAGGAGTAGCCTCTGTAGGAAATACTCTACTGGGCGTTGGCTCACCCTATACGGGAACACATTTCAGGTGGAGAGATACACCAGCGGATGGCTCCATTTTGGGACCCTCATGCTTGAAGAAAGCCGCATGTGGCTTTACTTAATGTTTTGTGTAATTACATGTTAGAAACTATATTTTGGGGCATGTAATGCGTAAAATAATTGTAATAGAACTTATAAAGACTATTGTTAGATTAGCCTTTCATGTTTGATATAAGTATTGATAAATGGACCCGGTGCGGTCAAGTTTTACTTATAAATGGACCCTGTGTGGTCATTGTGTTATATTGGGCCTCGGATGGGCCATGTTAATATATACTGCACATGTTGTGTTTTGGGTAGAGCTCCCCGTACAAAGGAGACTCTGCCCGAATTTCGGTAAATTAAGGACCCCGGTAAATGGGGCATGACGGTGTGATATCGAGTTACTCGGTATCCACTAGTATTCCGCGGGTTGATGGGTAATCAACGGACCCCCGGATTTTGGGGTGTCACAGCTTGGTATCAGAGCATAGGTATACGATTTACCTAGGGCTTGAGGGAAATGGGTTTACACCATTGCATTCCATGTGCATTCATGTTATGTGTTTTATTTGTTACATGATTATGTGCTACATGATTATGTGTTATGTTTAAATTATATACATGGTAAAATGTATATGGGAAAGAGGAACACTAGGGTTAGAAAACATAACCTTGGGGGTTCGGAAAAGGATGAACGGGATAGTTCATGGGTTAAATGTCTACTAGTGTGGGACACTTGCTTTACTAGGTAGACGCTGAGAAAATTCACAATGTTTTGAACTGAGTCCCTACATTGGGATACTAGTTATTGTTTTATGACAATTTAAATTGCATAAAGGAATTAGGCTTAGAGGTTGAAACCTTGGAAGAGCCATTGTGGGTGAGTTCTCCCCTAGGAGCTAGGGTGAGTACTAAATGGGTATGTCGGGAAGGTGAGCTAGGATTCTTGGGGATTCTACTCCACGGACATGTTAGAATTTGATGTCATCCTTGGGATGGACGGATTGACGGCACACTGAGTCGTCAGTGATTGTGATCGTCAGCGGGTCACTGTTTACACCTCGGAGTGTGTATGTTTTAAGTTTTAGGAGAAACGCATGACGTTTTACCCCAAGTGTTGTATAAATTTCGTTGGTACGGGCAGTTAATGGGGTAGCTAGCAAGCTTTACCCTAGGGGACGAGGTGAGACAGGATTTTGGGTCTACCTCAGTTGGTTATGAGTTTACGAATGTTTGCCTCCACGTAGGGATGTAGACTTCAGTGTTGAGTTACACCCCGGTATGTTGTCTACTCTATGACTCCTCATAGAATGACACTGGTAGAGTTGTGAGAACTCTAGGTTGAATAAGGACTTCACTACCGAATGCCTCGCCTTGGGATGTTTCGGTACTATTGTCAAATTACAAAGAAGGTTACTTTACCTTGTATTCTAGTAGTCCCGGAAATGGGACAGAGGTACACTTGATATTGTGATACCTCCAAGAACGGACTTGATTGTATTTGAATATAGTCCGGGAGAGTGATGGTTTATGGTTCACGACGTTTAAAGAACCACAAACGGAAGCATAGGCACGTGGTTGAACGTGGTTGTGCGTGTGAATTTCGGGGACGAAATTCTTTTAAGGGGGGAAGAATGTGAAACCTCGGAAAATTTGAACTATTCACAAAGGGGCAAAACAATAACTTGCCACTATGAACGGGTTGCGAAACTGAATTTTTCTAGAACTCGGATGACGAAACGGACTTCACCGTTGGATTCGTCTCGCGAAATCTAATGGACATGTAAAATTTCGTCGAATTCCGAGATAGTCGGATTTTTCGCGTTTTACGAGACGGTCGGGTCTCGGGTGACTCCAAAAACGAAATTTTGGGCAAAATGTGAGAAATGTGAAAATAATAAAAAATTAAAGTTCATAGAAAATATTTTGAACTTAAATCGGGACGAATTTTAATCGTTTCGGGACGAAAATAAACCCGAACGAAGAGGGGGCGTGTGGCGCGATCTGAACCATACATTGAAAAATATAAATAGGCTTAAAATTCTGATTTTCAGCAGAAATATCTGCTGAAATCAGTCTGGTTTCAGCCGCCCAAAGAGAGGAAGAGAAAAGTGATTTTCTTCAACCTTCCCGCTCCGATTCCGGGAGTTCCGTCTGTCGGAATTCGTCGATTCAAAAGGCAAAGTTCATCTACGCGACGAGGCCTGCGCGTGGGTACCAAAAACAATGGTTTTCACCGAATGTGAAAAGATGGAAGTGTACGAAAATCAAGATTCGAGTTGTATTTCTTTGCTCGGATTCCGTCGAGCTAGAAGGGAGAAGTGATCACGTCGACGAAGGCTACGCGTGGGTACCAAAAACAACGAATTTCACCGAAGGTGAAATTTCGAGAGTTGGGAAAATCAAGCTTCAAGTTGGGTTTTCGGGTCTTGGGAGCTTCCTACGGGATTCTCACACTACAAGAGGTAGGGGTTCTCCTACTTGGGTTGATTTTTTACCTAGAAATGCCTATGATAAATGGGCTGGATATATATATATATATATATATATATATACACGTATATACATATATTGACCTCTATATATGTATATGGGTATTGAAAATGAAGGAAATGGGTAAAATGATTTTATCCTAATTTGTTAAGTAGAAATGGCCTATTGGAATTTCTAGAGTTATGAGAAAGTTGGCAAAATTGTGTGATCACATGTTGTTTGCCTTGAAGGTGTTTGATGAAATGCTTAAATAAATTGAAGTTGTTATTTGAATGAATAACATGTTATGCCTTAGGTAGGAAATGAAAATCATATGTGTACGATATGATTTATGTTGAAATTATGAATTATTGATATATGGTTTTGATTTATCAATGGTCGTTGAGTGGATAACATCAACGGCGGATTTTACGACACATTGACATTTCATTGTGTGTGTGGGAGCCGGGGAGGCTCGGGGTGTGTTACATGATTGAGTCTCATCTCACTCATGGCATGTTGTACACATTGGCATTTGCATTGTGTTGTCGAGCTGGGAAGGGCTCGGGGTGAGTGCGTAAATGAGTCACATCTCATTTCACGTTGAGCCGGGGCAGGCTCGGGTTGAGTACATGAGTCTCATCTCATTTCATGGGGCTTAGGTAGCCCGGTTTAACATACATGGCATTGACATGTAAAGGGAGTCAGAGTGGACTCGGGTTGAGTGCACATGGGTGGGTCTCACCTCATTCATGGCATGACATTATAGCATTACATCATTTAATTGTATATTATTTGATGGAATGGTTACGGATTTATGGATGTTGCATGTGAACATTTCATATGCATATAGGTTGAGGAGTAGCCTCTGTAGGAAATACTCTACTGGGCGTTGGCTCACCCTATACGGGAACACATTTCAGGTGGAGAGATACACCAGCGGATGGCTCCATTTTGGGACCCTCATGCTTGAAGAAAGCCGCATGTGGCTTTACTTAATGTTTTGTGTAATTACATGTTAGAAACTATATTTTGGGGCATGTAATGCGTAAAATAATTGTAATAGAACTTATAAAGACTATTGTTAGATTAGCCTTTCATGTTTGATATAAGTATTGATAAATGGACCCGGTGCGGTCAAGTTTTACTTATAAATGGACCCTGTGTGGTCATTGTGTTATATTGGGCCTCGGATGGGCCATGTTAATATATACTGCACATGTTGTGTTTTGGGTAGAGCTCCCCGTACAAAGGAGACTCTGCCCGAATTTCGGTAAATTAAGGACCCCGGTAAATGGGGCATGACGGTGTGATATCGAGTTACTCGGTATCCACTAGTATTCCGCGGGTTGATGGGTAATCAACGGACCCCCGGATTTTGGGGCGTCACATCATCCACCTCCCTCTCAATGGCCATAGCAGTCTCGACCATCAAGTCCAAGTCTTGCCGGAGAAGACCTACAATTTTTCCCCAGATGGACAATTTTAGGCCATCCTCAAACTTCCTCACTTTGGCCATGTCTGTGGCCACATACTCATCGGCGAAACGGGCTAATTTAGTGAACTTAGCCACGTATTCGACCACCGTCATCGTCCCTTGTTTCTGGTCTAGGAACTCCCGAGCTTTTGCATGCCGGGCAGACGCCGGGAAGTATTTGCCCATGAAGAGCTCACGGAACTCTTCCCAAGTCGTTGCCTCCAAGTCCCTTGAGGCTTTGACCCAATCCCACCACACTTGGGATTCGCCCTCTAACTGGAATGCAGCTAGCTTTATCCTAGTGGCATCGGAGGTGATCTTCATAGCCTCCAAGATCTTGCCGACTTGTCGAAACCAATGATCAGCTAGCATCGGGTCCCCTCCTCCCATGAAGGTTGGAGGATGGTGTGCCTTGAACCTTTGGAGGTTACTTGGCCCTCCTTGGCTCATAGTTGCACTAGTCTGTGCAATGGTGGCAGCCGCAGCACTCGCCTGTGCAATGGTAGCAGTCGCAGTACCAATAGCCTCTATGAAGGCTTGTTGGTCAAAGGCCGGTGGTGGTTGGTTGTTGTTCCGCCCACCGCCTTGGCGTCTTCTTCCTCGATTAGCCATCCACATATGTCAGATAGCAATAGAGTCTTACATAGTATCCCAAAAATGGGGATCAAGTTTAAACTTTGAGATTTCTCTCCTTGTCTAACTAGTAGTGCGTGTGCCAACCACTAATAGATATCAACATCCCGAACCATCCCGTTCATTCTTTTTCCGAACCCCCAAGGTTATATTTTCTAACCCTAGTGTTCCTCTTTTCCTATATACATTTTACCATGTATATAATTCACCTAACACATAGCACATAATCATGTAGCATATTAGAGCATAAAACATGAAATGCACAATGAATGCAATAGTCTAGACCCATGCCCATCAAGCCCTAGGTAATCGTATACCTAAGCTCTGATACCAAGCTGTAACGCCCCAAAATCCGGGGGTCCGTTGATCACCCATCAACCCGCGGAATACCTGTGGATATCGTGTAACTCGATATCATACCGTTGTGTCCCATTTACCGGGATCCATAATTTAACAAAATCGGACAGAGTCTCCTTTGTATGGGGAGCTCTACCCAAAACCCAACCTGTACAATATACAATAACATGACTCATCCAAGACCCAATATAACACAATGGCCGCACCGGGTCCATTTATGAGTAAAAATTGACCACACCGGGTCCATTTATCCATACTCATATAAAAACATGTAAGGTTATATTAAAAACAGTCCATATGAGTTCAATTACAACTCTCTTATATAATATTGCATGCCAAAACTAGTTTGCTCTAAAAGTTTTACAAAAGGAGTTATAAAAGCCACAAGTCGGCTTTCTTCACCCTTGCGGCCCCGAATGAGAGTCGTCCACCGGCGTATATCCCGCACCTGAAATGTTTTCCCGTATAGGGTGAGCCACGCCCAGTAGAGTAATTCCTACAGAGGCTACTCCCCACCTAAGTGCACATGCAATGTTCACATTCAACAATTCATATTCACATCAACATTCCAAGTAAGAATATGCAATTCTAGGTTGGAATTCTACATGCCATGCTATGAAATGAGATGAAACTCACTCGTGCATCATAACCCGAGTCTTCACCAACTCCCACCACACAATGCAATGCCAATGTGTAATAAAATCCGTCATTGATGAATTACATCCAATGATCACTTTGAAATAAAAGTCATGTGTTTATAAACCAAAACTTGTTGGATGTCACACCTCGAATGATCATTTTATAAACAAAACCATGTGTCTTTATGGGTAACGGATTTTGGAATCACACCGCCGGCTCCGCAAGCCTATCTACACTTTTTGGACTTTCACCGTCGGAGTGTATGAACCAGTAACCGGGTTTTTCACCCGAGGGAGTGTCTAGCCCTTCTGGCTATACCCGACACAAGTTTTTTCATGTCATGCGACCGTGCGACTCTGTTGAACCTTGGTCCAACGGTACCGAGCCCACTTATCAATCACCAAATGTGGTGTTTGCTTTCAACCATGCACTCACACTCATGGAATGCGATGTCCCCGTGCATATGCAATGTAATGTACCATTGCATGTCAATGTCATGTCTCATATGTAGTGAATGTCACATGGACAACTTAAATCACACATTTCATCATGTATCATGGACAATTATATCTTATGCATATAACCTCCAAAAAAAAACTCATCCCAATGTCAATATATTAATACACATATATCAACATTTTATCTAACAACAATAACCAAGCATGGCATTACATAATCAAGCAATAACACCCTTAATCCTCAAGGCCTAATGTAAACATATAATATGCCCACAAAACAGCCCACATAATAGCCCCTAAACAAGCCATATAACGGCCTCGAAACAAGCCACAAAACAGCCCCAAAACAAGCCATAAAACAGCCCCTAAACAAGCCATAAAACAGCCCACAATTTCAACCCAAAATAGTCCCTAAAACAGTCCACAATTTTAACCCAAAACAGCCACAATTTCAGCCCCTTAACAGCCCACAATTTCAGCCCCTAAACAGGCCCAAAACAGTCCCTAAAACAGCCACATAACAGCCCTTTAAATCAGCCCAAAAGGTAGGAATAAAACCAAAGTAGGAAGGACCCTACCTCTTGGAGCGTAGTAGAAATGGTAGGAAGCCTCAAGAACACCTCTCAAGCTCCCAAAACTCTTGATTTCCCCAAATCTCCTCCTTTAGATCTTCGGTGAAATTCCTCGTTCTTTGTACGTACGCGTAGCCCTCGTCGAGAGGATCGACTTTAGTTCTTGGCTCGACAGATTTCGACCGACGGAACTCCGTGAATCGGAGGAGAAAGCCTTGAAGTCCAATTTTTCTCTTTTCTCCCTTCTCTTCTCCTTCCAACGTGTGAGTGTGCTGAATATCAGAGATATTTTGTGCAAAATATCTAATTTTAGTCTCTATTTATAATTTCCAAGACTTGGCTCACCTCGTGCCACACACCCCCACTTGTTCGGGTCCGTTTTCGCCCCGAAACGATTAATTTCATCCCGATTTAAGTTCAAATTAATTTTATTTGAACTTTAATTCAATTATAAGGAAATTTTATAAAATTTATTTGTGGGGACTTTGTGAGGTCAGCCACCATCCAGTCACCTCGAAATACGTGCAAAATCCAACTATCTCGGATTTCGATGAAATTTGACAGGGTAACTAGATTTTGCAATACGAATCTAACAGCGAAGTCCATTGTGTCATCCAAAATCTAGAAACATGAGTATTTTAAATACGTATTATAATGGCAAATTACCGTTTTACCCTTTTTCAGAAAAAGTTCAAATTTACCCGGGTTTTACAAATGGAACTCCCTAAGGATCTTCTCTCTCAGATCCGTAGACTGGAGAACCACAACCCTTCCCCTAAACTGAAGACTATCATCCGCGTGAATGGTCCAACCCTCGTCACCTGTACCCGATTGTACCCAGTCCCTAATGAACAATATCTCTGTGTCCTGTCCCTGGGACTCGATCAACCTGTTCAGTAGGGAAGGCGTAGCCGCCAAACTCCCCAAAGTGCCCTAAGTCTGACCCCTAAAGTGTAGCCCGAACTACCCCCACAGTCTCGAGCATCCGCCACTCTCGGGAAGCCATACTAGCCAAGACTCCCCGTGACTTCCGAATGCATCAGCCACTACATTTGTCATAGTCCTCCAAATACTTCATCCACCTGCACTGCCTTATATTGAGGTCCTACTGAGTGAAGATGTACTTCAGACTCTTGCGGTCCGAAAACTCCTCAAACTACTCCTCATACAAACAATGGCGCCATGCCTTCAAGGCAAAGATGACAGTCGCCAACTCCATGTCATGTGTTGCATAGTTCTGCTCGTGGCTCTTTAACTACCAAGAGTCATAAGCCACCACCCTCCCGGATTACATCAATAGACATCTAAGTCCTTCGTTCGAGGTATCACAATATAATGTGCACCTCTGTCCCCTCTCCGAGGAGCTAAAGTAAGCCTCCTCTTCAACTCCTAGAATGCCCTCTCACACGAGTCATCCCTTTGAAACTTGACCTCTTTTCTGGTCAATCTCTTCATAGGTGCAACTAGTCGGGAGAAGTCCTCAATGAACCTCCGATAGTATCCTGTCAATCCCAAAAAATTGCGTATCTCGAAGACTGACTTGGGTCTTTCCCAACTTATAACCACCTCAACCTTCTCCGGGTCAATTGACACACCCAAAGCCGACACCACGTGCCCTAGAAACATCACTTTTGTTAGTGATGAGCGCGTAATATTGCATATTTAACGGCCTCATTACCTATATTTTAACTTAAATTTACATTTAATTACTTAGAGTTAGTCGAATTTATGAATAATGTTGAAATTTTGATGTTGCAAGTAGCAGTACCTCGGTTTTCCCCATTTTTTACCATGATCCTCTTCGAACCTGAAGAAGTGAAAAACATGAAAGTTGTAGTTGGATGTCCTCTATCTTGTGTCAAAATTTCAGCTCAATCGAACGGTGGGATCAAAAGTTATGATAAATTTACGAAAAATGGTCCTTAGCTTGCATCTCCCTTACGACCTACCGGTAGGTTTTGCTTACTGGACAAAAACCTATCGGTAGGTTTTGTCATCGACCTACCAGTTGGTTTTGCTGAAAAATGCCAGAACTTGCAACTCAGACTCTACTTGCTTGGGGGGCCCACCTATGCTTCTCCCACACATCCCCTAACATGTTCTACATCCAAGAATGTCTACCTACACCTAGAATCTGACTTTGGAAGATTTAGGCTGGAAAAAGAAGAGAGAGAAGGGGAGGCATGGTGGGTTGCAGGCTAAGCTTGTCCTAGCATGTTCAGGTGTCAAATCACTTCCTATGGATGGGAAGTCTGCTCTCACAGACCATAGGGGGTCTGATGAACGAAAATGCAGAATCCTTACACCATTATTCATCTAGAGAAACTTTTAGAGAGAGGAGGTCTCAAGAAAGAAGACATAGTTCTAGAGAAAGAAAGCTTGGTTTTTGCATTTTCTTACCCATTTCACTTGTAGTAAGCTGTAATACTCTTGTAATCTTCATTTTTTGCACCTTAGTCTCATTTATTTCAAGTGTATTTCAAGTTTAGTTATATATTCTTGAATCTACCATGTTTACATTTGGGTTTCTTCTTCAAAGCTTTACATTTGGGTATGAAATGGACTTATCTTTGGAGTTTAACTTCTCTTTGCATTAATACAAGTTTTAATCTTCATTTCTTCAACATGTCTCTTTACGTGTATGTATTTGCATTCATTATGAGTAGCTAAGTTTTTAGTTGACTAATCCAAGGGAAATTTCCTCTTGGGTATGCTAAATCAACTCTCCTTCATTCCTCCTCATAGTGTAAAGTGTTTGGTTTGACTAGGTTGAGTGCGAACGTGGTTGTGAGCTCTTGATACACCGTAGACTTGTCATGGGGTATGCTTGAGCCTACACCTCCACATTAGTCTCTCACTTCCTACAAATCAATCAAGCACCGAGACACCATTGGTGGAATATTTTGAGTTGATTTGGCATTCCCATTGGAATGACCTCTTCAGATTAGCCAACCTTGTTTTCGTTGCATTTTTATCAAATCTCCACTCACCAAAACACACAACTACAAGATTTTACACTTTTCATTTCTTTTCAAATCACCTTTCGAAAACACTTGACCTTTCCTTCCCTGAGGAGACGACCTTGGAATACCCATTCCAAGTAAAACACGACATTTGCAAGTCTCTCTACGCTTGGGGAGCACTTTTGCACACACACACGCATTTTGTTCATCCACACACGTTTTTTCCATTTCTAGCATCGAACCCGAGGAAGAGTGACACTTCCCTATCCATATAAGCCATACACATAACCTAGGGTGATGTTTGGAGATTAGGGTGAACGCAGTCAAGCAGTCAGCCAAAATTCACACTTGCTGAACTTGGCGTACAACTGATGATCTCTAGGGTCTGGAGAACAACCCTCAAGTGGCCCTCATGCTCCTCCTCAGACTTGGAGTAGATCAAGATGTCATCAACAAAGACCACGACAAAATGATCAAGATAGGGTTGGAACACCCTATGCATAAGGTCCATGCATGCCGTCAGGGCATTCGTCAATCAAAATGGCATCAAAGTGAACTCGAAATGCCCATATCGCGTCCTAAATGTCGTCTTAGGGATATCTGCCTCCCTAATTCTCAACTGATGGTATCCCGAGCGTATATCTATCTTGGGGTAGACCTGTGCCCCCCTCAGTTGATCAAACAAGTCATCAATCCGTGGCAAAAGGGTACTTATTCTTGATGGTGACCCGATTCAACTGTCGGTAGTTTATACATAATCGAAGGGTTTTGTCCTTCTTCTTGGAAAATAGCACCGAAGCACCCCAAGGTGAAGTACTCGGCCTAATGAAACCCTTATCCAATAATTCTTGCAACTAGACCTTGAGTTTTTGCAACTCTGCAGGTGTCATTCTATGCGGAGTCATAGAAATAGAGGACGCACCGGGTTGTAACTCAATGGTGAAATCTACATCCCGATGTGGAAGTAATCCTGTTAACTCATCTAGAAAAACATCTATATACTCACAAACCACCCGAGGTAGACCCAACTCATGTCTCACCTCTTCCTCAAATGTAAAGCTCACAAGCCAACCCATGCCCGTGCCAACCCTTTTTCGATCACAATCAATGACGACTCGGTGTGCCACCAACCAATGCATCCCTAGGATGACATCAAACTCTGTCATGTCCATGACCCTAAGGTCTACGGTGAGTAGAATCCCCGAGATCTCTAGCTCACACCCCCGACATATCTTATCAATGCATACCCTAGCCCCTAGGGGAGAACTCACATGTCATACTCTTCCAAGGTCTCAGCCTCTAAGCCCAAACCCTTTACACATGATGCAGCTATAGTACCCATAGCCTCTATGAAGGCTTGTTGATCAAAGGCCGATGGTGGTTGGTTGTTGTTCAACCCGCCCCCTCGACCATTTCAGTGTCCTCTTCCCCTATTTTCCATCTACACACGTGTCAAATAGTAATAGAGTACTAACTTAGCATCCCAAGGTAGGGATCAAAGTCGAAACATTAAGATTTCTCTCTTTGTCTCACTAGTAGAGCATGTGCCACCCAATGTTATGTTCTCTAACCCTAGTGTCTGTTTTCCATATACATTTAACCATGCATATTATTCACTTAACACATAACATATAGCATTTAGAGCACATAACATGTAATGGACAATGGATGCAATGGCCTAGACCCATGCCTCGCAAGCCCTAGGTAAATCAAAAACCTAGGCTCTGATATCAAGCTGTGACGTCCCTAAATCAGGGGGTCCTATCTCAACCCGTTGATCACCTGTCAACCCGCAAAAGTACTCGTGTATGCCGCATAACCCGACACCACGTCATCATACGACCATTCCAAGGTCCAATACCCATCAATTTGCTATCAATATTACTCCATGTACATCCTTTGAACAAAAGGGATCAATGCCCGAAGGCTTGGCAAAGTTATTTTAAATTTTGAAAATTTTGGAAAAGCTACCGGTAGCTCGTGTACTTGGTATCGGTAGCGGAGCCCTCTGCCAGCGAGTTGCCGGAAGCTGTGAATCTAACTACCATTAGCTGAGCCCACTTCCAGCAAGCTACCAGTAGCTGTGAACCTAGCTAGCACTAGCTACCCACTGGAAGCATGCTACTAGTAGCTCATCAACGTGCTACCGATAATAGGGTCCAGTTTTTCCCCAATTTAATCATTTTTCAATTTCAACTCACCCAATCTCATACAACATTTACCCAAACTCATATAGCATCTAATTTTACACAAAATATAGTTCATATGAGTTCATTATACAATCTTTTAGACTACATCACAAGTCCAAAACCAATTACACGATTGTTTTACAAAAATGTAATTTGAAGCCACAAGTCGACTTTCTTCATCAACAATGGCCCAAATAAGAGCCATCCACCGGCGCTTGTCCCGCACCTGAAATATTGTTCTCAGAAAGGGTGAGCCACGCTTAATAAGATATCTCCTAAAGAGGCAACCTCCCAACCCAAATGCATATGAAATGTTCACATGCAATTCAACAATCAAACAATCATTCATACAAGAACATACAACTTTCAGAAATGAATGTCACAATACTATGTCATGTTATGAGGTGAGACTCACACATGCAATGCAACACATGTAATGCAATTCATATGTATCTGGGCATTTCAAGCCCCCGCCATTGATGTTACACATCCAATGACTATTTTAAAAAATGAACCATGTATCTTTCTTAGGTAGGTGATTTCCTGGACTTGCACCAACGGTCCACCACACCGACACGGATTTTGGTATTTCACCTCCGATTCTGCGTATACCAATACACTTTTTTGGACTTTCACCGTCGGAAGTGTATAAACCAGTAACCGGGTCTTGCACCCAAGGGAGAGTCTAGCCCTTCGTGCTATACCCGACACAAGTTTTTCATTCAACCCGTGCAACTCAGTCGGACCTAGGTCCAACCTTCCCAAGTCCACGCCTCAACCACCAAGAATGGTGCTTGATCTAAAAACGTGCACACACACACCCACACTCATGTCAAATGTCCACGAATGCGATGTTTCTATTGCATATGCAATTATAATGAACCATTACATTTCATATCATTATGAAACCAAGTTTTCAATTGTTATGACAACATCATGTTCAACATGTCATGAGCAAAACATGAACATTTTCAAATCATCAATATAACTTATATCATAAAGCATATAATTACATTCCAACATCATCACAAAGCATGTTATATCAATTTTATTTAAATAACGCACTTAATCAATCATAGGCATTTTATCAAACACCCAAAAGGCACAAAATCATGTAAACACATAATCATGCCCAATTTATCACATTCTCATGAAATCACCAAACAAGCAATTTCAACAACCTCAATTCATGCTAGAATTGATTTTATACATTCTTACACCATTTCTTATACTCTAGTTACACTATGAGTATATATAAGCAAGAGATTTCATCTCTAATTACACTACCCATTTCATACGCAAACTCTAGGTTAAAAATAAACCTAGCTAGGAGAAAAACCTCACCACTTGAAGCGTAATACGAGTGGTAAAAACTCCAAGAAGCCCAAATCAAGCTTCAAATCTTGATTTTCAAAAATTTCATCCTTGAGACTTCGGAGAAATCTCCGATTTTGGTATGTAGACGTAGCTCACATCGCGTAGATCAACTTTTATTCTTGGACCGAAGCGTTTCGACGAACGGTTGGCCCTAGATCGCAAGAAGAAGATGGAAGAACCCTTGAATTTCTCTCTCTTCTTCCTCTCTCTCTATTCCAAATTTTAAAGGGTAATGGGGAGAAAATCTGATTTTTCTCCCCTATTTATACTCCTTGGATATTTGGCCCACAACGCGCCACGCGTTCCGTCTTTTTCTAATCCGATTTTACCCCGAATCAATTAAATTTCGTTCCGTGTTATGTATAACATATTTTATTTGAACTAAATTTAGATTATTTTTTGTGTTCCACAAATAAAACCTGATCGCGTTTATTTTGGTCACACAACGCCCGATTGCATCGTAAAACACAAAAAAAACGACTATCTCAGATTTCAACATAAATTGACTGGGTAACTAGATTTTGTGAGACGAATCCAACGGTGAGGTCCATTTCATCATCCGAGTTCTAGAAAAATTCAGGTTTTCAACCCATACTATAGTGGCTAATAACCTTTTACCCTTTTTCATAAAAATTCAAATTTGCCAGGGTTTTACAAATCTGATCACTATATGGTGATCATTGTTTCGACAAGGAATTGTCTCAACCCATTTGAAAACATAATCAATGGCAACCAAAATGTACAGATGTCCAAAAGAGGGGGAATGGTCTCATAAAATCAATGACCCAACAATCAAAAATTTCAATAATCAAAATAGGATTTAAGGGCATCATGTTTCTTTTTGAAATATTCTCCATCATTTGACATTGATCACAATGTAGACAAAAAACATGTACATCCTTAAAAAGAGTGGGTCGATAAAATTCACATTGCAAAATTTTAGCAGCGATTTTCTTTGAAAAGAAATGTGCACCACAAGCTTCAGAATGGCAAAAAAAAATAACCTGATTTATTTTATGATTGGGTACACAATGCCTTATTATCTAATATTTACAGTATTTAAACACATAGGGATCTTCCCAAAAACAAATTGCGTACCTCTCTTAAAAATTTCTGCTTATCGGTCCAAGTATAATGAAAAGAAATGGTACCTATGGCTAAATAGTTAGCTATGTCTGCACACCATGATACCTCTCTTATTGCAAATAATTGCTCATCAGGGAAGGTTTCCTTGATTGGTATTGACTCCTCTTTTGTATCATAATTTAGTCTTGATAAATGATCAGCTACCACGTTTTCAACTCCTTTCTTGTCTTTGATAATGAGATCGAATTCTTGAAGCAACAATATCAATCGTAGGAGACATGGCTTAGCATCCTTCTTTGTAAGTAGATATTTCAAGGCTACATGATCAGTAAGCACAATAATTGAGGATCAAACTAAATATGATCGAAACTTATCTAAAAAAAATACTACAGCAAACAATTCTTTCTCTGTGGTGGAATAATTCATTTGTGCATCATTCAATGTTTTGCTTGCATAGCAAATCACATAGGTCGCTTATCTTTTCTTTGGCCAGAGACAGCTCCTACAGCATAGTCACTAGCATCACGCATTAATTCAAAAGGTAAGGACCAATCAAGAGGTTGCATAATTGGTGCGGAAATAAGGATGCTCTTAAGTTTATCAAATGCTAATTGACATGCATCATTCCAATTCAAATGGTACACCCTGACATAGAAGATTGCACATTGGTCTGGATATCAAATTAAAATCTTTGATAAATCTTCTATAGAATCCTACATGACCTAGAAAGGATCGAATATCTTTTACAGTCTTAGGTGGAGGGAGATTGGCTATTAAATCAATTTTTGACTTATCAACTTCAAAAAGAGTAATGTCATTTAGACCTAATTTTTTGACCTAATAATGTGGTTTCATTGTAACTATTGGATTAACATCAAGTTCTAATGTTTGATAGAGTCTAGTTAATCTAATGGTTATGATGAATTAGGTCAATAAATTATGTCTCAATAGCATTGCTCAAAAAAAAAAAAAAGAGCAATGTCGCGAGTTTGGAATGGTCAACTTCGATCAATGGAACAGTGTTAAGTATGTTCAATCAAAAATAAATATAACAAAGAACAATATAGTGACCAAATTTAGTTCCAGCAAATGACAAAATGAACACGTGCAAATTAAAACTGCAAGCTAGCCCCGAAAATTAAAATTGCGAGTCTTATGGACACCTAAGACATAAAAAATAAAAGAATTAGTTCAACCCCAATTCCTTACATTTAATATATTTTTTTTGGGGGGAGGGGGTGGGGGAGGGGAGGGGAAGGGGAAAGGGGACTTGAACCCTTGACCTCAAGAAGAAAAAACTTTCACAAAACAAAGAATATCATTGGACCAAAGGCCCGTTAGTTCTTTACATTTAATAAATGCACTCATTTGAATCCAACATAACAAATAACAAAAATGTATATATAACCAAAAAAAACAATGCAACTAAATAATAAATCCATTCAATCCACTCAATATAAACAGGAAAAAAAAAAAAAAGAACTACAGTATCAAGAAAACCAATGCATAGAAAAATAATAAATTAGTTCAATCCAATAAATCAATGCCCAACAAATCTTTGATATAAGAAATTCAACTTCGTTCCTCGTGGTGATATGCTTCCTTTTGGAGGTTGTGGTTTGCAAAGGTACCAGAATTAATTAGTGGATGAGAAAGCCTATTCAATTCTGATTGATTATCAGTCTTGCAATATAAACCTATGTGACCATTGTCGGAGATGGGTAGAAAATATTTCATCAATGGCAGAGGAGAAAAGAGAGGTCGTAGGCGATGGCTGGTGAAAAGAGAGAGAAATTGCATACCAGTGTCTCTGACGAAGAAAGGAAAGGGAAGGGCGCTATGGCGGTGGCGCTATGGCAACCGATAAAGAGAAAAGTTAAGAGAAAGAGAGAGTGAGAGACAGACGTATACGTATTGGGAGATATGTATTTTAGGTGGGAGTGTAGAGTTTAATTGATAGAGTGGGAGATGTATACGTATGAGAGATGTATTTTAAGTTGAGATAGAGTCCAAGAATAATAGGATTGTTGAAATTGTTGGACGGAAAAATATTTTGCAATAGGAGTTTTGGTTATTGGATCAATAATCTTAAAATAATATAAGCTGCGAAAAATTAAAGACAAACAAAGGATTTAAGTTGTTATCTCCCTTATTATATAGATAGATAGATATCGATATAGATATAGATACATAGATATATATAGTATGGCATACGTATTTTATTCTAAGTCAAACTCTCCAACTCCTATTACTTTATTATTACACTATTATTTTGTTAGATATTCATGTAATTAGAATTTTAATGGGTTTAGGCGGCTGATGATTTATTAGATATATATAGTCTTCCAAGTTAAACTCTCCAATAGTTTGAATGGGGATGAGGAGAGATAAAAGGAGTGTAGAGTAAAGTCTTGTAGGAGTGTAGAGTCCTGTGATGAGAGGCTTGTTCATGGGCTAAAAAAAAATTGAAGATTAATTAGGATCATTAGATCAATAATACTGAAGCGATTTGAACCACGAAAAATTTAAGACAAACAATGTTAGATCCTTTATTATATATATATATAGAGCTAAGTTTGAATTTTTGAGACAAAGAGAGGTCCAGATCGTTTTGAGACAAAACATAAACACATCCAACGGACAACGGACAACGTAATCCCAACATAAAAGACGGTTCAGATCATCTCAAAATTTTTTATCTAATGGTCTACAGTGAGTACAGAACTTTGTTTTCCCGCCCAACAACATTTCCTAACTCACGCCTCGCTCTCTCTCCCAATCTCTCACGCCTCATCTCTCTCTCCCAATTTCATCCCATATACAACTCTAGACTCTTATTGCTCATGTACCTCTCTCTCTCACACATACGATGTCTCTCTCTCCCTCCCTCAGTCTCCTCTCTCAGTCACGCCTCTTCTTTTCTTTCTCTCTCTCTCTCTCTGCGGACCAATTTCATCTCTTATTGCTTATGACTTTTGCCACTTGATTCAAAACCTCTTGTTGTTCCATATATATTTCTTCCTCAATGTTTCCATTAAGAAGGCAATTTTGACATCCATATGCCATATCTCAAAGTCATAGTGTGCAGCTATGGCAAGCATAATCATGATAGATTTTAGCATGGCTACTGGTGAAAAAGTTTCTTCATAGTCAACTCCTTGCCTTTGTTTGAAACCTTTTGTCACTAGTTGTGCTTTGTAGGTCTCTACCTTTCCATCCGAGCCTCTCTTCCTTTTGAAAGACCATTTATAGCCTACAAGTGCAATACCTTGAGGCATATCAACCAAAGTCTAGACTTGGTTGGAGTACATAGAATCCATTTCTGATTTCATAGCTTCCTGCCATTTTCTCGAATTGATGTCTTACACTATATAATTTCTAGGATCAGTATGATGATCATTATCATCAATTAAAAATTCCATATCACTTTGATGTAGATAACCATATCTAATAGAGGGTGCAGATGCCCCAGAAGATTTACGTAGGGGTTGTGTACTATTTTTGGTTCAATATGAATAGGTGGTTCAGGATGAGTAGTAAATGTTTGTGGTTCTGAGGACAATTCCTCAAGATCTATTTTTCTACCTTTGCCTTCGTCTTGAATAATCTTTTTCAAGAAAGACAACAAACTTGCTAACAAACACATTTTGTTCACCAGGAAGATATAAATAATATCCTTAAGATTGTTTAAGATAACCCACAAACCTACATCTTTCATTCATAACTTCCAGCTTGTCCACAAAATGTTTCTTAACATTTGTTGGACAACCCCAAATCTTAACATGCTTAAAACTTGGCTTCTTCTCATATGGTGTCTTAGGGACAGATTTGGAAGGCACCCTCTTAAGTAGGTATGTTGCAGCCTCAAGGGCATATCCCCAAAAAGAGATAGTTAAGTTAGTGTAACTCATCATAGATCGAATCATATCTAATAGTATTCGATTTCTCCTTTCAAACACACCATTAACTTGTGTTCCAGGAAGAGTCCACTGTGATACAATGCCATTTTCCTTAAGATGATCCAAAAATTCAGTACTTTAGTATTCACCTCCTCAATCAGATCGAAGAGTTTTAATACTTTTGCTAGTTTATTTTTCTACTTCATATTTGAATTCTTTGAACTTTTCAAAAGCTTCAGATTTGTACTTCATTAAGTACACATACCCTAACCGTGAATGATCATCGGTAAAGGTTATGAAGTAAGAAAAACCTCGTTTGGCTACTGAATTAATTGGTCCACATACATCACTATGTATTAATACTAAAATGTTTGCAGCTCTTTCACCATGTCCTAAAAAAGGTGTTTTAGTCATCTTAGCTATGAGGCAAGATTCACAAGTTGGGTGAGCTTCATAAACCCGTGGACCTAATGGTCTCTAATTAACCAACTTGCGAGTCCTATCTTCACTAATATGACCCAATCTAGGATTATTATCATCTCTTGGTCTTTTATGAGTTATGGCATTCAGATCTATTTGCTCAATATTATTAGCATTGCCATTTATGGTTAAGAAATAAAGTGTGACGCCCCAAATTTCCGGGGGTCCTTTATTAACCGTTGACCATCCGTCAACCCGCGGAAATACTCGTGATAGTCGTATAACCCGACACCACGTCACTCACATGCTTTTAATCAGATTTACCATCCACAAGGTCAATTATACCTCCATTTATGTCCATTTATGTCATAGAAGCCAAAGAAAACAAAGCCCAAAAGCATGGCTAAGCATTTTGAAAATTTCAAGTTTTTGGAAAAACCTTCCGGAAGGTCGACATACACCTACCGGAAGGTCACTGAAGGAACTGTTACATGAAAAAGATCAATTTCAAGAACTTCCGGAAGGTCGACATCAGTAGCAAAAACCTTCCGGAAGGTCCATTCCAGTAGCCAAAACCTTCCGGAAGGTTCATTCCAGAAAACAAAACCTTCCGGAAGAACTCGGCAGTCAAAAAGAAACCCAAGGCAAAACCTTCCGGAAGGTCCACTCCAGTAGACAGGTCCTTCCGGTAGGTTTTACTCCAGTAGCTAAAATCTTCCGGAAGGTTCATTCCAGTGGGCAAAACCTTCCGGAAGGTATTAGCTGTGAGCAAGGCAAGCTGGGGTTTTTAGCAAAACCTTCCGGAAGGCCGACACACACCTTCCGGTAGGTTTTCAGACTGTGAGCATAAAAATGGATTTCTTCCCCCTCCAAACCATCCTTAAAGCTACCCCATACACTCCAAACTCATTCAATACATGTTTAATGAGATTTTCCATATAATACCCAACTCATACAATCTCTATTACAATTCATTCCATAATATATATACATCAAAATGGAATTTTGTTAAAGGTTTTACAAAACTTAAACTAAGGCCACACATAGGCCCCCTTCACCCTTGATGCTCTCCATGGGAGCCAATCGCCGGTGTAAACCCGACACCTGAAAATGGTTTCCCGTATAGGGTGAGCACAACGCCCAGTAGAGATAAACCTATAGAGGTTACTCTCCCCCTAGATGCACATGCTCATGTAATCATAACATAAACATATCACTTAACATTTCACATACTTATGCATTCTATGATGGAATGCAACAATGCTATGCCATGGAATGAAGTGACACTCACCCATGCATTTCAACCCGAGTCCCCACCGACTCACGCAACACAATGCAACGCCAAAGTGTAATGCACCCCGTCTATTGACGGAAAAACCCTTCCAATGATCGTTATGAAATCCGATCATCATTGGAATCTACCCATTGAATGGGTGTTTTTATAACCAAAACCCTTGTGTTTTCTTTGGGCAACGGATTTTCGGAATCACACCGCCGGTTCCGTACACCGTGTCACTTTTCTGGAATCTCACCGCCGGCCAAGTGACTCAACCAAGTGGTTTAGGGTTTTGCACCCAAGGAAGTCGTCATGCCCCTTCTTGCTATACCCAACACAAGTTTTTCCTTATGCAATGCAATCATGTGACTCCATGTGACCATCGGTCCACATTTCCAAGCCCACATATCAACCACCAAACAAGGTGTTGATTATATCCATGCATCTCCCACACACCAACACTCATGCAATAGTCCCATGAATGTGATGCCATGAAAATGCTCAAAATGCAACATCTACCACATGAGCAATGTATCCACATGTTCAACATGTCATAACTTCATGGCAATTATATCAAGTGCATATAACTACCAAACCACATATTCATATCAACATATCAAAGTCATATCTTGACAACATAGAGCATAAATTTCAATTATCTCTATACACACAAATATGTTATCACAATATAATTGAAATAACACCCATTTATCAACTAAGGCATTTAAACAAACACCTTGTAGGCACAAACCATAAATCACATATATACATTATTACTCATGCATATATTTATGTATACCCTTATTCTAGCTACACCTAGAGTAGAATGATCCAAGATAGGATTAACCCCTACCTCAATAGAGATGTAGGCAATCTCTATACACCAAAATCACCCAAAATCCAAGACTTTCCCCAAACTCCACCTTTGGATCTTCGGTGAAACGCCTTATTTTTGGTACGTAGACGTAGCCCTCGACGAGTAGATCACTTCTCTCTTCTAGCTCGACGGAATCCGAGCGACGGTTGTCGGAGAAATCGCCGGAGAAAGGCTTAAGAAAACCCTTTTCTCTCTCCTCTCTTTCTCTCTCTCTTTGAACGGCTGAACAAAGACTCAAGTGGCTTGGAAATTCTGATTTTTTTCAGATATTTTAGCTCCTATTTATAATTTTAAATGTGTGGTCTACATCGCACCGCTCGTTTATTACTTTCGGGTCCGTTTTTCGTCCCGAAACGACTCATTAAGTCCCGGATTAAGTCCAAATAAATTTTATTGGCACATTAATCCAATTATAAGGAAATTTAATATTTCTCGTTTTTGGGGACCTTTAAAAGGTCAATCGCCACGCAGTCGTCTCGAACTACGTGCAAAATCCGACTATCTCGGAATTCAACGAATTTTCTGGTGGTCACTAGATTTCGCGTTGCGAATCCAACGACGCACTCCGTTTCCTCATCCGAGGTCTAGAACATATGTATTTCAAATACGTGCAGTAATGGCAAATTACCATTTTGCCCTTTTTCAGAAAAATTTCAAATTTTCCCGGGTTTCACATTCCTGGTGATATGGTGATACACATTCTTTGATTTGTGAGTCCAAGATTTAGTGGTGGTATGTTCAATATCAATTTAATTTGGTCAGGTTAAGATTTTTTTGATTTGATATTATGTTCATTAATTTGTGGCTTTGGAGCATTCTTAATGTCACATAATGTATATGACTTTGCATAATGATTGCCTTTGGTAGTATATAGAATAGTTGTATAAATGTCTGTTTGATTTGTATAGCCATATTGAGTTGATTTGCATTGTGAGAACCAAATGTTATTTGGTTACACATGCTTTGTATCCATACTATCAAAAAGACACTCCCAATTAAAATCCATGTTACATCTTGAGACTCATTACCAACAGGTCTCTTGAAAAATCATGAGGGATGCATTGGTAGTGTTAAAGTCTACATGTCAGTACATGGGATATTTATTTATATTTGGATAGAAATGTCATTGTCCGTGAATTGCATAGGTCTATCGCTAGGATTGTAGCGTGATTGTGAGTTAGTAATTAGTTTGAGGTATGTTTCTTTAAATAAAGGTTTGTAACAATTACTAATTCATTTAAATAAGTGTTAAACTCAAGTTAAAATCGTTGAGTGTTCATGTTTTAAGAGGAAATTCTATCATTTTTTTTAAAATAGTAGTTCCATATTGATCAACAAAGTTTTAGGTTATACAGTGCCTCTAAGCATGGGAAATTGTTTGAAATTGTTTGAATTCAAACCCAACTTAACGAATTTTTTGTGATTTTTTTTGTGTTACATAATGTCTTCAGACACGGGTAATGACTAGTCTATATATATAGTATCGCGATTATGAAAAATTCACAACATAGCCTTAGTGGATACCTTTTATGTGAGTCTTTAGATCATGATTCAACTATCATTTATCAAATAAGCCAAAAATTAAATAGCAAGACCTACCAAATTTAGTTTTTTTACCAAATAGGAAGTTTTAATGATATATTAATTGGGAGTCTAACCTTATTAGGAAAGCATATTCATTTGTTTGCAAATCAAATATTTTAGAAACTAAAAAAAAAAAAATTGACCCTAAGAAATCTGACTCAGTCGGATCAAATTTATAACCCATTGGATTGATTATATACACATTTGGGATGAAAAGGCTAAAATTCTTCTTATAAGTGATCTCACACAGCCACTATTACGAAATTGTACTTATTTTCTGTCACAATCAAATCTATAACCACAAAAAGAATATTTTTTTTGACCCTTATCAATCTGACCCAATGACCCAGCTGGTTTCTCTAGAAGCTTAGACCAAACTACTGAAGATATGTTTCATTTTACACCTCCAGAAAAGTTTGAAAGTGGTGCTGAACTAAATATGTGCATACACAAATAGAGGGAGATGGTCTTTTAGGCTTTCATCCTAAACGAGTATAAAATAACTCTGATGGGTTATATAAATCTGATATGACTGGGTCAGATTTATGAGGGTCAAAAACAAATTTCAGTTTGTAAAATATTTGATTTGAAAAAAAAATGAATACACTTTCCTAATAAGGTTAGAATTTCAATTAATATGTCATTGAAACTTCATATTGGGTAAAAGGTTATATTTGGTAGGTCCTCATATTTAATTTTTGGCTTCTTTTTTTTTTTTTGGGTCAAGAATTTTTGGCTTCTTTAATAAATGACAGTTAGATCATGATCTAATGGCTCACGTAAAAGGTATCCACCTAGAGCTATGGTATGAAGCTTTTATGATTGCGCTAATATATATAGTGAATGTTACTACTTTTTTGGGTAAGCATGTTACTATTTTCTCACTTATACATCATCAGCTACCTATGTTGCTTAAAAATGCCAAGTTATCCCTTGATTCACGCTCATTAGAGATTTGACAGTAAGATTTTTTTAATAAAATTTGAAATTCATTCAAGAGTAGTTATTATTCGTCTTCTTCTTCTTGCCAGTAGATCCAGATCCTCATTATCCATCTTCTCCATTGTTTCATAGATGCTTCCTCTGCACCAAAATTTCCAAAACGACCGTCGTCCCCATCCACCACCATAACCAATGAACCATAGTGTAAAAATTCTAAGCAGAGATGATTTGAAACTATTGTTTCATTGGATGATTTGAAGAACATCACATATACACTTTATATAGAAGTGTAGTCTAACTAATCTACTATATTTACTCCTATATGTTACAGGGAATGAGTCTTCAAATATAACAGCTAGTGTTTGTTAGACAGTTGAGCAGGCCTAGGATCAAGCTAGTGCAACTGACTCCTCATTCAAAGCAGCTGACTTGGTCAGCTGAACTACATCTTATTCAATATGCCCCCGCAATTGAATGGGCAGCTCCTGGACATGAAGATTGTGTTTTAATGCATGAAACTGGACATTGCTGAGGGGCTTAGTCAGTAGATCAGCTAATTGATCTTTGGATGAAAGAAAACACACTTGTAACTTCTTCTGCAGAACTTGATCTCGAACATGATGAAAATCGATTTCTATATGTTTAGTCCTCATGTGGAAGACTGGATTAGAGCTCAGGTATGTGGCTCCTATGTTGTCACACCACAACTTTGGTGGTTGCAGCAATGGTAGGCCAAGATCAGACAAGACAGATTGAAACCATTGCAATTCTGTTGATGTGTTCGAGAGGGTTTTGTATTCTGCCTCGGTGCTGCTACGTGCAATTGTCTGTTGTTGCTTGCAGCTCCAAGTAATCAAATTATGTCCATGGAAGACACAATAAGCACCTATTGAGTAACGATCATCTTTATCTAAAGCCTAGTCAGCATCTGAGAACCCTTCAAGAGCATGAATTTTATTGGCAGTGAACTGTAAACTGTGGGAAATTGTATGCTTGAGGTACTGTAGTATTCGTTTCACCGCCTACCAGTGATGGTCATTTGGAAGATGCATGAATTTACTTACTCTGTGGACAGAAAAGGAAATATCTGGCCTTGTGAAGGCAAGATATTGTAAACCACCCACCACACTTCTATAGAGTTGAGGGTCTTCGAAATCTGTGCCTTCAAACTTTGAAAGATGAGTAGTTATGGACATTGGATTCGTGCAAGGTTTAGCCTTATCCAGCGATGCATTCTTGAGTAATTCCACAATGTATTTACGTTGTGTGAGAAACATGCATGCATCAGTTCGCAGTGCCTCAACCCTGAGGAAGAAATTGAGTTATCCAAGATCTTTAACTGGAAAATCTTGTCCAAGGAGTCGAATGATAGTATCAATATGCTCTGAGTCAGATCCTGTTATGATTATGTCATCGACATATATCAAGAAATAAAGTCGCATGGAGCCTTGATTCAAAACAAACAAGGAAGTGTCTACCTTTGAGCCAACAAAACTAGGGGACTGAAGTTTATCCATGAGCCTTGAAAACCAAGCTCGCGGAGCTTGACGTAATCCATACAAACTTTTGTGAAATTTGCAGACATATTGAGGGAAATCAAGATGAGAGAAACCTGGTGGCTGACTCATGTACACTTTTTCATTTAAGATTCCATGCAAGAAGGCATTCTGAATGTCAATCTATTTGATTGACCCGTTGCGAGAGATAGCTGTAGAGAGTACTAGACGAATAGTTACAAGCTTAACAACTGGATTAAATGTCTCATGGAAGTCAAGACCTTTCTGTTGATGGTACCCCTTGGCTATAAGTCTTGCTTTGAAGCATTCAATGGTACCATCTGCTTTCCTTTTCACCTTATAAACCCATCTGCTTCTAACCAAATTTATGTCTGGTCGTGATGGAACAAGTGTCTAGGTGCCTCTTGTGGGAAGTGCATCAAACTCAATATTCATAGCCGCATGCCATTAAGGTTGTTTCACTACCTTAGTGAAAGTTGAAGGTTCAACAGTGGTGGTAGTTGCTTCTACTAGCAATGCCAGTGGTAATGGGTACTTAATTGTACCAGCATGCTGTAACTTTGACTTGAGGGAGTTGGTTTTGGATCTAGTTAACATCTGATGCGATGCTGGAACTTTAGAGGATTAACGACGAGTGGAAAAAGGTGTTGCAGTAACAAGAACAATTGATTCAGATTCAACATCCCTTGCTAGAGGCACTTGAACACTTGTCTCTTCCTTTGCTCGGTGAACACAATGATCAAATCCAGATTCAAGGAGAGGAGGCACAGATGAAGTACCTGCAAAAACAACAGAAGACCTCAAGAATACATGTAAGGAAGCAGGAAGTATTATAGAGTTATGACCTGATTGGACTTCTGATTCAAGATTGTTAAAATAAGGAAAGAGGATCTCATTAAAAACAACATGTCTGGACACAAAAACCTTCTCAGTTGACAAGTCGAGACATTTGTAGCCATGATGGCAGAGGCTATAACCAATGAAGATACACGTTTTTTAGCGGAAATCAATTTTATGTTTGTTATATGATATCAAGTTTGGCCAACATACACAACCAAAGATACGCATAAATTGGTAATCAGGTTTCTGTTTATAAACCAATTCAAGAGGAGATTTTTGTTGAAGAATTTTTGTGGGTAACATCTTTATTATGTAAGTAACAGTAAGGAAGGCATCTTTCCAGTAGTGTTGTGGAAGATTTGAGTGAGCTAAAAGGACCAAACCTATTTCAACTACATGACGATGACGCCTTTCTACGACCCTCATTTGTTCATGTGTGTTAGGGCAAGCAACACGATATCTGATGACACAAGTTTTAAAGTATTGGTTGAGTCTACGATATTCGCCGCCCCAATCAGTTTGCATTGATTTAATTTTGGTGTCAAAGTGACATTCAACCAAAGCTTGAAATTGAAGAAAAAGAGGCTCAACATCAGACTTTTGCTTGATTGGAAATAACCAAATAAATTTTGTGAAATCATCAACAAAACAAACATAATATTGAGATCCACAAGTGGAAACTGTAGCTGAAGGCCCCCATACATCTGAGTAAATCAACTCAAGAGGGCAAGTAGCTGTAAAATTTGAAATTAAAAAAAAACAAGTTATGGCTTTTCTCCATTTGACATTCAGAACAAACAATTTGTCTCTTATTCTCGAAAACCAGGATGTTATTTGCTAAAATAACTTTTTGAACTACTGGATAGGAAGCATGGCCTAGTCTGCGATGTCAATCAGAGAAAGGAATGTGTGCGCCTACAAAAGCCGATGTTGAAAGTTTTTGAAGTGAAGGTGAGAAGCAGTACAAACCATCACGAAGATGGCCTTTATGCTGGATGTTTCCCGAGTAATCCTTAATAAGAAAGAAAGAATCATGAAATTCGAAATAGTCATGATTGTCAAGAGCAAATTTATGAACTGACAAGAGGTTTTTTTGACTTTCTGGTACAACTAAGACTTGATTGAGGACAAAGGATCGGGAGGGAGTAGTAAGAGTGGAAGCACTAGTATGAGAAATATGCAAACCTGCTCCGTTCCCAACTTGAATCTAATCTGAACCATTAAATTCAACACCACGAACATTAAGTTTATTGAAGTCGAATGTCAAGTGGTGCGTGGCTCCAGTGTCGGGATGCCAATCATCCTCCCTCTGCTGTTGATTGGCAGTAAGCATTGCCTGTGCATTAGGATTTTTGGTGGGTTGAAGGAAAGTGATGTCAAACCTATGGAAGCATTTATGAATAGTATGACCCAATTTTTCACATAATTGGCACCAGAGATTGGAACGATTGTCACCATTGTTGTTTTGATTGTTGTATTGATAATTCCCTCGAACAAAACTACCACAATTAAGTTGCTGGTTGTGTCCACGGCCACGAAAGTTGTTGGGGTTCCCACAGCCACCGCCACGAATGCTCTCACCTTGGCGAGTTGGAACATTTGCACTAGCTCCAGACATAGAGAGGAGTTGAGTGTTATGATATATGTGTACCTCACCAATAAGAAGGAGAGAAAAAAACCTCTTCAAGAGAGACGGAATCCGATCGAGCAGAAACAGTAGCCACCAAAAATCATATTCAGAGCCAAGGCCTGTCAGAACATAGGTGATAATATCATCACACTTTATGGCTTGTCCAGCAATGGCGAGTTCATCTGTGAGTTTCTTAATGTGCATGAAGTAATTAGTGGCAGACATGTTACCCTTACGGGTAGTAGCTAGTTGAGAATGAACTGGGATAGCCTTGACACGGGATTGGGAAGCGAAGCATTTTTCAAGAGCAATTCATATATCGTAAGAGGTAGTGTAGTGATATACTTGAGTAAGAACTTCTTCTGTCAGGGAGGCATTGATGGTATTGAGGATAAAATTATCCTGTCTGATCCAAAGGTCCCTTTTATTTTCTTGGGTCATTGATCCAAGGGCGGCCCAACATAAATGGGGGCCCTAGGCTAAAATTTTACTCGAAGCCTTAATATGAATATTTTTTAATTATCATAATTTAATATTTTATTAATCTAAAAATTATTTTTCATGTTTTTTGAAATGCAAAAATATTGATTAAATTTTTATATTCCAGTTTTGTCAATAAATTTTTGTCAATATAGATTATAGTTAATCAATTCAATTTTTCTTGTGATATAGTTGGCTGTAAATAAGATTTTATCAATTTAAGTTTTGAAAAACTCATTTCTGTTGAAGCGACTCTTGTTAACAAAATTTTATAAGCAATGCATGTATTCATAGAAAAAAAAAATTAGTCTTTTTATGTAGTTTAGTAATTCAATTGCAATGTTAGTTTCAATTTTTTAAAAAAAATTATTTTGAAAGTAAAATTTAGCCATCAATATTAGTACATACATTATAAATAAAGTGTTTAATAATAAAATTTTATTCTATACAATGGACCAAACATATATGTACTTAAAAATTATATGCTCTCCAAGATAAAAAAAAAATTATATGCTCTCCAAGATAAAAAATTATATAAGAAAGAATAAGGAAACAATTACTTATTTTGCTTTGCATGTGCTAAAGATTATTCGCATAAAGTTTTAGGAATGAACTGGTAGCACAAAGGTACATTCAACAAGAGAGAGAGAGAGAGAGAGAGAGAGAGATACGCTCAGGAAGCTAACCTTTTTAGGGGCAGAAAATATAAGCAATCATGATCTAAAATATAAAATTATTGGGCCTTTATTCAGCTTAACTAAATGGAAAAACCTTTGGGCCTAATAAAGTTATAAATTGATTTGGGCCCTAAAAGTAAGGGGCTAAATATTCAGGGTCTACCTAAAACATAAAGTCATAAAATTTGGACCTAAAATACTAAAAGTTACAATTTTTGGGCCCTCTAAAACTGAGAGCCCTAGGCTGCTACCTTAGTGGCCTATGCCTAGGGCCGGACTTGCCTTGCCTTGCCTTGCCTTGATCAATAATGTGTGAGATATTTGAGTGCTTTATATATTTTGAGATCCTACATCTTCACCAATTTTCAAAATCCCTCTTATTCTCAAGGATTCTCTCCCTCGCATCTCATACTCGGCAAATCTCCTTCTTATTAATATTGAATATTACTATTTTTTTTTTTGAATGTTAATATTCAATGTTACTATTTTTTGAAATTTTAATACTAAATGTTACTGTTTTTTGTTTTAAATTCTACTATTTTTTGTTTTATTTTTCGAAATGTTAATGAAGTCAATGTTACTATTTATATATATATATATATATATATATATATATATATAAAATAAGTGCGGAAGACATGAATCACAAGCTGTAGATAGATAAAAGATGCTAAAATTATTTATATTTTCAGAATATAAAAATTACCATACAAAAGATAATACTTACAACACTAGTACTAATGGACTAGTGGAAATAAGTGGAGAAGGAGCTCTTCATTTGCATCATTATGAAGGCTGAGATACAATATGAGAGATGGGAGAGTATATTTTTGTTCTAGGCTTGTAATGAGTCCGTTCAGACTTGGTTTGCTAGTGAAGAATGAAGTTCTTATATAAGCGTAAGGAGTTCTGAAGAGAATCTTTGGAATGATTGCTCTTTTGTCTTCAGTGACTGCTTTAACTCTGGTGGAATTCTTTTCACTTCTACTTTCGGTGGAAAAGTGAAGGTAAATTCCTTTTTTCCAAAGTAAGTCTAACTTTGTGCAGAGTGGGTCCCTGTTGTTGGCTGAAAGAATCTACTTTCGGTGGGAAAGCAGATTGATAATTGACAGGCGGCTGCTTTACTTGAGGAAAGAGCCATTTCTACTATTTAATGTCTTATCATTACATGTGACAGACAGCTTTTCTTTCTTTAATAAAGAAAGTAGTGATTGAAGCTATCACAAGTAAGGGCAAGGATCAAGGAGTAGAGAGATCAGTTTCATCAAGGTCATCGTAACCTTCATAAGGATCCTGGGCATCTTGGAAAGGGTCCATGGATGCATTGACGGATGCTTGTGAGGATGCTGATGAACTACTCTGGTTGGCTGCTTGTTGGAGAAGCTTCTGAGCTAGTTCAATTAGCTCTGAGGACTTCTTCTTTGGCTGCTTACTGGAATCCTTAGAGGAGGATTTCTTCTGCTTTTGCTTGACTGTGGAGGGTTTGTAACACCCCGCATTTTTCTTTTATATATGTATATAGATATATAGTAAATAATTGTTGTAAAAATGTGGATATGTGTAGAAATATGTGTTGGAGAGGTTTGGGATGGTTTTGGTTGGCTTAGGAATGGATTGGAAAGTTTAAGTTTCGAAGGTGTGTAAACTTGAGAAGAGGGATTAGGGAAGTTTCTAAATATTTTTAGGTCAAAATAAGGTGTCCATTGAATCCGGAAGGTCGAACAACCTTGGGAGAGGTAATATGAGGTGTATTGGAAGTTAGGAAGTATTCTGGAGTGAAAACACACTTAGAGAAAATTTGGGTAAAAAGGAGTTGGGACGCCTTCTAGTATTTTGATCATAACATTTTATCCTTATATCCAATTGATCTGAAATTTGTATGGTAGATAGTAGACATCTGGGGCTACAAAAGTGTAGCTCATGAAAATTTTCCAATTCGACCTCTAAATGGGTCAAAACTGCCCTGGAAGTCGAAGCAGCCAAAGTGTACCGGAACACCGTACCGGTACGCCCGAACCAGTAGCTTAACCGTACCGGTACCGCGTACCGGTACGCTTTTTCTGACACTCGTCGAACAGTTAAAAAGTCGGGATTTTTGGGTTTAAAACACCACCTCAAGCCCTCATTTGTCTCATTCTTCACTCCACTCTCATCCTAAACACTTTAGAACCCTAGGAGGAGATAAAGGAGGAGAAAGAAACACAAGATCAAGAGGGAGTTACACTTCCAAAAAGATCAAAGCCCTAGATTTCAAGAACATCAAGGTAGGGGTTTTCTCTCACTCACTTACATTGATGGCTAGGGTATTTATATATGTGTATGTTTTGGCTATCTATGGTATATTTATTCTATGGAATCATCCCCTCTTAGATTTTTTGGCAAAGATTACATGTTTTGAACAAAGTTAGGGTTTAATACCCATGAAATCTCTTTTCTAGTTTTAAAACCCTAGTTTTTGGGAGAGTGATATATTTCTTCTTAAATGCTTTCTTCATTATAAACTTCGAAAACCGTAGTTGTTGTGTTGGGTAGAAAAATGATGTTATTGTGATCTCATGTATTTTTCTTAGTTGGTTGTGGAACTTTACATGTTATATTTTGGGGGATTTTGGATAGATGATTGTAAATTGAGAAAAATATTGGAATTGTATGCTTGGTTGGGTTGTTTGTGATGCCTTGAGGGTGAGAGGTTCCTTATAAGGATGCTCATGCCAAAAGAGGACAGTATGTGATTTTCCTTAAGAGGTTCCTTATAAGGATGCTTGAGTAACCAAGCCTTGAGGGTGAGAGGTTCCTTATAAGGATGCTCATGCCAAAAGAGGACAGTATGTGATTTTCCTCAAGAGGTTCCTTATAAGGATGCTTGAGTAACCAAGCCTTGAGGGTGAGAGGTTCCTTATAAGGATGCTCATGCCAAAAGAGGACAGTATGTGATTTTCCTCAAGAGGTTCCTTATAAGGATGCTTGAGAAACCAAGCCTTGAGGGTGAAAGGTTCCTTATAAGGATGCTCATGCCAAAAGAGGACAGTATGTAATTTTCCTCAAGAGGTTCCTTATAAGGATGCTTGAGAAACCAAGCCTTGAGGGTGAGAGGTTCCTTATAAGGATGCTCATGCCAAAAGAGGACAGTATGTGATTTCCCTCAAGAGGTTCCTTATAAGGATGCTTGAGAAACCAAACCTTGGGGGTGGGAGGTTCCTTGTAAGGATGCTTATGCCATGGAGGACAATATTATTTAATGTGTGGGAAATGGTTTATATTTTGAAAATGGATGTTTATTAGAATTGGTTATTATTGTTCATTTCTAGTACTATTGCTACTTAAACTTGAGATCCGTTGTAAAATGTCACTGTTTTACTTCAAAGATTATATATGCTATTTGTGAAATGAGACCGGTCGTTTGAAATATTTTTTTCTAAACCTTGTATGGGTTTGAGAGAATTTTTCTACAGAGCTTCGTGCTCACCCCCTACCGCTAACATTTTTCAGATTACCCGCTTGAGGAGGACGTAAGGGTCGAGGAGCCCGCTACTTGGGAGACTCCACTTGACCGGAGTGTGGATCCCGAGGTGGACGCATAGAGCGACCTCCTTTCCTTTTGTACTAGACTAGGACATTTTTTTGGAACATTGTGTAGTCTAGTTTCTTTTGTTTATTCCGCTGTGCAACTTTAATTAATTTTTGAGATGTAATAGCCATAATTTAGGCTTATTCTTTTGGATCACTTTGTAAATATTTGTGGATGACAAATGGAGTCTCGTTTCTTGAGGAATTATATTAGTGCTCTCATGATATGAATGTTTTAGAATGTAATGTCGTCCAGGGTGTGTTTTGGGGCGTTACAGGGTTGTGCAGTCTCTTGAGGTTTTTCTGAAACCTTGAGAGGAGGCATAACCATTTTTGCTAGAGTTGCTGGAGATAAGGTTGGGGTTGGAACCTTGACTGGGAACTCCTGTTTTACCTGGGCAATGATCTTGTCTTGCTGGAATCTAGGCCACCATTTGACATAAAACTGTTGGGCAACATTGTTAGCAATAATTTCCCATTGCCATTTACAGATCCAGGGAACTCTGTATCTACTAATAAATATTAATAAGACCGAAAACTGACTCTCATGTTTACTAGGTTTAATAGTAGATGAGAAGTAAGTTATCTGATCTTGAAGATCAGCTGGAAAGATTTCAATAATGGGGCCATAGACAAGCCACCACTGTATGAACCATGAAGGAATCTGGCTCTTGAAGTCTTTGCTGAATTGTATGAACCAAGAATGAGTGTAGGACTCATTCTGGTAGAGGATAAGTTTAAACCATGACTGTTGGTAGTCATAGTAACTAAACTTTTTACTATGTCCAAGAAGATCTCAGAGTAAAGAATGATGAGATCCTCATTCTTTAAGAGAAATGAATTTCAATACATTTAGGGAATGATAAATAACTCTATTAGGATCATTCTTATCAAATATGGGTTTGATAAAAATGGATTGAGTAAAGAACAATATATCCTGATAAAAGGTAAAGGTTTTTTCAGGATCAGATGGGATAAAGGTCCATCCTGGTTCAAGGTAGGCATTGACAAGGTCAATTGGGTTGCTTAGGTGAGCATGAACAGGTTCAATGGAGAATACATTATGGGCTGGTATTTTTTTAATGTATTCTGCTTTTGGGCCTTTAAGGGCTGGTGTTGAACGGTAGTTTGAATATGGGTTGACTAACTGGTCAGGTTTAACAGTGGATATAGGTTGGGCCATATATGGGCTAGATGAGGTAATTGGGCCTTGCTGGGCCATTTGAAGGAAAGTACTTGGGTTAACAATTGTTGGTTGGACTATTGGCCTACCAAGGGGTTGGTATCTATTTGTTATTGCAACTGCAGTGCTTTGGCTAGGCAGTTGACTAGGCTTTGGGTTTGGGCTAGGTAGGGCTAGTTGTTTCTGTTTATCAGTGTCATTCCCCAGGTTTTTAGAAGAAGTACCAGGTTTACTGGATTTCCTGTCCGTCATGAGGTTCCTGCAAGAATTCACGGGTTAGGAAATCAAGGATGCAGTTATTACGGTCTTTAATATATTCTATATCAAAATCAAAAATACTTAAAATAGATTGCCATCGGGCAAAAATTTGCTTATTAGCAATGTTTTGTACATCTTTTTGCAAAACATATTTTGCAGATTTACAATCTACTCTAACTAAAAAATTTTGATTTAGTATATCATCCTGGAATTTTGAGATACACAGGACAATAGATAAAATTTCTTTTTTAATAGTACTATAATTTGCTTGTGCTTTGTTCCAAATTCTAGAGTGGAAACGAACAATTTGCTCTGGAGAGTTAGGAGACTCTCTTTGCAGAAGGATACCTCCATAGCCAATATCTGAGGCATCAGTTTGAATGATTTTGAATGAATCAATTGAAGGAATACCAAGGCAAGGCAAAGTTTTGATGAACTTCTTGACTTGTTTGACTATGGTTGTATGTTCAGGAGTCTAAGGAGAAAGATTTCCTTTGAGCCTGTCATACAGAGGTTTAACGATTTTCCTAAGATTCTGATAAAAGTCAGAAACATAGTTTAGGAAACCTAAGAACCTTTGCAACTGGGTTTTATCTGTGATTTCATCAGGAAATTTATCTGTAAATTGGATAGATCTGTTGATGGGAAGAATAGTTGACTGTTGGATGTTATATCCAAGGAATCTAAATGAAGTTTGAAACAGCTTAATTTTGCTAGATGAGATGACTAGACCATTGTGTCTAACAGTCTCTAAAAAGGCATTAACGTGTTTCCAATGTTCTTCTATAGATCTGCTAAAGATGAGAATATCATCTATATAGACTATAGAAAAATGACTTAATGAATTAAAATTTTCATTCATTATATTCTGGAATTCAGATAGTGCATTTTTTAATCCAAAAGGCACTACATTTCATTCATAATGACCAAAAGGTGTTGTAAATGCAGTTTTATATCTGTCTTCTGGGGATATAAAGATCTGCCAGAAACCACTTTTCAAATCAAATTTTGAAAATATTACTGCATTATGAAGTCTTTTAATTAAATCCTGTTTATTTGGAATTGGGTACCTGATCCATTCCAAAACAGCATTTAAAGGTTTATAGTTAATAACTAACCTTGGAGTACCTCTTTCTAATTCTGTATTTTTGATGACATAGAAAGCTGGGCAAGACCAAGGAGATTTGCTTTTTCTAATGATACCATTTTTGAGTAATTCAGAAATTTCTTTTTTGCAAATTTTCATTACTTCATGGTTCATTTGGATGGGTCTGGATTTAGTTGGGATATTTGTCTCATTAAAATCCTTTAATATATGGAAGTTTTACCATGTGTTGTTTCCTATGCCAGAAAGCTGTAGGAAGGTCAGAACAAACTTCTGTTTCTAATTTTTTTTGTTAAATTCTTCAATCTTTGTAATTAAGATTGGGTTTGTTAATTGTTCTTGTATTCTTTTATAGTTAATTTCTTCTTTGAGAAATTTCACTTGATTATTTTTTTGATTAATTAGCCTAACATACTTAGAGATTGAATGATCTTTAAGTTGTTTTAGGTTTTTTACTTCAGGTTTAGTGATGAACCTGAAAGTTACAGATTGACCAAACGGTTTTGTGGATACACCATTTGTATCAGTTGTAAATGGGTACAACAGCTAAATGAATGGTAATCCAAGGATAACTTCATCAGTCATATCTTGTACTAGGACAAAAGATGTTTTAAAACAAACATTGTCTTGACAGATATGTACATTTGGTAATTTGTATTTAACATTCATTCTACTTCCATTGGCTGAACTTAATCTTTCAATGGTTTTCTGATAATATTTGGTTGGTATAATCCCTTCTTGGATGCAGTTCACGTTTGCACCAGTGTCAATAAGGGCAACAGTGTCAAGTTCAAAATTATTATCAATTATGATTTTTACTTGAGAATACCATTTTTGAAAGCTAATTTTATTTACCAAATTTATCCTATTGTCATTATCTGTTTGTGAACACCCATCGTGAGATGGCAGCTTCGTTACACCCGAAGTATCCACTAAAGAGGTGGAGGTTACAGGTATCCGTTGTGAATGTGTTCTTGGAGAATAATTTGTGTCAGATTGTTCATTTCCTTGAGGCTATTTTTCAGGATCAGAATCCTTTGACTCAAGATTTGTGGTTTGTAAAAGGCTTAAAGTTTCAGCAAAGATTTTGTCTTGTTCTTTTAAGTCTTTTATTTTTTGTTTAAGTTTATTAACTTCACTTTGAAGATCTTGTAAGGTAATTTCTTTGTTTTTCTCCTTACTAAATCTTTCTAAAGTTTTGTTAAAACTTATTAACTGTTTTTCACCAAAAGATTGTTTAGTGTCTTTTTTGACAAACAGATCTTTAAGGTTTTTGATATATTTTAATTTTAATTCTGGATCCTCTATTCTACTGATTAAATCAATGAGGATTTGTTCCTCTTCATTCTGTTTTGTTATAACCCTAACCATTTTACAGAAATTATCTTTACATCCTAATTTAATGTTTGGTTCACTAGGGTTGCTAGAAGTCTCAGTACTTTCTGAGTATTCTGAGCTTTCTTTACTTTGGCTAAGGTTGCTTAACTTAAAGATTTTGAGAATTTCTTCTTCATCTTTTTTAGCCAAGTTTAACCTTTTAACTTGTTTTTTGACTGGGCGGTCTGGGCTAATGTGGCCTTTTTTACCGCAGTTATAACACTTAACTTCTTTATCTTTTTTATCAGTCTTAGTCTTTTTCAATGGGTTTTTCTTATAAGTGTTGCGCTTATAAGATTTCCTAGGTTTCTTACTATAAAAGTCTTCTTTAGGGAATGTTTTCTTACTACGTTTGTAGTGAGATTTATTCCTGGTATAAGGCTTGTGTGACTTGTGTTTTCTGCTGGATGGTGCTACTGAAGGGAGACCATATTGTTCACAGAAATCACTCATTTCATATTTAGCCTTTTTCTTATCATCTTTTAATTGTTTACTAATTTTCATATCAATACACATCCGCATACCTTCTTTTTGGATGGTATTAATAAGTTCTCCATAGGTTAGTGAATCATATTCAATGATCCATGTTTCTTTACTAAGGGCTTCTCTAATCTTATAGACAAAGAGATTAGGTAAACCATTAAAAATTTCTCTTTCCAGAATGATTTATTGCAGTCTGGTCGGAGCATTACTCTTGATACAAAAACATCTTTGTACCATCTAAAATCACTAAGTGTTGGGCACCTGAGATTACTAAGTTGATCATGGATTCTAACTTCGATGTTACTGAGTGTTCTAACAAAATGTTTTATAATGGTGAAGATGAGGGTGTTAATCCCATCGCATTTGGCTTTACCAATCCTTTCATCAAAGATTGGCATGCCTTCATCATCAAGGACTACGACATATTTGATGGTGTCTCTTGATTCTTGGGTGAGATAATTGTCCCACCAACTTCTTAACACTCATGTGAAACCAGAGGTGATTAGGGCAACTAGTTCTGGTTCAGTGTTATCAAGATTATTAACATAACTATTAATAACCATAGACATGTGGTTAATCTTGTTAAGGATTTCTTGTTCACTTAATCCATCTATGTTCCATTCATAGAGTTTATTGGATTGAACTGAGAACTGGTTACTTATATTTTTTTCTTCAAATTGAAGATCAGGAGGCGTTTGTCTGGGGTACCAATCTTTACTAGTGCTAGTTGGATTAACTTTTGAAAAGGTCAACTTATTAATTTGTTGGTTTTCAAAAGCTTCTTCCAGTTCTTTGATTTTAGGATCAAAAGAACTTTCTGTGTCAGAATCAGAAGTTTGGTTTATAACTGTTATTTGAGATGATTCTATTTTAGTTTCCATCTTATGAATCAGTTTCTCAATCTTCTGGATTTGAATACTATCTTTTTCAGAGATGCCTAATTTACTTCTATCTTCAGGTAGTTGGATTAGAGGTTTCTCTAATTTTTTATTTGAAGATGGTCTAATTTCATCAATCTTGGTTTCAATTTTATCTAACTGTTTACCTATTGTAATTAGGCTTTGGTTAGTAAAATTGTTTTGCTCAACTATTCTCTTTTCAGAATCACTAGTGGGAATCTTGAAGGGAGATGCTATGACTTCAGTATTTTTATGGCTGAAGGTGATAGTTTCTACTGGAGGATGACTTGAAGATACTGTTGTAGCATCGGAAGTCTTCCATTTATGTTTTGTCACTACTTTTACTTCTTTATGACAATATTCTATGTAATCAAAGAATGCAATTTCAGATTCAATTTTATGCATTAGTTTGATCCATCCTATCCTAATTTCATTCCTTTGTTTACTATCAAATCTTTGAAAATAATCTCGTCTTTTGGATTCATTTTCTTTAGATTCAGTTTCTTTGACGAGACTACTTATGTTAGGCATGAAGACTAAATTACTTTCCCTTTTAATCATTAATAGTTGATGATTAACTGGGGCAAGGCTTTCTAAATCACTAGCAGAAGGAGATCGGGTGAAGTCTTCTTCTTCTTCCTTATCTTCTTCTTTGGATTTAGGTTGCAGTATACTTTGTTGGGGAGTATAGAAAGGTTTACTAACTTGAGACAAGGAATTATCGATTCCTTTTAATTTAAGCCTACGTTCTATTTCTTTTAAATCTTTATCTCTTCTAGATATATTAGAATAAGATTCAGATTTTCTACCTTCATTAATTTGGATAGGTTTATTAAATGATCTGCTTGATCTACTGGATCTTGCAGAATCAAAAGAGATTCTTACTAATCCATCATAAAATTGTTGGATATTTTCTAAGTTTGCTATAGTGTTTTCGCTATCTCTATTATAGTTTTCATTTTCGACAGTCCAGGATTCTGGTAGTTCGACATCTTTCCATAATAGTCTTTTTGGGACTTGGATATTTGATTCACTAGTACTACTTTGTATTAGCAAAGTGCTATCTTTAGGACCTTTCTGTACTGCATGCACATTCAGGTTTGTGGTAATGCATTTATAGTAAATCCTATAGATAAGTATTAGGGATTGAGTTTCTTTTACTAATCTGGTGATTTGTCCAGAAAGTTTTACTCCTACGGTTAAAGCTTTTATAGTGTGTTTGCAATCTAGACTTAAAGTGAAGTCTGGAAAGCAGTTAAAATATACTGGTCCGTTATGGAGACCAGCTTCCATTATTCCTAAGACACTGGGTTCATAATCTACGAATCTGGCGTCTCTTAGGGATAATAGAACTGCTGCATTTTTACCAGTTTGAATTAATGGTTTTATTACTACTTGAACTAGACCTAGGTGGATAAACATGTATCCTTTTTCCCTATGTCTTTTAAGTGCTTGTTTACTAAGTAGCTGACAAACCTCTTCATCCTGGGTTAAGGCATAAACTTGTTCAATTGTTTTTACTTGTAATTCAGATTTAAAGGTTGTTTGGAGCCAACTAGACTTGTAGATTCCCCTGTGGGGGATTGTAGGGATATTCCATCCACTCCAATCTACTTGAGACTCATGATATTCATGTTCTTCTTCATTTACTATATTTGGTATAGTATTCAATGAAGATCTAGATGAGCTAGCCATAGAATTAGATCTGAATAATCTATCTATAATATAAAATAGGACGGCTTCAACAAGCTGATCGGACGGTCTCAATTCATTTCATCTAACAACTACCAATCTTTCTTTTATTTCCCCCCAAATTCATTCCCTCTCACTTAAATTATTTTTCAAAATCAGACCACTTTTTGTCACCTCACTGTCAGAGATGTCGTCTCCCCACCATCTTTTTTTTTTTTTTCTCAAAATCAGACTTCTCTCAAGCCATTCCATTGCTTCATAGCTGTTTCTTCTTTTCTTTTTTTACTCTGTCTCAAGCCAGACTTCTCTCTCTCTCTCTCTCTCTCTCTCTCTCTCTCTCTCTCTCTCTCTCTCTCTCTCTCTCTCTGTTACGCCCCAGCGACACCACCACCAGCAACACCACCACCACTACAGCCACTTCGTCAACAACACCACCACCACCACCACCACCGCCGCCACTGCTAACCCTCCCAGGTATCCCTCATCTCTCTCTCTATCTTTCACACACACACACACACACACACTAACCCCCATCCTACTCCCACTTCTTTTCTGCCCTTTCTACACAACACCACCCCCACCCTACCCCCCCACCATTCTCTGCTCTCTCTCTCTCTCTCTCTCTCTCTCTCTCTCTCTCTCTCTCTCTCTCTCTCTTACACCCACCTCTTGGACGTTTTCCAACGGTTAAATGGTGACAGAGAGCTTAAGAGGGACAGTTCACAATACATCTCACTCAAAAACCAAATCCCGTCCATTCCAACACACAACCCAAGGCAGAGACAAGCATGCTATCTCCTTCCCAAGCCAGCGGCAACCATAACGTCTCTCTCTCTCTCTCTCTCTCTCTCTCTCTCTCTCTCTCTCTCTCTCTCTCTCTCACACACACACACACACACACACAAGAAGCAGATCAAACGTTCTTCACAGCGAGGCAGACATCACCGAGTTCTTCACAGCCACCGAGTTCTACAGCCACAACCACTACCATTTCCAGGTAATCCACCCATCCTTCTTCCCCTCCCCTCTCCTCTTTCTGTTTCTCCCACCACCTCCTCACTCTATTTCTCTATCTCTCTCTGCCCCTCTACCAGCCCAGCCCCAAAATGCCCCAATTTTATGGGTGTACATGAAGTGTTCGTCAAAATGCCTCAATCACCACCGAGTTCTTTGCTCCATGATACGGTCAAGCTTTAGTTTATAGTTTATTGTTAACTCATTTTGGTTTATTGTTTATTGTTAACTGAAATCTGCAGTCAAGCTTTGGTTTATTGTGTGTGTTTGCTCCACGGTTCATTTTATTTTTCCTTACGTATATTTGTAGAGACAATCCGTTGTATATTACCTTCCAAAACAATCCATTAATATAGTTTTTTCTTTGTAATTGTCTGGGTTTTGTTTGATCTATGTGGGCAGAGAAATGATTGTGGAGTTAAAGAACGACTTTGTCACTCAAGGCAGCTTCCATTCGGTTGATCAATACCATCGAGGTTGAGAACACTAAGGTTGTCCATCAAGACAAGTACCCATGTATGCTATTTCTTAGATGTAAGATTCAATTTTTGCTTAGTTTTTTTTTTCTTTTTTTATGTGCTGTCGTCAACTCTGTTGGTTAACAGTGTTGTGTTCTATTTGATGTTTTTTGTTTTTTGGAATATGAGGATCAACACACTGATTAACTTATTCTAGCAGTTGAATTAATTTCTATTGAGTAGGTTTTATTTACATTTAGTGAATAGCTTTAGATAGACTTGGATATGCTTCGTCATTGAAGCCATCTTTGATAGATGGTGAAGCCATCTTTGATTTTTTCCAGTTTATTTTTCATTCTGTTGAACAGGTGGTATCACCTTTTCCAGTTTATTTTTCATTCTGTTGAACAGGAGTCAAATCAGTACAAAGAGAGACTGAAGAAATTCTGCCCATGAAGCAGATGAAAATGGACTGGGTTCCATACATTCCATTAGAAAACCAGTAACAGTCTCCATTTTCTTGCCGAATTTGCTGTCCTTTTTTTTTTTTTTTTATGCAGGGCATGTTTGTCATTGCAAGGTAGCTCTGAAATCCTTTGTCATATAAGTGATGCTCGGTAACTTCATTTTTTGAAGGGACTCTCAGGTTGAACGACTTAAGTCCCAAATTTTTATTTTGAGCTGTACACAAAGAAGGTATTATTCCATTCCCTTTTCCTATCTCTCTCCCTCGGTATATATAAATCTTTTGTGTTGTATTATGGCTTCACCTTGAATTGTAATCATACAATGCTTCATGGATTTCGTCAATCATGTTATAATGCCATTTTGTCAAACAACGTAGTTTTTATGGGGGATCAAGAGTAATTACCAGTCAACTTACATTGATTTGCTCCTCGACTTGGATTAAATTTGCTCCTAACCCACACACACACACACACACACACACACACACAGCAGCATCAACCACACACAAAACACACTCACACACACACACACAAACACAAACACAACGAATTTGGGTATTGATTTTTGTTTCTCTGTGTATTTTTTTTGGTTGATACATGTAGTTTATATGCGCTATTGATTTTTCTGCTTTTAGGTTTGTCGTAACCAGCTGTTCTGTGGTGGTGGTGTCATAGTTATATTTGTGCTCTTATTAAGCTGATTCTTGGTATTTCTTGGTCTCTCTCCCTTTCTTGGTGAATTTGGCTTGACTATGATGTATGTACTTATTGTTTGTGATTTAGATTGCTTGGGGCAAGTGTATTTGGACCTTTTTGTATATTCATGAGGCTTATGCATTCACAACTGTTTCCCTTCACCTCTTTGTACTACCCTTCCACCCCCAGCTCCCTATTATAATTTGTTCTAGGAAGGTTGATAGGCAGTGAAATGGTTCCTAATACAAACTTAAAGAATTCACTCATGAATGTCTGAGTTATTGATCCAAACTCTATACCAGCAATTTGCTTGAGAGATGATAGGAATGCCATCTGGACAAAAATAGGTAACACTATTATATAACCATGTGAGCTGACGAAATATTATAACACTATTAAAATTATATAACCATGTGTTTTTTAGTACTCCACACAAACCTCTTTGGTTTTTTTTTTTTTGAATGTCAATGACTTTGTTGTCCCAATTGCTTAGGTGGGATCTCATGAATTCATCTATTTTTGGTAGAAGTTGGTCTCTGGTCATGGTGGGGCTAACAAGAGCAAGCAAGGACTCTCTCATGTTTTTGTGAGTGGAACCATGAACAGCTGCAATGTTGCATTCCCCGAAGATGTCAAGCATGGACTGTGGATTAATGACCCCGAACTTTAGCATTAATTTTAATTTCTATTCCAAACTTTTTTTTCTTGGATTTACTTTTGAAGTTTTAATTTCTATCCCAAAAAAAAAATTGCTCTGTTTTAAATCTCTAACTTACTTTTTTTGCTCTTTTTTATTGTTGTTTGGAGTTCTATAGAGTTTTTTTGGTGGACGTTTTTCATGTAGATGTTGTTTGTTGCCTGATGGTGAAATAAGCTGAGTTTTTCCATTTTTTTTTTTTTGACTCATCTCAATTACTCCTGAAAAGAGTCTAAACCTCTATTTGAGTGGTCTCATAAAATATGATTTTGGTAGCCTGATAGTGGGAGTTGAGTTCATTGGTTTGGTGGTTTTTTTCCTTTCTTTGTCTAAGCATTGGACTGTGTTTATATTACATTGGACAGAATTTGTACACACCCACCACATGTTCGATGAAATTTTTCAAAGAATTGTGGACGCATCGCTGCCAACAAAAGGGTGACTCTCTCATCTTTTTTGCACCCTCTACTTGCTATTAGTTTGATGAATTTTATGGGTTTGACGTAGGCCATGGTGTCATGTTGGTATTACTAATAGTATATGGAAATGCTTTTACCTTGTCATTCTTTGTGCTTCTGTGACTGCATGTATGCTTTTAAGTTGTAATGTTGCTTCTGTTTGATTGATTGCATTGTAATTACTCGGGACGACTTGGTGTGGAATAATTGTAATGGTTTAAATATAAAAAATTTGAGTAGATTGTGTGTTTTTTTTATATGATGGCAAACATTACAATTATTTGTGAACATTACAATATAAATAATTGTATGTTTTTTTGGGTTTGTCGATGACTTCGCCCACCCGTCATTGCCATAGCCGAAGTCAAGATTTGATTTGTGCGAGTTTGATTTTTGTTTTTATGAAATTTGTGAACTGATGTGGTTATTGTTTAGAGCTTCTATGATAAAATCATTACCACTTCTAAATAAATTTTCAGGGGATCCAATGATGTTTTTGTCAAATTGCTAGACGAAGGCTTCAAGGACTATACTGCCAATCACATGTTAGATTGGTCTTAAAAAAATTTAATGTGTTTGTGTACAATTTTTGAGTTCATGATGTCTCTTTGAGTTCATGATGTACTAGGTTATTGACTTCTTTATGTTCTTGGAGTGTTCTTGATTTAATGTAATTTTTTTTTTTTTTTGAATTTAGGTTGTCAAAGTATTGGTTGATGACAACTTTTGACCCTTTTTATTTCACTAAAGTCATGACATTAAAAATGACTAAACGATTTTCAGCTTAATGCATATTTTATTCATTGTTAGATTATTTCGTGTTTAAGAGTTATGTACAGTGCCTTCAGACACGTGATATAGGGCGAGTTTAGACTTTCAATTTAGTACGTGTCCGAGTTCAGTGCTTGATTATTTCGCGTTCAAATTCAATGTTCGATTTTTTTTAGTTGCACCGTGCCTTTAGGCACGGGTTATCCCTAGTCACAGCATAAGATATAATATTTTTTATTAGATAATAATATTACGTGATAGTTATAAAGTCGTGTTACTTTTGCCTTTACCTTTAATCTCACTTTATACTTTCAAAAAATGCTCGAATTATCAATTTGTATTCTAAAAATTTATGGGTCTGTTTGGATATGTTCTAAAAAAATAGTATTTAAAAATATATTTTTGAGAATATTTTTAAAAAATTGTATTTAAAAATTTGTATTCTATTTGCTCATGAATTCAAAACTCTAGTGCTTGGTAGTGACCACTAAAATGGTATTTTCGATGATATTATGTTAATTTTTCCTAAATTATTTCGTTAAAAAAAAAAAATGTATATGGATTTGGAAGCAAAAATGGGAGGACAAGTTTGGTTAGGTTTCAACTGTAACCTTTGGTGGATTGTAATTTATATCAGAGTGCGCAGCGAACTAACGGAGTAAGGACAACAATGGGGAAACTACGGAGAATATTCAACTCATCCGAGAGAGGCTACGCACGGTGCAAAATAGACAGAAGAGCTATGCGGACCACAGACGAAGACCCTTGGAATTCAAAGTGGGAGACTACGTGTTCCTCAAAGTTTCGCCCAAGAAAGAAGTATTTAGATTCGGCAAGAAGGGAAAGTTAGCGCCAAGATATACCGGACCGTTTGAAGTGATCAAAGCGGTAGGCAATGCGGCGTATCAACTTCGACTACCAGCCCAGCTATCCGGAATACATGGCGTGTTTCACGTGTCGATGTTGAGGACGTGTCACTCGGATGCAACTCTAGTCGTGAACTTGGAGGAGATTGAAATTCCAGACGAAGCAACCTACGAAGAACAACCGGTAGAAATTCTCGACGCCAAGGAAAAAAGTGCTTCTGTAACACCCCGCATTTTCGTTTATATATGTATATAGATATATACTAAATAATAGTTGTAAAAAAGGTTGATATAGTATAACTCGAGGAAATAATATTTGAAATTTAGTTTTAGTATGTGAAAATATGAAATTTTATGTCCTAGAACTTGTACTAAATAGGTTTGAGGTAGAAATATATGTTGGAGAGGTTTTGGATGGTTTTGGAAGAGATTGGAATGGATTAGAAATGAAAAATAAAGGAAGTAGGCAAATCTGGGATCAACTACCGGTAGTAACTACCGGTAGTCAATGGTCCAGTGTGCCCGAGCTACCGGTAGTAACTACCGGTAGTCAATGGTCCAGTGTGCCCGAGCTACCGGTAGTCAACAGGTAGTCGAGTGTCAATGTACCCGAGCTACCAGTAGTCAAAATTAACTACCGGTAGTCACTGTAAAAATCTGAAATTTTAAGTCGCGAACAAGCCGATTTTTCCTCCACTATAAATACATTTTTGTCACCTCCTTAGCCTTCATTACACCACTCCAAACCCTAGAAAACATAAGAGAGGAAGAGAGAAAGAGAGAAACACAAGATCAAGAGAAAACAAGAGATTGAAGGGTTGATTCAAGATCAAAGCCCTAATTTTTCCAAGAACATTAAGGTAGGGGATTTCTTCCTATTCTCTTACATTGAGGCTAGGATTAAATTATATGTATTCTTTTGGTTCAAAATCATATATACTTGCTATTATTTACTTGATTCTTGATCCTCTTGCATTTATTGTCATGTTTTAAACATTGTGGTAGTTGGGTAACCATTAAAGGTCCATTTTTCATTCTCAAACCCTAGTTTTAAGAAAAATGAATTTTTCCTCTTTACATTTTCTTTGTTCTCACCATCACAACCTTAGTGCTTGATATTGTATAACAAAATGATGTTTATGGGGATCTCTTGCTCTTTTTCTTCAATTTTGCTATGGTACAAATTGTGAAATTTGGGGATTTTGGGATTTCTGGTAAATTGAGAAAATGTTTGTAATGATATCTCTTGTATGATTGTTGTGATGAACTTGAATTGCTTTCGAGCATTGCCGTAGAGTGTTAGAGGTTAGTCTATCCCGGTGGGGGTTTATGGTATGGTTAGAATGTGAGATATTTGTGGGAATTTTATCGCTTGCGTGGTTGTACGATACGAACATGGATTACTATGGACCGGGTATCATGTAGTGGGTATACGTCTTTATATGCCACGCGGGTATGAACTTTTCCTACCACATGGAGTGGGTAGACGCCTTTGTACGCCGTGTGGGTATAAATTTTTCATATCGCTAATGATCACGGGTTAGTAACGTGGGTTGTATCGGGCACACAGTGTGGGTCATCGTGCATTGTACCATAAATTATTTTGACAAGAGTTTCGGGAAGTATGGGATTCTGCGAGAACTTGTTAAAAACGGTTCATGGTAGAATGAATTACCAATGGTATATGGTGTTTATTTATCCATTTCGATTACTATTGCTACTTAAACTTGAGATCTATTTAAAATGTCCTGCTTTTCCTTCAAAATGTTATATATGTTAGTTGTGAAATGAGACCGACCGTTTTATATACTTTTCTAAACCTTGTTTGGGTTTGGGAGGATTTTTCTACAGAGTTTTGTGCTCACCCCCTACAGTTGAACATTTTTCAGAGTTTGTGCCAGAGGATGAGCTAGGTGCTAACGAGCCGGGCTATGGAGAGGCTTCACTCGAGGGATACTTGGATCCCGAGTGGGACATCTAGAGATGTCTTCGACTTTTGTTCTCGACTAGAATATTCCTTTGAAATACTGTATAATCTAGATCTCTTTTGTAATTTCCGGTGCGCTATAATAGTCAATGTTTTCTTTGGGATATGTAAATGTCATTGTTGGGCTTATTCTTTTGATATTGTGGCCATGGCTTGGCTTATTCTTTTGGGGATGATATTGTAAATTCTATGGATGATGAATGAAGAATTAATTTATGGATGGATTATCTTAGTGCTCTCATGATATGAATGTTTTAGAATGTAATGCCATCCAGGGTGGTATTTGGGGCGTTACAGCTTCGCAACAAAGTTATCAGATTGGTGAAGGTTTTGTGGCAACACCATGGAGTGGAGGAAGCTACATGGGAACCGGAGCAAGAAATGCGGGAGAAGTATCCATATTTGTTCGCTACTTGAGGTAAGTTTCGAGGACGAAACTTTTTTTAAGGGGGGTGGATTGTAACACTCCGTATTTTTCTTTTATATATGTACATAGATATATAATAAATAATTGTGGTAAAAATGTTGATATAGTATAACTCGAGGAAATAATATTTGAAATTTAGTTTTAGTATGTGAAAATATGAAATTTTATGTCCTAGAACTTGTACTAAATAGGTTTGAGGTAGAAATATATGTTGGAGAGGTTTGGGATGGTTTTGGAAGAGATTGGAATGGATTAGAAATGAAAAATAAAGGAAGTAGGCAAATCTGGGATCAACTACCGGTAGTCAAGTGCCCAGTGTACTCGGACTACCGGTAGTCAACAGGTAGTCAATGGTCCAATGTGCCCGAGCTACCGGTAGTCAACAGGTAGTCGAGTGTCCAGTGTACCCAAGCTACCGGTAGTCAACAGGTAGTCGAGTGCCAATGTACCCGAGCTACCGGTAGTCAAAATCAGCTACCGGTAGTCGCTGTAAAGATCCGAAATTTTCAACTCGCGAACAGTCGGTCCTAGCTCCACTATAAATACTTAATGTCAACTTTTTTAGCCTCATTTCACCCATCCAAACCCTAGGCACCCTTAGAGAGCAAAAGAGGGAGAGAAAAACACAAAAATTGGGAGAGATTTACAAGATCAAAGCCCTAGTTTTCAAGATTTCACTTCTCCATCCATTCCCTCTTCTATAATTTCACTTCACCCTCACTCAAACCTCTTAGAACCAAAAGAGAAAGTAGCAAGGGAGCAAGAAAAAGGGGAAAAGGGAGTCTTTACAGCTTGGGTTGCTAGAGATACTTGGTTGAGGTAGGGGATTTCTTCCTAATCTCTTACATTGAGGCTAGGGTTTATGTATATATATATGTTTTTCACTCTCATCCTTATATACATGATAAGTAATACATGATTCTTGTTCCTCTTGAAATAAATGCCATGTTTTGAACATTGTGATGGTTGGGTAACTATTAAATTTCTCTTTTTCATCTTCAAACCTTGGTTTTAAAGAGAAATGGACTTTTCCCTCTATTTTTCCTTGGTATTGCTTTCAAAACTTTAGTGTTTGATATTGTACACCAAAATGTTACTTATGATGATCTCTTGCTCATTTTCTTCCATCATATTATGAAACATTATATTAGAAATTGTGGAATTTGGTAATTCCTTGAAATGTTGATGAATTGAGAATATTTTGGTTTCCTCAATTGTATGGTTGTTGTGAGGGACTTGGATTGCCTTCGAGAGATGCCGTAGAGTGTTAGAGGTTAGTCTATCCCAGTGGGGGTGATGGTTTCCTAACACTTGTAGTGGGTTGTCATGTGGTAATGCGACCACTATCGTTCACTGGAGTTCGAACAAGGGATGGTATACTTTTCCTGGGAAGGGACTCGTCACTGCCAGTGAGATGGTAGACGCCCTTTCCTAAAGTGCTTGTGATTGTGATTGTAATTGGTGGACTAGGTATAATCGTTGGGTAGATTCATGAGAAGCAATCAACATACATGGTACGAGGATGAACCAATATACATGGGATGATGGGTTGGATCGTCTTGGCCGATGTATTGGTATGGGACAATGCATCGGAAGGCGCCCTTCCTAAATGGCTTAAAGTTGGAAATGGTCATTGTTCATTCTACCATAGACGGTTTCTACAAGAGTCTTGGGGAAGTATGGGATTCCGCGAGAACTTGTGGAAACAGTGTATGGTGGATTGGATTAGATTCGGATATGGTTTGTTAACTGTATAGTGGTTCTACTTAATCATTCAATTACTAATGTTCCTTAAACTTGAGATCTATTTAAATGTCCTGGTTTTACCTCAAAAATTATATATGTTAATTGTGAAATGAGACCTACCGTTTTATATTTTTATAAACCTTGTTTGAGTTGGGAAGATTTTGCTACAGAGCTTCGTGCTCATCCCCTACAAATTACATTTTTCAGATTTGGTGCTAGAGGAGGATCTCGGCATCGACGAGTCAGGGCATTGGGAGGCTCCACTCGAGGGGAACCTAGATCCCGAGGTGGATATGTAGAGATGTAGCTTCTTTTGTACTAGACTAGGTTATTCTTTTGGACACTGTAAGGTCTAGTTTCTTTTGCTATTCCGCTGTGCTACTTTAATTAATTTTTGAGATGTAAATGCCATGGTTGGGCATATTCTTTTGGATAATGATGTAAATATTTTATGGATGATGAATGAAGTTTAATTTATTTATGGATGATATTAGTGCTCTCATGATGTAAATGGTTTTAGTATGTAATGCCGTCCAGGGTGTGTTTTGGGGTGTTACATTTAAGTTGTAATGTTGCTTCTGTTTGATTGATTGCATTGTAATTACTCGGGACGACTTGGTGTGGAATAATTGTAATGGTTTAAATATAAAAAATCTGAGTAGATTGTGTGTTTTTTTATATGATGGCAAACATTACAATTATTTGTGAACATTACAATATAAATAATTGTATGTTTTTTTGGGTTTGTCGATGACTTCGCCCACCCGTCATTGCCATAGCCGAAGTCAAGATTTGATTTGTGCGAGTTTGATTTTTGTTTTTATGAAATTTGTGAACTGATGTGGTTATTTTTTAGAGCTTCTATGATAAAATCATTACCACTTCTAAATAAATTTTCAGGGGATCCAATGATGTTTTTGTCAAATTGCTAGACGAAGGCTTCAAGGACTATACTGCCAATCACATGTTAGATTGGTCTTAAAAAAATTTAATGTGTTTGTGTACAATTTTTGAGTTCATGATGTCTCTTTGAGTTCATGATGTACTAGGTTATTGACTTCTTTATGTTCTTGGAGTGTTCTTGATTTAATGTAATTTTTTTTTTTTTTGAATTTAGGTTGTCAAAGTATTGGTTGATGATAACTTTTGACCCTTTTTATTTCACTAAAGTCATGACATTAAAAATGACTAAACGATTTTCAGCTTAATGCATATTTTATTCATTGTTAGATTATTTCGTGTTTAAGAGTTATGTACAGTGCCTTCAGACACGTGATATAGGGCGAGTTTAGACTTTCAATTTAGTACGTGTCCGAGTTCAGTGCTTGATTATTTCGCGTTCAAATTCAATGTTCGATTTTTTTTAGTTGCACCGTGCCTTTAGGCACCGGTTATCCCTAGTTCATTATTAAATCTAAGATTTTTCAATTTTGTAAATTACTAGTTAATTTTATTCCTAAGCTACCCCTCTGCTCATACCCTTCTAGTAAAACCTCATCCATTGGTTTTTCCCTCGACTGCCTCTCACTAGGACTTACAAACGGAAAACACTAGGACCTCTCGATTTCAGGCTGAGTGGCAAGACTAAGGCAACTGAGTCATAAAAATACCAAGTGATTTACTAATTGAAGCATGAAAGATTTAAAACAAATAAGACTGTTCAAATACAACTCAAGGATAACTATGCAGGCCGTCAAATGGCTCTTATTTTTTATATATATAGTAACTTTCACTACAAATATATATATATATATATATATATATATATATATATATATATATATATATATATATATATATATATATTTGTAGTGAAAGTTACTATTTTTTTAGATAAGCGTGTTACTGTTTCTCACCTATGAATCATCATTTGCCATGTTACTTAAAAATGTTCAGTGTGTTACTTGTTTGATTTCTAATTTTGCTCAATGTTCAATGTTACTAATTTTTTTGTTGAGCATGTTACTATTTTTTTGCTTATGCATCATCAGCTACACATGTTGATTCAAAATGCTTAGTGTATTACTAGTTTGACCCATAATTTTGTTCAATATTCCAGGTTATTATTTTTTTTTTTTTTTGTGACCATATTACTTTTTTTTCATCTATAAATTATCAACGATTAATATTCAATATTACTATTTTTTATTTTGAATGTTACTATTTTTTAAAATGTTAATATTCAATGTTATTATTTTTTGTGTTTGAATATTACTACACGTAAACAAATTTAATTAATATTTTTTTACAGAAAACGTGAATTATATGATTAATTAAATTAAATAATAAATTAGATACCAAATAATTAATCTGTATTTTAATTTTTATAAAATTTAATTATTAATTTATTTAATAAGTCTTTGATAACTAATCTGTCATTTATTTATGTATCTCTCCGACCCCTTTAGTCATTTGTCTATCTAATTATATTATAGAATTATTAATTTTTATTTTTTTAAATAGATTGATTAAATCTCTTATAATATTAATATATTATTACATACTGAACAATAAAATTTAAAATATATTTGACCATGAAATTCAATCTGATAATTACAAGGGTATAATAACTGACTTCTTCATATAGAGATAGAAAATGAGTTATTTACCAAAATGCAGCTCTTTTAAAACAAATATACCAAAATACAGTATTTTTGAACTTATTTACCAAGTTACAACACTTTTTAAAGGCGAATTCAATTCCGTTTTTATTAAAAAACGGATTTAATAACCCCGCTTTTGTTAATTTTTAAAAAAAAATTAAAAAAAAGGTGGCCAGTGAGAAAAGTGTGTTTATTTTTCTACGCTTTATCTGAAAAACATGTTTACTAAACACGCGTTTCACACAAAAGATCCTACTATGCTTTCCTTTAGCTAGAAACTTCCCTTCTTGCCTCAAACTTCATGGTAAATCTAATTAAATCACATGATGAACCTTTATTTTCTTTCTTCGCCTGAATTTCTTGAAATCTTAGTGCAAATCTTCCTATGGATTTCATCTCAAAACATGCATCTAAGAAGCCATTGCTTCTGTCAAAGTTCAGAATCCAAAATTTATGAGCAATGAAGGCGTGAAAACAAGAAGCTGCACCATGCCAGGGAGAGTTGTGGGTTTTTCGTGCAACAGCCAAGAGAGAGAGAGAGAGAGAGGAAATTGCTCAGGAATGACCTCAATATGAGCAAAATTGATCATGATTTACAGGGTTTTTCGTGTAAAATTGATCATGATCAGGATGTCTGCACAATATCAAGGGCTGAAATTTTTGTATTGAAGTGCTAATCTGTGACGCCCCAAAAACCGGGGGTCATTTATAAGTCTGTTGATAACCCATCAACCCGAGAAAGTTCCCGTGATTGTCGCACAACCCGACATCACGTCAATAGCGTACCCTTAACCGGGATTATGAAAGAAAAACAAAGTTTATATACTTTTAATCGGTTGACCCATCCGAGGTCCGACATACCACCATTGGTAGTTCATTATTGTCCATTTATAACATTTAAAGGGAGGAAACACATGGCCCAAAGGCTTGGCAAAACAGTTTTAAATTTTCAGAATTTTGGAAAGCGTACCGATACGGCGTACCGGTACGATGTGCCTACTGGACATCGACGTACCAGTACGTCGTACCGGTACGCTCTGCCTAATTTTGCATGTTTCGTCTATTTTCAATTTTCAATTCATTCCAAAACATATTATTTCCATCCAACACATGTATAATGAAGATTTTCATATTATACAAGGTCCATACAAACTCTATTACATTCAATTCCTTATCTTTACATGTCAAAACTAAGTTTTCATAATAATTTTACAAAAACAAAAAAATAAAGCCACATTCCGACTTTCTTCATCTACGGGGCTCGAATTGGGAGTCATCCACCGGCGTGTATCCCGCACCTGAAATGTTTTTCCCGTATAGGGTGAGCTACGCTCAATAGAATATCTCCTAAAAAGGCTACTCCCCAACCTATATGCATATGAAATGTTCACATGCTAGTAATCAACAATTCATAACATTCCAATTTAGAATATACATTACATGTTGGAATCTACCGTGTCATGTCATGAAATGAGATGAGACTCACCCACGCACGTCAACCCGAGCCCTTCCCAGCTCCTCAACACATGCAAGTGCCAATGTGTATGAATCCGTCATTTATGGTACACATCAAATGACATACCAATCCAGGGTCTTTGTAGGGGTGGATGTTCATGGACTTACACCAAGGGTCACCCAACCCACACGGAATTTAAGGACTTCCACCGAGGGTTCCGCGTACACCCACACACTTCATGGGCCGAGCCAAGGGAGTGCGTATCCCAATCACCGGGTCTTGCACCCGAGGGATCTTCTAGCCCTTCTTGCTAACCCCAACCCTATTAACCATGCAAACCGTGAGACTCGGCTAGTTCTTCGACCAAGCTTACACGAGCCCACTCGTCATCCACCAAGTGTGGTGTTGACAACAACCATGCACACACACCCACATAATGCGATGTTCTCGTGCATATGCAATATGATACCTCATTGCAACAATGACAAAATGTTCAATATGCTATAAATGACATATGAACTATTTCAAACATTTCACATATCCCATGGCAAATTATATCATAAGCATATAATTTCCATAATTCTTTACAATGTCAATATATCACAATTTCCACAATACAATTTCCAAGTGTGTTATCACATAATCATGTTATCAACACACTAATTTCTCAAGACATAATGTAAACACATAACATGCCCACAATTCACATAATTCAAGAATTACATTGGGTCTATTTCACACACCCCATCTAAGATAGAATTTGTTCTACCCATTTCAATACCCATTTTACCAATTCAACAACCATAGGCAAATGTTATATGAATCTATCCATCTACTCATTTCATGTAAACATCCTAGGCTTGGAATAGACCAAAGTAGGAGGGAACCCTACCTCTTGAAACGTAAAACAACGTGGAGAAGCTTCAAGAACCCGATTCAAGCTAGAATCTTCACTTCCCCAAAATCCCGTCCTTGGAATCTCGCCCAAATCCGACCTCCTTGGTATGGTTTTGTAGCCCTTAGCGAGGAGAACAACTTTTGTTCTTGGCCCGAGTGGATTCGAGCACCCAATCGCCGTAGATCGTAGAGAAAAGGTGGAGAACTCAAGTTTTTTCCCTCTCCTCTTTCTCACGTTGGAACCGGCTGATGAAATGGGGAGAAAATCTGATTTTCTTCCCTATTTATACCCCTTTAATTATTTGGTTCACAATGCGCCACACGGCCTTTCTTTCCCGGGTCCGTTTTCGCCCCGAAACGATTAAATTTCACTCCGGTTCAAGTTCAAAATATTTTTATTTCAACTTGGCTTCATTTATTTTCCAAACTTTAAATTTTTGTTAACAAATTCGTTTTTGGGTTACCCGAGACCCGACCGCCTCGTAAAACGCAAAAAAATCTGACTAACTCTGAATTCAATGAAATTTGACAGGGTAGCTAGATTTCGCGAGACAAATCTAACGGTGAGGTCCGTTTCGTCATCCGAGCTTTAAAAAAATTCAGGTTTGCAACCCGTGCCGTAGTGGCAAATTACCGTTTTGCCCTTTTTCACAAAAGTTCAAATTTACCCGAGTTTTACATAATCAGTTCAAAAGAACAACTTGATATTAGATCAAAGAAAAACATTCACCCAGAATAATTACCATTCAAAAAAAAATTAACAAACCCATTTTAATTTCTGATGGGTATTGAGAGAACAACTGCAAGACAGAAAGATTATGGCAATTGCAACACAGAAAGAGTATGTGGAGTGTGTGGGTGTTGTGAGGGTTTCGGAGAACAGAAAAAGGGGGGGAAAGTCGCCGAAGATGAAACTGGGTTGCCGTTCGTCGGAGAAGAAAGATGGAAAGCGTGCAACAATTGTGTTGTGTGCATTTGTGTGTGCTTGTGTAGAGAGTTGAAGACAGAGAGAATGTAAGACCCGTATTAAAATTAAATAAAAATAATATTATCCTAAGAATTCTCCTAAGATAAATAAAATGATGATAGACACTTAGAATCATTGTTGAAAGATTGATTATGAAATTTGAGTTTTAAGAGTATTGACTTCTAGGTCAAACTTAGTTCCGAAGGTGTTTAATTTTGAGAATGGTGGTAAAGTAAATTTGTAAATATTTTTAGGTAAAAATAAGGTTTCCTTTGAATCCAGAAGGTCGAAAAACTTTGGAAGACGTTATATGGGATACATTAGAAGTTTAGAAGTATTTCGGAGTTAAAACCTATTTTTGAGAGGATTTGGGTAGGATGGAATTTGACACTACCTTAGTATTTTAGTCATAACTTTTTAATCTAAACTTCGATTGAGCTGACTTTTGGACAGGAAAAACTAGACTTGAAGGGTTACAAAAGTGTATTTCACGAAAAGTTCGCAAATCGACTTCTAACTAGGTCAAAACTTCCTTGGAAGTTCGGGTAAAAACTAGAGTCCATTCGAACGTGAATGGATCTGTTCGAACATTCTGTCGCAATTTTGGGTATCAGGTTTTCACCGACTACAATGTTTTCTTATTCTATAAATACCTAAGGACGTCTCCCTTAGCTCTATTTCATCAGTTCTAACCCTAGAGAACCTTGGAGAGCAAGAGAGAATAAGAGAAACACAAGATTGAAGGGGGATTCTCACGTTGGAACGGATCAAACATGCTAGGTTTACACACAAACTACGGAATTAAAGATAGAAAATTCTTCTTGAGTTCTTTCATTGCGACTTAGGGTATTATCTATGTATGTTTTCAATCTTCTTGATAGTTATATGATAAATATTTCTGAGTTCTTGGTTTCTTTATCATTGAAACATAGTTTTGAACAAAATACATGTTTGGGTTCAAAGAATACTTTTTTCTTGAATTTCTAAAATCCTATTTTTTTTCCAAAATACATATTCTATTGTGAAAGTCATATGGATTCTTGATTTCTAAATTTCTATTATTGATTAAATCATGTTTTCATCTAATACTTGTTCTTGTTCCAAGAAATCTTGAGTTTTGGCAAAATCCTAGAATTTTGATATCAAAATTGTGAAGGTTTTCTTGATATGATCTCTTGCATATTTAATTCATTTATTACTATAGTATATTGAGAATTGTGATACTTGAATTGTTAATGAAATTGTGATTGGTTAAGATTGTGGTTGTTGAGAAAATTGTGGTTTCATCTCTTGTATAGTTTGGGTGTGACGGACTTGAATTGCCTTCGAGAGCTGCCGTAAAGTGTTAGAGGTTAGTCTATCCCAGTGGGGGTGAGATAGTTGTCTTACACTTGTAGTAGATTGTTGTTTGTGAGAGCAACCACTATTGTTCACGTAAATTTGAGACTGATGGATGGTATACCTTTCCTAGGAATGATTCGTCAATGTCGTGGAAGACGGTATACGCCCTTCCTAAAGTGGTTTGTGATTTGTCTTTGCGGTGAATGATTGAGATTGTGTGGTTGTGATGAATGAACGAGGTAGAATCATTGTGTAGATTCCTGAGAAACAACCAACATATATGAAAATATGAGATGATGCTACTGAGCTATTTATTGAATGCTTCAATTTCTTGCATGTTTATTCCTTTCATTGATTTACTGTATTTCGTACACTTGAGATCATTACAACTGTCATAGTTTTACTCTCAAAAATTTATATATGTTATTTTCCAAAAGAGACTTATCTTCTTTTTTTTGTTTTAAAACCTTGTTGGAATTTGAGAGTGATTTCTTACGGGCTTTTGCTGACCCTCTACTACAACACAATTAGTTGATTACGAGCCGTTAGAGGATCAAGATGTGGATCGTTTTGATTATTCCACTGATAAATATTCTTTGGTTTGAATTGTAAAATGGAGAAGTTTCAATGTTTCATTGACTTTAGTATTTATTCCTTAATAGATGGATGGATGGCTTTTTATTTTATGGTTATATTAGTTGCTCTCATAATTGAATGGTTTGTACATAATAATGTCTTCCAGGGTGGATTTTGGAGTGCTAGAGAGAGAGAGAGAGAGATGAAGACATAAAGAGAGGAGGGGAAGAAAGTGTGCAACAGTTGAATATTTGTCTCTGAGTATTTGGTGCAATAGCCAAAAAGCGTGCTTACTAATCACGCTTTTACCTAAAAACGTGGTTAGTAATCACTTTTTTCATATGCAAATTTGTATTTAAAAGTGGGGTTATTGATTCCGATTTTTAACAAAATTGGGATTATTGATCCCGTTTTTTAACAAAAACGGGATTGTTGAGTACGTTTTTAAAAAGTCCTATAGTTTAATAAATAAGTTTTAAAATGTCGAATTTTGATAAATTTGTTTTAAAACTACTGTAATTTGGTAAATAACTCGATAGTTTTAAAAGAATTTAGAAATCCTTATAGAAAAGTCAAAAATAAGTTGAAAATTAAATAGGAGTAAAAAACAAAAATTAGATGAAAGTATATAGGTGGGTATAATTGACTTTATTATAATAATTATGAATAAAATAAGAAATCAAAAAAAATTTATAGATGATGACATGTATAAACAATATAGATATAGATGTGTGTGTGTGTGTGTGTGTGTGTGTGTGTGTGAGAGAGAGAGAGAGAGAGAGAGAGACAGAAATAATCATAATTTATATATGTATATAGAGAGAAAGAATTTTAATGTTAGTAAAACTCTTAAATTAGTTTTTAGCTATCAAATTTTTTTTAATTAAATATTATTGTTGGGTATATTTCGGACCATGGATATCGAAATGGATTTATTTCCAAACAAATTTTTTAAGTGGACTTATTTTCAAATAAGTTTTGAAAACCGACTCCCAAATTTCTCATAAAATTTTAAAGTGGGTCAACTATTTACTTAAAAAATTGTGGGGCCTAAAGCCCAAGTTTTATTACTCCTACAGTTGGGCCGGTCCTGGCCTGGTCAAGGAAGGCAATTTAAAAATAGTTAATTAGGGTAAGGTCTTTTTTTTGGTGTGTAAACCAAGTTTAATCCTACCAATTTTTTAGTATTAAAAAAAATCCACAATTTTTTTAAAAACATTGAATGTAAGGGTGTCCATGGGCCGGGCTACCCACAGGTCCCGTTATCCAGCCCGAAAAAATAGGCCCAAAAACTGATAGGCCCGATAGTTGGCCCACTCGAGCCCAATATCCTTAAAAAATGGCTTGATTTGCCCCCAAACCCGAAGTCTGGCCCAATTGCCCGCCTGAAAAAACCCGGTAAAACTCGGCCTAAGAACCAGCCCACCCTTCCTTTGAAAAAAAATTATATTTTTAGACCATTAAATTTGAAACTTTGAAATGAGTCTCTCAATGTCGAAATTTAAAGTTTTAAAAATTTAGATACTATAAATAATGTATTATTTTCTTTCCATCTATTAAGCATACAAATTTTAAATGGTAGAGTAATGCAAATAATAGATAAGTGAGTAAGGGTCAATCTAGTTGAGATGTATTGATTCTATTGGATGTAATTCATCCCTTAATCAAAAATAAAATTATTCATTATTTTATTTTTATCCATTTTGACTTTATTTTTTATTCAAAAATATAATTTACACAAATATTAAGTTATAAAAATATTCATTATTTTTAAATGAAGATATATATAAAAAAACCCAAGAACAGGCCCACCCAGCTAGCCCGCCTACTTCTACCTGAAGCCCGACTCGGCCCGTCCAATAAATCACTTGGGGTAAAGACTTGGATCTACACTACCTAAGTCCGATCCAAAAAAAAATTCACTGGCCTAGTCCGGCCCAGCCTATAGACACCCCCAATTGAATGTGGTCCCTAGATTGGCACAAACATAAGTCGGGTACTTAATGTATCTTTATTTCTCATTTTGCCCAAATTAGAGGATTGCAGCCTAGTCTCATTTTTTTTTTCTGCGTTGTTGCTTCCCCAAGTTTACACCCTCCAATCTTTCTCTCTCCTCCAAAAGTCAGCATCCTACTTTGTACCCTTTAATCTCTCTCTCTACTATGTTTCTCTCTCTGGAACTGGGAAATCAATCCATGGAGGATCAGGATGATTGGGGTCTCCAGGCAGTGGTCAGAGGCTATTTCCATGGCCACATGCCGGACATCGTTGCCGATGTGCTTCGGCTGTTATTTATTAATTTGATTTTATTGGGAAAACAGTTTACAACATTATATAAGACTTAGAAGAAAATCAATCTAACTGCGAAGGAAACAAATACGAAGAAATCAAAAAAAGGGGGTGGGTTTTAGATTTGAAGAATCAAAAGGTTTTTTTGTACTAGTAAAAAAACAAAAATGAGTTAATTACCCGGCCATGGGCAGCTTTATGGATGTAATACTGAGCGTTGCCCATAACACAAAGCATCCCTAGTATGATCTCCAACGGAAGTACTGCTTCCGGCCACACCAACGCCATCTATCTATCTCTCTCCCTCTCTCCTCCTCCTCCTCCTCTGTGCACAATCTTCGCTTTTCTCTTGTATTTCCAACTTCCAACGCTGTGAGAATATTTTTTTTTGATAAGAGCACAACACTGAAACAACTCCTTAAAAAGGAGAAGTCCAGTGAAGGCTTATAAACAACACACACACACCACTCAAGTCCCGATGTGGGACACCCTCACTCAAGGGGTTTGCTTTTAGTGGATCTGCGTGATGATACGACTTTTTAATGTATCTGTCAAACGATGTGTTTTGTAACGTGCCAATATGACGATTTGTTTTTAGTGTACATGTCCTGCAATATATTTTTAGTGTATCTATATGATCATTTATGTTTTTAGTGTATCTATTTGACGATCTGTATTTTTAGTGTACCTATATGACGATTTATTTTTGTAATTTTTAAAAATGTTAGTTATGTTTATTATTTTAACTTTTCAACAAAGACTTTATCCAAAAGAAAATTGACAGAGTTAATTTTTTTTTTTGAAATCTCATTAGACCTTGGGATCGGCCTCTAAAATCTAAATGCCTCATTTAAAAATTGTCCTTGGGTATGTGGAAATTGGTAGCACGAAAACTTCAAGTATATCTCGACTCCCAACATGATTAACCAATAATTTATCGGTACATAATTTATTGATCTTATTTGCTAAGTTAATGCATCATAGTCATTGAATTTATCGGTACATAATTTATTGTTGTCCATATAATGAAAAAGAATGATTAGTCTAGCAAATAAGATTAACAAATTAAATTCAATTAGCATTCTGCATAATTTTTTTCACCTTACAGCTACAAATGCACTTTAGTTCTGGGAAATCAACTGGCCCAAACACAATAACTTTATCATTAACCCCAAAATATATGTTTGATTGGTTTTTTTTTTTTTTACTCTAATGACACTTTGCCCCAGCACTTCTTAGAATAAGCCAATAATTTCAATCTTCTGGATAAAACCCTTCTCAATGGTTTTCTGCGTCTGCTGATTCAATGTTTTTCGGCGATGAATTCTACCTAGCAGCCTGTAATCCGCACAGTTGCCAGCCTGATTTCCCTGCTTTTCTCCTAACGTTCTTCATCATGGTTCCCATAAACCTAATTGCAACCAATATGGATTACCCAAAAACCAGTTATGCAGAACTCAAGAAACTAATAGCTCTATTCTTTGATACAGAAATTTGATGTTTCTAAACACATGTGAAACTCCTCATAGAACTACATTTTCTGGAGGCACTGGATCTTGTTGAATTGTGACTGTTTCCATCCAAATTCATGCCACTCTTAAATCAAAGTTACATATGCTGGAATGATGTTTTTTTCTAGTTTTTACGAAGAGAAAAATGTTTGAACAAAGTTCATCGCTGATTTGAACAGAAAGTCTGCTCATCATCAGTACATACTTGAGAATTCAGTCTCAATCTAATGACATCGCACAACGCTTTGGGGTCTTTCAAAGAATAACTTCACCTGGGTTCTAATTATCATGCTGTGGCAGATCTTACTTTTAAAAATTGTTTTGCACAGTGCATACCAACAGATTGAACGTCAACTTAAACATATTACGTGCAGTGCTATGATGTAAACAGATATTACATAAGCTGAGTCGATAAATCTCACCAAAATCAACAAGCGAAGGGAAAACACAAGAAAAGAACAAAGAATTTTCCCAACACCCCAAGAAGAAGAAATTGAAATGGTTAACACAGGGTGCCTAGAGAAATGTCACATTACAAACTGGATACAGATCTTGCTAGAAGCCTTGCTTTCTCCAATATGATGGAAGATTAATGCATTGTACAATTCTGTTATAGTTCCTTGTACACACCTTCATAGTCCATTTGAGGCGTCCCCTCAATGATCTCCTTAGAAGGTGCCGCACCATGAGAGTTTTTGAATTCCTCAAACTGCATCACAATGTAGTAAGAAAAAACATGGACACACCAAAATTGATTATATGACAGTGCGACATAGAAAGTCAAATGAAAATATTGGGAACTCAATCATCAGGCGAAATGTTTTGTTTTAAACTACAATTTGAGAAGTGCATGCACTTCATCTGTCAGCCCAGTTCCATGAGATTACAGCTCTCATGTTGCAAGCACTTGCACAATTTGATAACATCCCCCTTCATTGAAGTGGAGTTATCTGAATCTTTTTTGGGAAGAAATGGAGACTTCAGTGATCCAACTCATAAAAATAGGAATATTGCTTCAAACAATCTTTCACAGAAAATATTGATGCAGCTATAAAACTAGCCATAATATACTTTGACATAACTCTTCAAGAGGAATGCTAACCTTTTGTAGACATCAAGAAAGTGAAAAGGAAACAAAACTAGTTTCTTCCCTGGCTATGCTACATCTATCCAGCCCCTAATGATTTTCAGATTTCAGATTTAAAACTTCATGAAAGCTGCACCGACTCAGCAATAGGTGTACGTGAACGTGATGCATGTAGCTCTCAAGCACATCATTTTTATGTCATTTCAATAGCTGTACTATATTTTGTAGATCTTAACAATAAATAATTTTCAGATAATCTTAGAATGGTTCATGATGGTTGGTGTCACGCAAATGAACAGAGCTTAGGGATTAGTAGATCACTGAATAGTTCAGTCGGAGCTCCTAGGCTCTTAAGAATTTAACAAAGGGAAATGGGGGTTTACACACAGAGAGTTAATATAGTGGTTCACCAGCTTGGGAGTACGGCTAATCCTCTTTGAAAGGAATTTCTTGCTCCTGGGATGATTATATTGATAAAGAGGGAAAGATTACAAAGGGTATTTGCTTAGACTAGATGCTTGTTCTTTGTCGTGAGGGATATGCCTCGTATTTATAGTCTTCAGAAGCTTTGCATGATTCTGGGCGTGATCTTAGCCTTCTTCTCGTAACGGTCGTGCCTATTATGCGATTGCTAAGGACATCGTTGAGACGGTTACAACTTCTTTGCCCAAATGCAAGGCCGTTACGTTATGTGTGGTGCTTGGGCGGAAACCAACTGTCTTTTGTACTATTCCTATGGAGGTGCAGTTGCTGGGGAGGAGATACCGACCTCAAGTTCCCTAGTCATCGGTGATGGGCTGAGTGGCCTGAGCTTGGAGGGTTTGAGCAGAAATTTCGAGCTCAACCTTAGGAATATTTAGGGTATCATTAGTTGTCCCCTAGCCCTTAGTCAGGTAAACTACATGGGCTGGGGTTAACCTCTAACCTTGGTGAGCGAGGTTAACTTGGTTGGCCCTCGGGACTCGAACGATCAAACGTTTCTCAATTTTTACGGCGTTTCTCGCGCACGCCCTTCATCTAATGGCTCCACGTGTCCGTTCGTACCCCTGCCTTACATACTTTTGCTGACGAAACTACCTTCTTCATCATTTCGAATTCTCTTCACATTCTTCTTTCAGATTTCTTTCCTTTCTTCTTCTTTGCAATTCCATCTTCTTTAATCTCTTAGCGACTTAGGGTTTCCCTGGTAAACCTCCAAACTTGCTTTGGAGTATCTGTGAAGCTAGCTCAATTCGTTCCATGAATCTACCTCGGGTCTTCAATTGTTGACCGTCTTCGATTAGGTACGTCCTCTGCCTTATTCTTTCTTTTGCTTCTTCTAGGGTTTCTATTCACTCTGGATCCCTCGGATTCGAGGTGGTTACTCCAATTCTGGACTTTTTGTTTCTGTTACTTTAGGAGTCGAGGTCGTTCCTTGTCTTTCCTTCCTCTCTTCTTAGATCCTTACTCAACTACTAGGGTCTTCCTTTTTTGTCGTTGGAGTCTTGATCCCATGGCCCTCGAGGACTGTTTTACCAACATTCCTTCTCTTTACGCCTCTTTTAATCTTCCTCTCTTCCACACCTTCATGTCTGTTTTGTCTAAAGTTACTGCTTCATCTGTCTCTCTGACCATGGGTGATAGATCTCCCGAACTTGAGGAGGATGATCTGGGGGATAGGGGCAATGAGATAGATAACTTTCCAGGCGTCGATGCTATTAATACCGAGGACAGGGTAGAGGTCTCTTTGTCTATGCCAGGTCCTGCCTTGAGGTCTAAGAAGTCTAGGAGAAGGAAGTCTAAGAAAGGAAGGGATGGGACCTCTAGTAGTGCTGAGGGTGCTGAGCCCGCTCCCCGAGCTTCAGATATTGTGGGTTTCAGTGAGGTCACTCCCCCTTTTATGAGCATTCTTTCTACTAGATTTGGCTTTCGTAAGGGTATGCGCTATTGGTGTCCCCATATAGACATTAGGTACGATATTGAGGTGCCCGAAAAGACTTGCTTCTTTGTTGTCTATCTCGAGAATGGCCTTAGATTCCCTGTACACCATTTTTTCAAGTCTGTCTTTCAACATTTCAATGTCTGCCCAACCCAGATTTCTCCTAATTTATGGGGTATTTTGGTGGGTCTCCTTGTTTTCTTTAAGAAGAACGAGCTTGACACCCCTACGGTTCCCTTGCTCATGAAGTACTTCAATGTTAAGTTCTCCCTTGCTGACGGCATTCTATATATTGCAAAACGGGTGAAGGCCCCACACTTAATTACTAACCTCCCTAGCTCCCACAAAGGTTGGAAGAAGCTCTTATTCTTCATGTCGGGCAAAGAATGGGAATTTGACCCGAATGATGTTACTGATACCCAAATTGTACCCCGGTCCTAGTCAGACCCTGATAATTTAGGTAAGTCCTCGTTCGAGGAGGCCTAGCTTGACACTTTTATTCCTACGTTTCACCAGCTAATCTTGTCTCCTTTGGCTATTTTAGGTATTCGACCCGACCTCGGAGCAGACGATAGGCTACCCCTGCTAGGTCTTGAGGATTGTCATCCAGAGAAGTATTCAGAGTTGATCAAGCCTTCGGTGCTCACTCAGTTCTAGTTTAGTCCTCCCGAGATGAGAGTTGAGACTCCCATCCCAATATCAGTGGTCGGTGTGGAAGATTTTGCTGATAAGGCTTTCTTCCTCTATCCCTAGTTTTACCCTTTCTTCTCATCAATTTTACTGACCTACATACTTCATTCCCTTAGGTCCCAGCTCGATGGCTCCAGATGTTGAGGCAATGATGGCCAAAGTGGCCCAATTCAGGAAGGGTAAAACTTGGGAAAAACGCAAGGCTGAAGTCGGATCTGGGAGCCAACTGGGTCCTCCTCAAAAAATGCCAAGGGTAAGCTCGTATTTGCCTCCACCTTCTCAGACGACTCCCTCACCACCACCAGTTCTCCAGAAAACTCCTCCGCCTGTGAAGACCTCCTCTTTTCAAGGAGTTCTTCTTCCCTAGAAGACTTTGGCGGTGTCTCAACCTACCTCCACGGGGCTTGCCAGACCTGCTGGGGCCACAACTTCCCCTTTATTGACTGGGGTGTCTGGAGTTCTGGAGTCTATTGCTCCTTTCCTATGTGACCCTTCTCCCTTAAAGCCACCTGAAGAGGCATCCCACCAATAGCTCCTTGGCGCAGTAGGGAGCTCATCGGGTTAGGAAATCAAGGGCAAAGGTTCACTTATTAGAGATGTGAACCTTGTTGCCAATGCTATTTTGTTTGTTATCCCTGAGTCTGACATTCAGGAGGCCTCCTCGATGCCTCTATCTACCTCAGCTACCATTGCACTATATGGAGCAGCTTCAGTGAGTTCAAAGCTCTTGTTGTTGATTTTGTGCTTGTATGCTTTGTTGTTTGATCTTACTGGTCTGCGATTTTGTTTTGCAGATGGCGATCCATGTGGGAGCTCTGGTGGGCTGGATCCGATCAATGGAGGAAAATGCTGGGGTTGCACAGAAATCTCTGAAAATCTACAAGCTCAAGGTCGGAGAGCTCACTTTTGCCAATGATGACCTGAAGGCTCAGGTTCAAGATCTAAAGGCCTAAATGCAGGGTCTGAGCTCAGTGAATAAGGATTTGGAGGCTGAGGTCAAAAGGAATAACGACGAACTCAAACTCAAGACGGATGGTTTGTTCCAGGCACAAAAGGACATCTTTGAGGCTCGTGAGGCTGTTCAATCTGTGAACAATGAATACAAGGTGTTGGCCGAGGTCAATATTGTGTTGTTGAAGGAGATTGAGACGGAGAAAGCCAAGGTGCGGGAGAGGAATACCTAGATGGTTGAGCTTCATGATGAATTTGCTACAAACTAGGCAGCAAGGTATTTTACCTTCCAAGAGCAAGCCATGGATAAATATCCAGATCAGGATTTCAACTGCGATCCCCCTCTAGACAAGGAGAAAGAAAGACCAGCTGCTGAGAAGGAGGCTGAAGTCGAGGTCACAGCTTCTGGTGTTGTTCCTGAGGCCGAAGCTTCTGCTGTTATCCCTACCGAAGATGAGGTCGAGGCTCCTGGGCCTATTCTTACTGAAACGACTGTTGAAGCTTCTGGGCCTATTCCATCTAAGGTGATTGTCCTAGTAGAGGTGGGAGTTCTTGAGATTGTTCTGCCTCCAGCTGCCTCTACTGAGGCTGAGGTTTCAGCATCTGTCTCTTCTGAGGCTTCCCCTGCTCTAACTGACCTCCCTCCAACTCCTGTCCTACCCGAAGGAATGACTGCTCCTGAGCTGCTCCGTGCTCCTGAGGAAACTATAGATCCAACTGCAGATACTTAGGGTCTTGCTTATGTGTTTTGTAATTTTTCTTTTTGCTTTGTAATCAGAATGAATGAAAAAAGAACTTTTCGTAATTTGTACGTCTTTTGTTTAGATTTTCTCTTCCTTCCTCTGCCCCCTTGTTTACAAGGGGTGTCTTGGTCTCTTGGAAGCAAAAATTTTCGAAGTATGAAGTCTAACTTTCTGAGTTTATGAGTTAGAGAACTCATCTTTATGAACTGAAGAGCTCGTTGTTTGTTTATGAGTTCAGAGAACTCATCTTTAATTTATGAGCTGAAGAGTTCATCATTTGTTCATGATTAGAAGAGCTCATCTTTAATTTATAAGTTGTAGAGCTCATCATTTGTTTATGAGTTTAAAAAACTCATCTTTAATTTTTGAGCTGAAGAGCTCATCATTGGTTTATGAGCTGAAGAGCTCATCTTTAATTTATGAGCCGCAGAGCTCATCGTTTGTTTATGAGTTTAGAGAACTCATCTTTGATTTATGAAGAACGACAATTGATCTGAAACTTCTCGTTTATTACAGTAAAGCTTTACAAAAAGCAGGATTCTTAACTACTGAAAGAATGTCTTCAGGTGGTCTGCATTCCATGAATGAGGCAAAGTTCTCCCTTCCTCAGTCTACAGCTCATAATTCCCTGGTCTGACTATTCTAGACACGATGTACGGCCCTTCCCAGTTGGGCCCTAACTTTCCATGAGTAGGGTCCTTCCCTGCTAGAACGAGTTTTTTGAGGACTAGGTCTCCCACCTTAAAGCTCCTGTGCCTAACCCTTCTGTTGTAATATCTTGTTGTCTTTCTCTGATAATCGAGGATACGCTGCAAGACTTTGTCCCTCTTTTCGTCCAAGAGGTCAAGATTGACAAGAAGCGACTCGTCATTTTTCTAGTAGTTTGTGAACTCTATCCTTGGGGATGGAATGCCTATTCCTACTGGGGCCACTGCCTCAATGCCATCGGTCAAGGCGAAAGGTGTTTCTTGAGTGGTTGCTCTGGCGGTGGTTCTATAACCCTATAGTACTTCTGGTAGGTGTTCCACCCATCGTCTTTTGATCTTCAAAGTTGCTTTTATGATCCAAATGGTCACTTCTACTTGCCCATTTGACTGAGGATGAGCTAGTGCAGACAAGTAATTTTTTATGCCTAGCTTGGCACAAAATCCTTTGAACCTGGAATTGTCAAACTAATTCCCATTATATGAGACGAGTGCCATTAGGATCCCAAATCTACAGATTATGGACTTCTAGGTAAAACTCTGGATCTTCTGCTCCGTGATCTTCACAAGAGGTTCCACCTCTGCCCATTTGGTAAAGTAGTCTACCCCAATTGTCGCAAACTTACATTATCCAGTGCTTGCTGGAAGAAGACCAAGCATGCCCAATTCCTGTTCCAGCAACAGGTTGTTCCATCTTCCTCCACTGCTACTTTTGTCTAGTCAGGTACCGCTCCCACTTGTTTATTGTCCTCCACTCGCAGTCCTGGATCATAAACTCTAGTACTTTTGATCACATGACTGGTGCATCTAGTGTATTTTCTATTTATCAGTCTGCTACTTCCACACACAATGTTACTCTTGCTAATGGTACTTACTCTAAAGTTTCAAGTTTGGAGAATACTCACTTGAGTCCAGATATGTCTCTATCCTCCGTGTTATTTGTTCCTCAGTTTCCTTTTAGTTTACTTTCCATTAGCAAGATTACTCGTTCCCTTAATTGTTCTATAACCTTTTATCCCTCTTATTGTGTATTTCAGGATCTCAAGATAAAGAGAAAGATTGATACGGGGCATGAAGCTGGTGGCCTATATTACTTTGACCTTAATTCACCTACTTGGGCTCAAAAAACCTTGTTGTCTCCTTTTCAATAGCATTGTCGTCTTGGACATCCCTCTCTCCAGAACCTAAAGCGCCAAGTTCGCAGTCTTAGTTATGTGTCTTCTGTATCTTGTGAAGCTTGTCAACTTAGTAAGCATCATCGTGTGTCCTTTCAATTTAGAGTCAATAATCGTGTATCTAGTCCATTTGAATTGGTACATTTTGATGTATGGGGTCCAATAAAGAATATTTCATCTAATAAATATCCTTATTTTGTGTCATTTGTAGATGATTATTCTCATATGACTTGGTTGTTTCTTATGAAAGCTCGCTCTGAATTATTCTCTATATTTGAGACCTTTTATAAGGAAATAAAAATTCAGTATGTTTGTTATATACGTATTTTACGTTCTGATAATGCTCTGAAATATAAATTTGATCATTTTTCAGCTTATCTTAGTAAAACTGACATTATTCATTAGACTTCATGTGCTTACACCTCTCCGCATAATGGTGTTACTGAACGCAAGAACCGTCATTTGTTGGAAGTCATCTGTGCACTGTTATTCCAGATAAATGTTCTCCGATGTTTTTGGAGTGATATTATTCTCACTGCTTGTCATCTTATTAATCGTATGTCATCCTCTGTGTTAAATAGTCAGAGCCCATATTTTGTCATTTTCCCTGGTAAGCCCTTATTTTCTTTAACTCCTAGGGCTTTTGGGTATGTCTGTTATGTTCACAACTTAGGCCCTGGGTTTGATAAACTTGACCCTCCGGCTACCAAATGTGTATTTCTTGAATACTCTCGCACACAGAAGGGGTATCGTTGTTATAGTCCTTCCTTTCATCGATACTTTACTAGTGCTGATGTCACGTTTGAGGAATTTGTTCCATATTTTCTGGCACCTGCTCAGCCTTTAGATCTGGACTGTGGGTCGTCTCCTATACCACCACCTCTTCCCTCACCGTCAGATATTCCGCTACCTACTGTGCTACCATCTATTTCACCACTTCGTATATACTCTCGTCGTCCTCGACCATCAATTGAAGTGCACGTACCATCTTTCTTGTTGTCTCCTGATCCTGGTCCATCAGGTAATTTAAACTCTTTACATATTGCTCTTCGAAAAGGTACTCGTTCGTGTGTTACTAACCATCTCATTGCTCATTTTATTTCATATAATGTCTGGTCTCCTGTCTTCTCTTATTTTACCTCTCAATTATCTTCTATCTCTATCCCTAAGCACTTACAAGATGCGTTGTCTGATCCGGGATGGAGGAAAGCTATGGAGGTGGAGATGGATGTCTTACACCATAAAGGGACTTGGAATCTTGTTCCTTTATCTACTAGTAAACGAACTGTTGGTTGTCGTTTGGTGTATACTGTTAAATTTAATCCGGATGGTTCTGTGGAGCGTCTCAAAGCCCGTCTTGTTGCAAAGGGCTTTATTCAGACCTATGGTGTTGATTATAAGGAGACTTTCTCTCCTGTTGCCAAAATCTCTTATGCTCGTATCTTGATTTCTTTGGCTGTTAATCTTGATTGACCCCTAGTTCAGTTAGATGTCAAGAATGTCTTCCTATATGGTGACTTGGTTGAAGAGGTATACATGGAGCAACCACCTGAGTTTACTGCTTAGGGGGAGTACGGTAAGAGTGTAGGTTAGTTAAAGAAATCTTTGTATGGTTTGAAGCAGTCACCGAGGGCATGGTTTGGTAAATTTTCAAATACAGTTTTAGAGTTTGGACTTCTTCAATGTCAGACAGACCATTCTGTGTTTCATAGACAGGCGGATGCCGAATATGTTCTATTGGTGGTTTATGTAGATAATATTGTGATTACTGGAAATGATTCTGAGGGGATTATCAAATTAAAAACCTTCTTGCAAAACCGATTTCATACTAAGGATTTGGGAAAACTCAAGTATTTCTTGGGTATTGAGGTGGTTCGATCTAAATAGGGTATTTGTTTATCCCAGAGAAAATATGTACTTGACATGCTAGAGGAAGCAGGTTTGCTGGGTGGCAGACCAATTGATGTTCTTATGGATCCGAATCAGAAATTGTTGATGGATGATGGTGCATTGTTTGAGAATCCTGGTCGGTATCGCAGGTTGGTTAGGAAGCTCAATTATCTCACTATTACTCGACCGGATATTTCCTATTTAGTTAGTATAGTAAGTCAGTTTATAGGATGTCCTAGAGTACCACATTAGAAGGCAGTTACTCATATTCTGCGATATCTTAAACGTGCTCCTGGCCTTGGACTGTTATATTGAGCTAATGGACATCTTAGAGTGGAAGGCTTCTCAGATACTGATTGGGCCGGCTCTCCTTCTAATCGGAGATCAACCACTGGTTATTGTACTTTCTTAGGAGGTAACGTTGTCTCATGAAAAAGTAAGAAATAACTCGTGGTAGCAAGATCCAGTGCTGAGACTGAGTATAGGACAATGACACATATAACGAGTGAGTTGACGTGGCTACTACACTTTCTCCAAGAAATTGGATTTCCAGTTCAACCTCATTTACAGTTGTTCTGTGATAACTAGGCACTATCCATATCACTGTCAATCCAGTGTTTCACAAGAGAACCAAACATATTAAGGTTGATTGTCATTTTATTCAAGACAAGATAGTAGCTGAAGAAATTATGACTCCATTTGTGAAATTTGAAGATCAACTTGCAGATATGTTTACGAAAGCATTGAGTCGTACACGTCTTACTGCAATTTGTTCCAAGCTTGGATTATATGATATATATAGTCCAACTTGAGGGAGAGTATTAAGAGTATTAGGGTATTATGTGTAAATATTAGAGGGTATATAAGTCTTTTGTATTATTACAACTTAACTATAAATACAAGTGGTTTGTGAGAGGTAGGTTAATTTTTGACCACTCTCCGCTTCTCTCAAATATTGTGTTAATTCTCTCAACTTAACAAGCTCTATTGCCTATTTGACCTGTCTCCCTGACGACTCTGACTTGTGCAAGACCTACTTCATTGGCTGATCTGTGGGGACTTCTATTGTGTGAGCCTGAAAATAAGGTCTAAGCCTTCTTGGTGCTGTTACCAGAGCTAGGACTAGTTTTTTTATCTTTGGATATCTCTCATCTGCTCCCCTCTAAGCTCTGCTACAGTAATAACTGCCTGCTGAGCTCTATCCAGTTCTCTTACCAGGGCTGCGCTTGTGAAAAAGTCTGAGACAACAAGGTGTAGGGTGAGCACTTCTCCTTCTCGAGGACTTACAAGAACAGGTGGTGAGCTAAGATAGTTTTTGAGGGCTTTGAATGCCTCTCCACACTGTGCATTCCATTGGAATGCCTTTTTCATAAATTGGAAGAAGAGTCGGCATTTATCGCTCAACCTGGAGACAAAGCGGCTCAATGTTGCTATTCTTCCTATCAAACGTTGGACCTCCCTTGTCCCTTGTGTTTGAGGGTAGTTGAATGTCAATCACAACTCAAACTTTCTCTGAATTAGCTTCAATGCCTCGACTGTTGACTATAAAGCCCAAGAATTTTCCCGCCGAGACCCCAAAGGCGCATTTGGCTGAATTGAGCTTCATTTGGTATTTTTTCAGAATCTGAAAAGATTCTTCGAGGTGTTGGATGTGGAGCTCAGCCTTCAGTAATTTTACCAACATATCATCGATGTAGACCTCCATGGATATCTCGATCTACTTCTGGAACTTGCGGTTCACCAATCGCTGATAAGTGGCTCCTGCGTTTTTTAACCCGAAAGGCATGACCTAATAGCAGTATGTCCCTTGTTCGATTACGAATGATGTCTTCTCTTAGTCATTGGGATCCATCCTGATCTGATTGTATCCTGAGAAGACATCCATGAAACTGAGTAGCTCATGTCCTGTCGTGGCATCCACGATCAGATGATTCCGAGGTAAAGGAAAGTTGTCATTTGGGCAAGCATGATTTAGGTTAGTAAAGTCGATGCAAAAGCGTCACTTGCCGTTGGTCTTCTTAACAAAGACCATGTTGGCCATCCAGGTTGATAGTCTACTAGCCTGATGGCCTTGGCATGGAGGAGCTTAGAGACCTCTTCATTCATGGCTGTCTGGCATTCTGGAGCAAAGCTTCTCCGCTTCTGCTTTATCGGCTTGAAAGTCGGATTTATGTTGAGCTCATGTGTGATGACTGAAGGGTCAATCCTAGGGGTGTCAAACGTGTCGGGTTAAACGGTTACGTGTCGGGTTAAACGGGTGACGGGTGAAAAATATATAAACCCGTACACGACACGTTTAATAAACGGGTGAAAAATCTCAACACGAATACGACCCGTTTAATAAATGGGTAACACGACTCGTTTAACCCGTTTAATTTTAAAAAAATTATATCAACAAATTTTAATACTCCACTTTTTTTTATTGTCAATTGTACTTACCTCAAAAAAGAGGAATTTTTAGCCAAATCTCATAAAAATCAGACTTGAAGGCTTAAAAAAAATTGAAAGAGGCCATTGCCTTTTATAGGCAACTCAACCCTCCCCATCTCCCCTCATTTTCCAATGCGGGACAAAAACAAAAGACATTGGTTTGCCTTTGTCTTTGAAGTGCTCCCCATCTGTCCTCCTTTATCTTTGAACTACTATACTTTTTTTTTTTTATATTGATTTCTTTACTTCTTTTTTTCTTGCTAATTTTTTAAAATAATTATTAATTTATTATTATATTAATTTTATTTAAACGGGTAAACGTGTGATAAACGGTTTGACAGGTCTCACCCGAACACGACTCGTTTATTAAACGTGTTTGGCGTGTCAACCCGTTTATCACCCAAACCCGTTAAGATCTCACCCAAACCAGTTTAATTCGTGTCGGTTAATCATGTCGTGTCGGATTTTGACAGCCCTAGTCAATCCCCTACATATCCTCTTATTTCCAAGCGAACACCTCGATATTTTTTCTCAGGAATTGAATAAGGAAGTCCTTAATCTCTTTAAGCAGCTTTGAACCCACGTACACCAAATGTCCTGGGTCCTCGTCGAGCTGGATTGGTTCCAGCTCTTCTGAGGGGGTGGGTCTTGTCTCCAGCTCCTCTCTCATATCGAGTTTGTACAGCTCTATGGTCTCGACGTCTTTTCTCTTCATGGATGCCATGTAGCATTCCCTTGCTATGCGCTGGTCTCCTCGGACCACCCCAACACCATTTTCAGTTGGAAACTTCATTACAATGTGATAAGCAGAAGGAATGGATCTCATGGCATTGAAAGAAGGCCTCCCCACGAGAACGATGTATGCTGATGGGGCATCGACTATCAAAAATCTTACGGTAATGGTTGACTGGCAGGGAGGGTCTCCAATTGTGAGGACGAGCTGAATTGAGCACAGGGGAAGCACCCTTCCCCTGAGAATCCAAGCATATGAGTTCTCACTGGCTCAAGCCTCTGCTATGTCCATTTTGTCAAAGGCAAAGGCGAAGATGATGTCGGCAGAGCTTCCATTGTCGACAAGAACTCGATGGATGGTTCTGTTGGCAATGATGGCTCTTACCACCAAGGGATCGTCATGGGGATGCTGGCAACCTTCCAGATCCGCATCCGAAAATGTTATGTCTATGTTCAGCCGAGGTGCCTTGGACACAGATTGTATCTCCAATATGTCTTCGGCTCGGAATCTCTCATATCGAGTTTGTCCAGCTCTATGGTCTCGACGTATTTTCTCTTCATGGATGCCATGTAGCATTCCCTTGCTATGCGCTGGTCTCCTCGGACCACCCCAACGCCATTTTCAGTTGGAAACTTCATTACAATGTGATAAGCAGAAGGAATGGCTCTCATGGCATTGAGAGAAGGCCTCCCCACGAGAACGTTGTATGCTGATGGGGCATCGACTATCAAAAATCTTACGGTAATGGTTGACTGGCAGGGAGGGTCTCCAATTGTGAGGACAAGCTGAATTGAGCATAGGGGAAGCACCCTTCCCCTGAGAATCCAAGCATATGAGTTCTCACTGGCTCAAGCCTCTGCTATGTCCATTTTGTCAAAGGCAGAGGCGAAGATGATGTCAGCAGAGCTTCCATTGTCGACAAGAACTCAATGGATGGTTTTGTTGGCAATGATGGCTCTTACCACCAAGGGATCGTCATGGGGATGCTGGCAACCTTCCAGATCCGCATCCGAAAATGTTATGTCTATGTTCAGCCGAGGTGCCTTGGACACAGATTGTATCTCCAATATGTCTTCGGCTCGGAATTTCTGCATATGAGCCTTCCTGGCTGAGCTAGTTTTCCCACCTCCAACAAATCCTCCAGATATTACTCTGATCTCTCTCATGGGCTGTTGGAGCTGTAGAAGAACTTCTTATTGCGGTACAGGAGGTGGATGAGCTCAATTTTGATTATCTTAGGCCACGAATCGACGCAGCTACCCCTTTTGAATTAAGAACTTGATCTCCTTCTTCAGTTGGATGCAATCGTGGGTGAGGTGGCCATGGTCCCGGTGATAGTAATACTCACAGTACTTCGTTACGTCTCGTTTTGCGGGGTCAGCCTTCATCCGAAGTGGCCACCTTAGGAACTTTTCATTCTGCACCTCATAGAGGACCTGACACCGTGGCGTTGAAGGGAGTGAATTGCCTTGGGGCGTACCTTGGTTGTAACTCCTAATGTGGAGGACCCAGGTGATCTCTAATGTCTCTTCTCCTTTTTGGGGAGTGATCTTTGTCTCTTCGTGGAGACCTTTCTCGACTCATCTCCTTCTTCAGACTTCGGTCTTTTCTTTTCTCTTTTTCCTTGTGGTACTCGAGCTTCCAGCCTTTAAGAGAAGAGCCTCCTCGCCATTGATGTATTTCTCTACCTTGGCCAAGACCTCAGCTATGCTGGCTTGTGGGTTCTTAGAAATCGAAAACATCAAGTCCTTTGACTAGACTCCCGGCCCGGCAATGAAGGCAGTAAAGGCAAATTTCTCGTCAGGGACGTCTACTTTTAGAGATTCTGAGTTGAACCTCTGAACGTAGCTCTATAGTGTCTCGTTTGGTCCCTGTTTCACATTCAGTAAGTGATAGCTTGGCTTTCGGCAGGTCCGAAATCCTATGAAGTGCGAGGCGAATGAGATGGAGAGCTCCCTGAATGAGGAAATGGATGTTGGAGTCAACCTATTGAACCAGGCTAAGGCTGAAACCTTCAAGGTAATAGCAAAAACTCGGCACCGCACTGGGTCTTGATACCTATGTAACTCCATCTGGTTTTCATTGGTGTTGAGATGGTCCATGGGATCCTTCGTTCCATCAAAGGTCTCTATCTGAGGTATTCTGAACTTTGGTGGAAGGGAAAAGTGTAGCACCTCTGAGGTGAAGGGAGACTCTGTCTGCTGGACCAGGGTGTCCATAGTCACCGAAGTTTTGCCTCTTACAGCCTCCTTCATATAGTTGAGCTCTTGCTGAATCTCCCTGAAGCGTTGCTCCCAAAACTGTTCATTTCTTTCCTGCTGGAATGGGGAAAGCTCGTTCTTGTGGATCCCTCTGTTCTGGCTTTATACTTCCTCATCCTCTCCATTCTTTTGAGCTCGACAACGTATGTTGTCAAATGATTGGATGTGCTCATTCTCCTCCGTATTCAAAGGATAGGGTTGTTGATTTTCTCCCCGTAGGGGATCATCTGGTTGCGCCCTCTGGGGTCGCTAGGCTTGGATGAGGTTTAGCAGTTCCTCGTTTTGTTAGAGGAGATGTTGATTGGCTTATCGAAGGGCCTCAAGTTCATTGTTTGGAGGAGGATTCGCCATTGGAGGATCAGCTTCTGGATCAGGTAGGTTTTCCTGCTGTCTTCCAGTGGCGAACTCGTGTTGGTTCCATAAACGTAGAGGGTTTATCTGACTTTTGCTCATGTTACGCGTAGAAACCATCAATCACTGAAGATGATCAGTAGAATTTTTACAGGAACAATCGTTCCCATAGACTACGCCAACTAATGGTTGGTGTTACACAAATAAACAGAGTTTTAAGGATTAGTAGATCACTGAATAGCTCACTCAGAGCTCCTAGGCTCTTAAGAATTGAACAAAGGGGAATGAAGGTTTCCACAGAAAGTTTGAAGTGGTTCACCAGCTTGGGCATCGTTCATGGTCGCGGTATCGGCCATCAACTCGAAGAGCTCTAAGACACATCGGTTGTGGCGTCACGGCGCGATATCAGGCGATACGGCCTAAAAGAAAATGTTGAACATGACAAGAAATTCAGATCATATCGCGGCGTCGTGGAACCGTATCGGCCAATTCGGTGACGATATTTCGACGACTCGGGATTGACTCAAATACAACTCGGTTGAGTTGTGTGAGATTCGAGTTTTATACATATCGTGTAATAGTATCGTCTCCAAAGGTGCCGAGATGGATACGACTCGACCAACTCGTATCGGTATCGGCCGATACTTTGAACCATGGTTCTATCAGAACTCAGATTAACAGAAAAAATTGGACTTCCAGATATTTGAGTTGCACCAAGTAAAATTCTTTGACTCTACGTATATCTGAGACCCAGGGAATAACAGGCAATCAAACTTGTTTCTCTGGGATTCAAAAAAAATATCCTTATGCCAAACAAGAATGAATTGAAGTGATGAAATACTTACATCCTCTTGGAACATTACACTCATTGATTATAATTAAGTACTTCCTCATTTTCTGTCCAATCCTTTCCCTTTTCAACGTAAATATGACATAAACTATTGCAACTATGGATTCAAGGAATTAAGAAAATGTACGTTTTTCTTCATCAGAAGTTTAGATTAAATATTATCCCAGGTCCTTCATTAATACTGATGGATTCACTACAATAGAAATATTGTGTAGTCTCGTGTCAATGTACATAAAGATACAAAGGTTAAAAACTAAATGATTAGTATATTTTGTACTAAAAGTATTAGATGTAACCTGCGCCAGTTATTCCAATGTTATTACCGCTTGAGTGATGTGGGTCGTTAATGTTAACTTCTACTGGAGGTATGACAAACTGCCATCACGTATTGGTAGCTTTACCTTACAAAAAGAGATTCATTATATACGCTGATTAAACTCCTCGTTAAAAGGAACGCCCTCTCAGTATTTAAGTTCTACAAAATATATTGTTGAACTGCCATATCGTCCAACTCTAAGGACTTGAGATACTTAGGCCATGCTGTTGGTAGCATGGCATTTTTTCTGAAATCTTGTAAGTCTTATTTAATCAAATATACATGAACTGTGTATAGTATGTGTCAAAGCTTGTCCCACCAGTTTATTCTTCATTGTTTTCCAATACAACTGATAAACTGCAAATAGTATGTGCCATACCTCCCGGCATTTTTCTTTGTGTGCTTCCAAAAGCTCGTTATATTTTATTTGCAAATCAGACATCTCAGCTTGTAAATTTTCATATTCGCACACTGTTGGACCACCTAATTTCTGTTGTATAAACCTGTCAAACCAAAAATAGAAGTGACATTATATGTGCCGATCTCATAAGATAGCTTTATTTGTGATGCATAAAGAAAGACTCAGTACCAGAAATGTTTAAGATATGCTGTAAATAACAATTTCTACTCTTTTCAGTATATCAATGTGCTGTGAGTGCCCAAATGCTTTGGCCCTTTATCCACATCATCCCAACAGAGGCATGCTAAGAATTTCCCCAAGAAAGTCTTTCGATAATCTTCACTAAAAAAGATCACTACTTAAATTTAATAGTGTTGGAGTTATTTCCTAGTTTGGAGTTATTTCCTAATTTGTTAGGATTTTCCTTATTTTACCCTTATTGTACCTTTATTTTTGACTATATATACGGGGGCTCTACAATTGGTTTATATCCCTTTTCTTTCTTCTAAATATTTCAAGTTGGTATCAGAGCATGGTTTCGATCCAAAATATATTGTAGCACCACAGTAATTTAGTTAGAGAAAGAATATATTCTTGGATTAGGGTTGCTGATTTTTTGAGGTTCTAAGGGATGTGAACAGTGCCGGAGTACTGTTCACGCGCTGTGAACAGTGTCGAAGTACTGTTCACGCGCTATGAACAGTGCCGAAGTTACTGTTCACGCGCTGTGAACAGTGCCGAATTTGACTGTTATGGGTATTTGATTTTGGCGTTGTTCACCGAATGAACAGTGTTTAATTCCTTGTGATTTCTGCCGGTTGATTTTGCACTGTACTCTTTTTCAAGTTGCTCCTCTTTGTTAACTTGTTCGTTGACTGTTTGTTGCTGCACCTTGAAGAAGAATTCAACCGTTCTTTTGGGCTGGATTGTGATTGTTTGACTGGGTTGTTCTTTTGAAAGTTATGGAATTTGGATTGTCTAGTTGCTGGAATCTGATTTAGCAACTGTTTTCGTTAAAACCCCAATTTGTTGGTTCTTTGCCTTCTTGCGTCTTCGTGCTTCGCGCTCTTTGTCGTAGTGTCGCAGCTTCTAGACTTTTAAGAGAGGTTGAATCCTCTTCTCCGTTGATCTGCTCTTGATGCAGTAGATCCATTATTTATATTTACGGGAGCTTTCTGGACCTTCTTTATTTGTCGCTATTGGTCAACTGGAGGTATATTGTTCTCCCTTATTTTATCTCTCTATTTATTTTAGAGTTGTTTTTCTGGGCACCGTGATCTAATTATTTGGGAGCTTTCTGGACCTTCTTTATTTGTCGCTATTGGTCGACTTGAGGTATATTGTTCTCCCTTATTTTATCTCTCTATTTATTTTAGAGTTGTTTTTCTGGGCACCGTGATCTAATTATTTGGGAGTTTTCTGGACCTTCTTTATTTATCGCTATTGGTCGAATGGAGGTATATTGTTCTCCCTTATTTTATCTCTCTATTTATTTTAGAGTTGTTTTTCTGTCACGGGTGCCCTAGTATTATTGTTGCTATGACCACTACTGAGGGATTTGAGACCCCTACTGTTGACACATCTACCTTTGAGACCTCTATTGGTACTTCCACCTTTATGTTTGACCAGCGCCGTTAGGGCGCCCCAGACCAGTGCAGACTGGAGGATTCTCGTCAGTGTGATTATTGTGGTCGACCAGGACATCTCAGGGCTACTTGTTGGAAGCTCCATCCGGAGCTTAAGCCGTCTCCTCGCGGCCGTACTGCTGCTATTGCTGAGATACCACCACCTACTACCGCTGTTTCTGTTGCTGCTCCTACTGTTCCACCTTAGCAGAGTGATATGGATGCTATCACATCCCGATTGGATATACTTATGTCCACTCTGACTTCTCAGGGTCCGACTTCTACTACTGCCACCACTACAGGACCTGAGTACCAGGAGGATTATTATCAGGGGACATGAGAGAGATGGATTTGTCTTTATATGTTCCTAGCTTGCATGCTAGTATTTTACCTAGTTTCTTCGAAAGAAGGTTAGCAGTGGTATTGTCACTCCATCGTTTGTGGGGATCAGTGATCAGGTTGCAGATGTTTTTACCAAACCTGTCACTCTATCCATTCTTCGGAACTCCGTTGTCAAGCTTGGCTTAATTGACATTTTTGCGCCTAACTTGAGGGGGAGTGTTGGAGTTATTTCCTAGTTTGGAGTTATTTCCTAGTTTGTTAGGATTTTCCTTATTTTACCCTTATTGTACCTTTATTTTTGACTATATATACGGGGGCTCTACAATTGGTTTGTATCCCTTTTCTTTCTTCTAAATATTTCAAGTAATAGCTTACCCTTTACTTGCTTATATGTTAATTTAAGGGATCTATAAACAAAGGCACACATTGTGTAACACATATTTAGTAATGTATGATGAAACCGGATATTGAAATGGGCTTACTCAATAGCTGAAGAAGGCTTGTCATTCTGCTCGTATAGGGCAACAAGAACTACAATCAAAGAGGACCCATAAATAAATTTAGAGCAATATATTCAGGAACAATAAATTAATTTCATGTATTAGTCAGAAAGTTCTAGTTCTTTAATTCAGATGAAATTAAATATAGCCAAGGCAGAACCTTTAGTCAGAGCATCAAGAACTCCACTAGACTCCAAGTACTTCCTAAAAACTTCCTTCTTTGCTTCTTTTTCCTACACAAAACACAGATGATGAAGATAAAAGATAGGCTCTAGGAGACAAGACCTGAATTAAGCATAGAGGGATACAGGACTCCTATCAAAACTCCAAAGGGACTGAATGATGAGAATATCAAATAATTTCCCGGACCTAAATGATCAGGTGAAAACATAAACTAGAAGAAGTGCTAGCTATATTCTGGCAGGAGCATTAGGCAGGATTAAAGGCATAAGCTTCAATTAGGTTGAAGTAGATTGTGACTCCCTAACACTAGTTTTTAGTTCCTTCAATTAAAGGAGGTCGTAGGTGTCCATTCTGGACATGCAACATTCATTAGCTATTCATTCTCTGATTTCTACACCTGAGCTAACAGTTATTACAGTCCATACGCGCTGCCTCAATAGCCTATAGCCACAAATCATGTAACCACAGAGCGTAAAGCCAGACCTGAATTAATGCAACTTTACAAGCCATTAAGGGTGGTTATTGACCGTTAAGCGTGGTTATAATTCACTTAAGGCATGCTTTGAGCCAACTCCTAAATCTTCCCAGAGGCTAAGAAACTCAAAATTTAACTCAGTGAAGTTTCTGAAAGTCTTCACCATATTGTTATTAAGTTCATTCAAAATTTACTTTTTGCCACCATCAAGATGTCTGAAATCCATTTAAGTCAAGACTAAACCTTAGGGAAGAATGCATCACCCACACCACATGCAGCAGAGAAGCCCAGAGAGGCAAAGAGAGGTTTAGTTCCTAAGCAATAACTAGACCAAATCACCTATCCATTCGTGTTCATTATTGCAAATTAATTTTCTATTCTACATTTTAAAACTTGGCTGTACTGCATTCACCAAAAAACTGAGTTCAGCCGTAGTTTTCAGAAGTATGCTTAGACCTATAGGCCAGAATCGTGATTTGTCTGATACATGGTCAATCCCATGTCAAAGAATCTTCAAATTTTAGCAGGTCTTCCATACTACTAAAGCAGTGTTTGAGGATTGATACATGTTTTTGACTGAAAAACACTTGTAGGAACACTTAAGTCCAACTCAGACGCAGGGGCTATGAATTGAAACTACATCAGTAACAATCAAGGTCTTACCCATGAACACTTGGTCTTTATTAACTATTAAGCAATAGGGAAGACAGAATTCACCAAAATAGCAGCCACAACAGTGACATGTGACATTGTGAAGGCGTAGGATATCAAAGTGATAATGAAAAAACTCCCTCTGCCCCGTATTTAGATACCTTTTTGGGGCTTCAAACTTCCAAGGGAACAAACACTACATGTGTTCCTAAACCTCTTGACAGGCAGCAATGTCTTACTTCAAACTAAATTCATCACTCCATTAGTACGCACCTCTTGATTGGCATCAAGGTCTTCTGACAAGCTGGAGTAATTGATCCCCATTTGAGGCCAGCCCACATAACTTCTTACCAGCAACAAAAATACTATAAGATCCATTGTTAAGCTTCCAGATACCATATTCCCTTCTCTAGGCACCAATTCGTCGCCTTAGTAGCATTATTATGAGCCCTCAGAGCAACAACATATTTGCCAGACTTTTTGGAATTGTGATATTATTGTTTAATCCCAGGTTTTTTAGAAAAAATATGTGGCCAAGCCTCTATATGGTAGTGACTTCAGGCATATTTACAGTACGTGTGAAATGGTACTTGCCACCCAAAAGTACAGTTTCTCAGAGTTAAAGAATGTACGTAATACATGTACCCATTTGTTTATCACAATAGCCAGTAAATCCAAGTGACTGCCGAACCAGAATCTCTTGCATTTCTGAACTAGAAACCAAACAGTCAATGCCCAGTTGAACATGAACTATGTAGAGGCATAATTTTCCTAAAAATTTCCCACAAGTTTTTAGTATCATTCATAATGCAGGTTAAATGAACCTACATTGCGCAAACAAATGTGATTCGGATCAAAAAATGCAACAGAATAAATGGGGAAAATCCGGAGCTATTTAGATAATGTAAGAGATGATTTAGTAGGAACTGACCATAATTTCACTGCATCTGCGATACCCAGTTCACCTCTGATCTGGAGAGATCAAAATGAGTATCTTTCTTCTGCGGGATTGTTTGTTCCTTTGTGTGTGTGTGTGTGTGAGAGAGAGAGAGAGAGAGATGGGGGGTCCTCCATACAAAAAAGTAAGGGAGAATTACACCCACATCCCTTGAGGTTTGTCATTTAATCACTTAGGCCCCTAACATTTAAAATATTACACACAAACCCCCTGAAATTTGTACGCGCATAACACTTAGACCCCTACTGTAAATATATCAATTAATAAATTACACTTAAAACCCCTTAAAATTTGTAAGTATATAATACTTAGACTCATTAAGTTTAAAATATTATACTTAGATCAATTGATTTGTCATTTAATACTAAGTTTAAAATAAGTTTAAAATATTATACTAAGTTTAAAATATTATACTTAGACTCATTAAGTCCTTCATACAAAAAAGTAAGGGAGAATTACACTCATACCCCCTGAGGTTTGTCATTTAATCACTTAGGCCCCTAACATTTAAAATATATCAATTAATAAATTACACTTAAAACCCCTTAAAATTTGTAAGTATATAATACTTAGACTCATTAAGTTTAAAATATTATACTTAGATCAAAAATATTCTAATCAAAGATAGAATATCAAATATTTTAAATTTTACAACTAAAATTCATGTTCTATTGTATCATTTTTTGAAATAAAATTAAAAATAAAAATTTATTTTTTTCTTAAAAAATCGTAATTAGTATACAATTATACTATTTATTGGAATAAAGGTAAAAAATGAAACAAGGGGTCTAAGTCATTCATAATAGAACATAAATTTTACATCTAAAATTCATGTTCTATTATGTCATTTATTGAAATAAAATCAAAAATAAAAATCTAGTTTTTTTAAAAAAAATCATAGTTAATATATAATTATACTATTTATTAGAATAAAACTAAAAAATTAAATAAGGAATCAAACTGTAATGGACACAATATCTTTTAGCTTTAATTGGGGTAGTTTGATATTTTAATTTGGTCGTTTAAACGACCAAATTAAATTTCAATAGACAATATAATTGTATACTAATTACGATTTTTTTTTTAAAAAATTAGTTTTGATTTTATTTCAATAAAAGATTCAATAGAACATGAATTTTAATTGTAAACTATAAAATATTTGATATTTTATCTTTGATTGAAATATTTTTGGTCTAAGTATAATATTTTAAACTTAAGGGGTCTAAGTAATATATATTTACAAACTTTAGGAGGTCTGGGTGTAATTTATTAATAGATATATTTACAGTAGGGGTCTAAGTGTTACGCGCGTACAAACTTCAGGAGGTTTGTGTGTAATATTTCAAATGCCAGGGGGTCTGAGTGATTAAGTGACAAACCTCAGGGGGTGTGACTATAATTCTCCCAAAAAGTAAATTTCAGACGGATCCATTACGTTTAACATAATCAAACGAACACCCCTAATCAGTTTAAAAATCACTTTTCATTTTCATTTGAGCAATTCATTTTTATATTCTGAATTGTTAGTTTAATGGTTGTGAAAATTGGGGTGAGTCCTGCTTAATGGATTTATAATGATTTGACTCCGTTAAGGAAACTTATTTAGTGATAAGTCCATTTTTTATCTTACTAATAAATATTTAAGTCCACTATTTTTTTAAATCTCAAAAATACCCTTAACAATATTATTTTGTTCAATTATAGAAACCTTAAAGACCTTAAAAGTAACTTTAAATTAATTTCTTAAATTAAAAATTATTATCCCTTAACTCATTCCTAAATTGAAATTGAAATTTATATTATCTCTCTCGTCAGAAGAAGATCATCACTCTAGTACAACAAATCTTTCTCCCTATATATCATTTATTCCTTCATAGCATCAAATCAGTAGGGTTTGGAACATCATCAACAACTACCATATCTTCTACTGCGTTCTGATCATCATGAACTTCTATGTCGTTGGTTTTCGAAAAAAAATGTTGAAAAACTTGCTCAATTTGTTATTAGTTTGATCCCTATTTTTATTTTTATTTTTTTGATAAATAATCCCTAATTTTTTTCAATGTTTCATGTTACTACGTTTTTTGTTGACCATGTTACTATTTTTTCTAATTGACCATGTTACTATTTTTTTTTCATGTTACTATTTTTTATAATTGACCATGTTACTATTTTTTATTGAGCATGTTATTACTTTTTTAGTGTTACTTTTTTAGATGCTGATGAATTGGATACTTCTTCCTCTGCTTTTGGGTTTGAATGCTACAACTATTTTTATTTTTAATTTTGTTCAATGTTTCATATTACTATTTTTTTTTTGTTGAGCATGTTACTGTTTTTGTTGAACATGTTACTATTTTTGTTAAACATGTTACTATTTTTGTTGAACATATTACTATTTTGTTGAACATGTTACTATTGTTATTTTTTTTAAATATTAATATTGAATGTTACTATTTTTTTATGTTTAAATATTACTAATTTTTTGTGTTTAAATGGTATTATTTTTTATGTTTAAATGATACTTTTTTTCGTATTTGAATGTTACTATTTTTTATTTTTAATGTTACTATATATATGAGAGAGATATAATCCTAACCTATATATGGATATAGATAGATATGAGAGAGATAATTTTTTAATGTTAATCAAACTCCTAAAATTTAAGAGTTTTTAATTTTTAGTTTTACTTCACTTCTAAATGGAATGGATAGTCTGGTAAAATTAACAAAAAATGGACTTCATAACAAATAAGTTTTTTTGGCAGATTTAAGTCCAAATAAGTCCATATAGGGGGGACCGACCTCCAAATTCCCCTTAATGGTTTGATTGTACCATCTAATCTCCTAATTTTGATTCCAATTCTATCGACACACCCTCTTCTAGTTTAGGTTCCATAAATTTGAAGAAAAAAAATTTAGACCCCTTGGGAGGTTAAAACTTCCAAAAACTAACATTAATTTATGATATGGTTTACACCTAAAAAATAGTAAAATCAGAGGGTGACATGTGGAAATGATCTGACAGTCATAAGGGAACATGTAAGAGTCCATAATTTACAGGACGGTTAGAAGAATATGACTCTTGAAATCCCAAGAAACGAGAAAAAGTGACATCATGAGCCGCCAGTTGGAAACGATTCAGCACACATTCACATATCTCAAGGAACAAAACCATGATCACAAGTAATGGTCCGGAAAGATGATTGACGGTTGAGAGTCACCTCTATAAATAACAGAGACCAGACCACTGAGAAAAAATCCCATGATCAATCACAAAAACTCTTCATAGAGCCTGTAAAACCCGGATAAATTTGATTTTTTTGTGAAAAATGGTAAAAGATAATTTGCCACTACGGTACGGGTTGAAAACCCGAATTTTTCTAGAACTCATATGATAAAACGGACCTCACCGTTGGATTTGTCTCACGAAATCTAGTTACCAGTCAAGTTTCGTCGAATTTCGAGATAGTCGGATTTTTCATGTTTTACGAGGCGACCGAGTGTCGGGTTACCTCATAAACGAACCCGGGAATTAAATTTCGAAAAGTGGATAATAATTTAAAGCTAGTTCATATAAAAATATTTTGAACTTGAACCGGAACGAAATTTAATCGATTCGGGTCAAAACTGAACCTGGGAAAGGAGAACGTGTGGCGCGATGAGGACCAAACATTTAAAAGGTATAAATAGGGGAGAAAAATCAGATTTCTCCCCATACCCATCAGATTATCCAAAAAATAGAAAGAAGAGAGGGAAGCTCTACATTCTCTCTGCGATCTACGCCGCTATGTTGCTCGAATCGACTCAAGCCAAGAACAAAAGTTGTTCTACTCGTCGAGGGCTACAAAATCATACTAAAAATGACGAATTTCACCTAAGATTCAAAAATGAGATTTTGGGAAAATCAAAGGCTAAGGCTTCATTGGTGCTCTTGAAGGCTTTCTACCTTTGTTTTACGCTTAAAGAGGTAGGGTTATTTTCCTAATTAGGTTTATTTTCAACCCAGGGTTCCATATGATATGGATAGCATAACTTGAGATAAATTCTTTATTTAATGTACTCCTAGTGTAATTAAAGTGTGGGAATGCTAAACCAATCTTACATGAATTGGGTTTGTAGAATTTATTTGTTTGGTAAATTCATGAAAAATATAGGCACTTGAAATGTGGAAAATGGGTATTAAGAATGATTAAAATCAATTCTAGCATGAATTGAGTATGTAGAAATCACTTGTTGTGATTTCTTGAGATTTGTGATGAAATTGGGCACATTATGTATTTACATGATTTGATGCATTAAAGGTGTTTAATTAAATGTCTATGTGGATTAAGTATGTTATTTATATTGATTATGTTATAACATGTTTGGAATTTGATGTTGGAAAATGTTGATATATGCATATGATATATTGACATTGACTTTGTTGATGGTGGTTATATGTTTATGATGTAATTTACCATGGAAAAGTTTATTGGATATTGAATTGTTCATAATGTGTTTATGACATATTAAACATGGTATTGTAATTGCAATTGAAATCTTGGTTGCATAAGTATATGAAATGCAATGGTTCATTACATTTGCATATTGCACGGGTAACATCACATTCGTGGACATTTGACATGAGTGTGGGTGTGTGTGCATGTTGTTGGATCAAACACCATTCTTGGTGGTTGATAAATGGGTTCGGTATAGTCGGATCAAGGTTCGACAAAGTCGCATGGGTTGCATGAAAAACTTGTGTCAGGTATAGCAAGCAGGGCTAGATTCTCCCTCAGGTGCAAGACCCGGTTACCGGTTTATACACTTCCGTCGGTTAAAGTCCAAAAAAGTGTATCGGTGTGCGGAACCGGCGGTGAGACACCAAAATTCCGCTACCCAGCAAAGACACATGGTTTATTTTAAACGTTCATTGGATGTACAACATCAATGGCGAGGGCTTGGAATACCCGGTTTTATACTCATGACATTGCATATGTTATGAGAGCCAGTAAAGGCTCGGGTTGAGTTGCACGTGTGAGTCTCATCTCATATCATGACATGACATTGAGGATTCCATTGTTGAATTGTATATTCTTGAATGAAGTAATTGTTGCTTGTGAATTGCATGTGAACTTCATATGCATCTAGGTTGGGGAGTAACTTTTTTAGGAGATACCCCATTGAGCGTGGCTCACCCTTTATGGGGACAATATTTCAGGTGCGGGACATGCGCCGGTGGACGGCTCTCGTTCGGAGCCCTCATTGATAAAGAAAAGCTGAAATGTGGCTTTTAAACTATGTTTTTGTAAAACTAAGATGTCAATTAGCTTTTGAACATGTAATGTGTGTAAATGATTGTAATCAAACTCATATGGACTATGCTTAATGTAAAATTGCATGTTGTTATATGCGTATGGATAAATGGACCCGGTGTGGTCAATGTTGTATGATTGTACAGGTTATGTTTTGGGTAGAGCTCCCCGTACAAAAGAGACTTTGTCCGAATTTTGTTAAGTTATGGATTCCGGTAAATGGGGCATAACAGCGTGGTATCGAGTTACACGGTATCCATGAGTATTCCGCGGGTTGATGGGTGATCAACGGGGTAATTACAGACACCTGAATTTTGGGGCTCACAGCTTGGTATCAGAGTCTAGGTTTACGATTTACCTAAGGCTTACGGGGCATGAGTTTAGACCATTACATCAATTGTGCATTACATGTTATGTGTTTTAAATGCTACATGTTATATGTTATGTGGACAATATGCATGATTGAATGTATATGGAGAAGAGACACTAGAGTTAGAGAACATAATCTTGGGGGTCGAAAAAAGAATTAACGGAATGGTTCAGGGTGTAGGTGTCTACTAGTGGATGGCATATGCTCTTCTAGTGAGACAAGGAGAGAAATCTCAAAGTTTGAACTTGATCCCTATCTTGGGATACTAAATTAGTGCTCTATTACTATTTGACATGTGTGTAGATGGCAAATAGAGGAAGAGGGCGCGGCCGAGGTGGTGGGCGAAAAAATAACCAACAACTACCGGTCTTTGACCAACAAGCCTTTATGGTGGCTATTGACACTATGACGGCTACCTTTGCACAAGCTAGCGCCAATGTGGGCCAAGGAGGCTTAAGTAACCTCCAAAAGTTCAAGGCACACAAGCCTCTGACTTTTATGGGAAGGACGGATTCGATGGTGGCCGACCATTGGTTCCAGCAAGTTGACAAGATCCTAGAGGCTATGGAGATCACCTCTGATGCCACAAAGATAAGGCTAACTGCATTCCAGCTAGAAGGAGAAGCCCATATGTGGTGGGATTGGGCAAAGGCCTCAAAGAACTTAGAGGCAATGAAATAGGGAGAGTTCCGAGAGCTCTTCATGGGAAAGTACTTCTCATCGGTTGTTCGACATGCGAAAGCCCGGGAATTCTTGGATTTGAAGTAGGGGGACTATGACGGTGATGGAATACGTGGTTAAGTTCACTGAGTTAGCCCGTTTCGCCGATGATTACGTGGCCACGGACATGGCCAAAGTAAGGAGATTTGAGGATGGGTTGAAGTTGTCCATCCGGGGGAAGATTATGGGCCACCGCCTACAGAATTTAAACTCGATAGTCAAGACAGCTATGGCCATTGAGAGAGAGGTCGATGACGCAAGGAGAACCCGGAAGGCGGGTGCTAAGGACAAGAAGAATGAGGGTTAATCCTCTTCTTCTAGTTCGGGGAAGAAGTAAAGGACTTCTGCCCCCACAAGGGTTTCAAGGACAAGGTCGCGGCTATCAAGGCCAATGTCAATCCTCCAAAGGTGGGAGAGACTTCAGGGCTCCCTCCCAAGCAGGCCAGAGGACTTGTTTCGTATGCCACCAGTTGGGTTACATGAAGCGGGATTGTCCTTAGAGGTGGGAATCCTAAAGCTATGGGGCATCTCAGTCCTAGTCATCAGTGGGGCATACACAGACGTATTTCATTCCTCCCTACCCCACCATGGGTCAGAAAAGCCAGTATCAGTTCCAGGGTGCTGCACAAGCCCCTACCACTTCACTAACGGGGACTTCGCCAACGACGACCTGTGGGCTCAGGTGCAAGACTTAAAGGCTCAAGTGCAGGGTCTAAGCTCGACGAATAAGGACCTGGAGGTCGAGGTCAAGTGGAAGAGTGACGAGGTCAAGCTCAAGACAAATGGCCTAGTTCAGGCACGGAAGGATGTTTTTGAGGCTCGTGATGATGTTCAAGAAGTGAAGAGCGACTACAATAAGCTTGTTGAAGTCAATGTTATTTTGCTGAAGGAGGTCGAGGACGAGAGGGCCAAGGTGCTGGAAAGAGACACCAAGATAGCTGAGCTTAAGGAGGCCTGGGCCAATGGGTACTTTACTTTCCAAGTGCAAGCCATGAACAAGTACCCGGAATTGGACTTCGACTTCGAACCCCCTCTGGACGAGGAGGAACAAGGATCAATTGCGGGGAAGGAGGCTGGGGTCGAGGATCCTGAGGTTGCCCCTGCTGGGGTCGAGGTCGAATCTCCTGAGTCTGTTCCTACTAAGGCAGAGGTCGAGCCTCCTGAGTCTGCTCTTGTTGAGGCTGAGGTTGGGACTTCTGAGCCTATTTTATCTCTATCAGCTTCTTCTAAGATGGTTATTCCTACCGAGGTGGACATGCCCGAGACTGGCCTGGTTGCCCCCCAGCCCCCATCTGTTTCTACTGATGATAGGGTCCTTGATCTTTTTCTATTTGACGATCTTCCTACTTCAGCCAATGATGCTGATGGGATTGAAGCTCCTCGAGGTGCTGAAGGGACGACGAGACCTGTAGTTAACACTTAGGTCCTCCTGTAATAAGACCCCATTGTTTCTTACTTTGTAATAAGACTTTGGAAGAAAGTTAATGAAAAAAGTTTTGCATATTTTGTTTTTGATATTCCTGTGTTATTTCTCCCCTTTCTCCCCTGCTTCAATGAGAGTTTTGGTCTTTTGGAAGCATCTTTGCTAAAAAAAACTTTGAAGGGTGAGGTCTGCCCTCATTCCTGAGCTCATCTTTTATTCATGAGCTAACGAGCTCATTTTTTGGTTATGAGATGAGAAACTCATCTTTTATTCTTGAGCTAAGGAACTCATCTTTAGTTATGAGCTGTGGAGCTCATCTTTTATTATGGGCTGAGGAGCTCATCTTTTATTATGAGCTAAGAAGCTTATCGTTTATTCATGAGCTAAATAGCTCATCTTTAGTTATGAATTGAGAAGCTCATCGCTTATTTATGAGCTAAAGAGCTCATCTTTAGTTATAAACTAAGAAGCTCATCGTTTATTTATGAACATCAATTTGATCTAAAACTTCTCACTTATTGCAGCAATCATTTTCAAGACGGGGTTTTTAGCCCTTCTCAGCTATTGATAACTTCTCATTTATTGCAACAATCCTTTACAAAACGGGGTTTTCAGCCCTTCTCAGCTATTGATAGAATTTTCTCAGGTGATCAGCGTTCCATGAATGAGGCAAAGCTCTCCCTTCCTTAGTTTGTAACTCATAATTCACTAGTCTGACTATTCTAGTCATGATGTATGGGCCTTCCTAGTTGGGCCCTAACTTTCCATGAGTGGGGTCTTTCCTAGCTTGAAGGAACTTCTTGAGGACTAGGTCTCTCACCTTGAAGCTTCTATGTCTGACCTTCCTGTTGTAATATCATGTTGTTTTTCTCTAATAGTCAATGATGCGCTGCAAAGCTTTGTCCCTCTTCTCGTCTAAGAGGTCGAGATTGATGAGAAGTGACTCATCATTTTGCTTGGGGTCGACGAGCTCTATTCTTGGGGATGGAATTCCTATTTCAATAGGGGCCACCACCTTAGTGTCGTAAGCCAAGGCAAAAAGTATTTCATGAGTGGCTATTCTGGCAGTGGTTCTGTAGGGCCATAGTACTTCTGGTAGATGTTCCACCCACCTGCTCTTTAAGGCTTCAAGCTTGGTTTTCAGAGCTGCTTTGATAGTTCGAATGATCACTTCTACTTGCCCATTTGACTGAGAGTGAGCTGGTGCCGAGAAGTAATTCTTTATGCCCAGCTCGGCACAAAATCCTTTGAACATAAAATTATTGATCTACTTTCCATTACTGAGACGAGTACCCGTAGGATCCCAAATTTGTAGATTATGGATTTCCAAGTGAAATTTTGGATCTTTGCGAGAGATTCCACTTCAGCCCATTTAGTCAAGAAATCTACCCAATGATTATGAACTTACACTGTCCAATGCTTATTGGGAGATGTCTGAGTATGTCTAACCCCCCACTGTTAAAAAGGCCATGGGCTGACTACCGAGGTGAGGAACTCTGGTGGGTAGTGTCGGATATTTGCATACAGTTGACAAGCTTTACACTTCTTGACCAACTCTATCGCATCCCTGAGCATTATGGGCTAAAAGTATCCCTACCTTAGAGTTTTGCCCGATAGAGTTCAAGTTTCGATGTGATTTCCACATATGCCTTCGTGGATTTCTCTTAAGATGTAATTTATTTCCTCATCTCCAACACACCTCAAGAGTGGTGAGGAGAAACCTCTTTTGTATAGGTTATCCTAGAGGATGGTGAATCTGGATGACCTGGCTCTTAATCTTTCTGCTTCCTTGGAATCTGCCGGAAGAGTTCCACTCTGTAGATATTCCCGGATTGGTTGGCTGCGTTAGAATAGGGTCCTCCTCGGACTCGGAGCTCACAGATGGTTCAGCTAGGTGCTCGACTAGTATGAGCCTGTCCATATTCTCTTGGGAAGCGGTGGCTAGCCTGGTTAGGGCATCGACTTAGGAATTCTCTACTCGGGGAATAGGCACGATCTTAACCTGCACGAACTTTTCATCAGTTCTTGTACCTTCTTCAAGTACAAAGCCATCATTTCTCCCTTAGCTTCGTATGCCTCTTCGATCTGCTTCACTACTAGCTGGGAGTTGTTGTGTATTACGAGCTGCTCTGCCTCCATGGAGGGGGCCAACTTAAGCCCAGTAATTACAGCCTTGTACTCTGCCTCATTTTTTGAAGCTTTGAAATCAAACCTGATGGTGTATTCTATGTCTATCCCATCTGGAGAAGTCAGGATTAGTCCAGTGCCACTACCTTGGACATTGGCAACTCCATCTACGGAAAGCTTCCACGTTGGGAGGTCGGGAACTAGATCGGTTGATTCTAGGGACTCCTCTTGGCTTGTGGTGAATTCTACAATGAAGTCCATCAATACTTGTCATTTAATAACAGTTCTGGGCTTGTACCTGATGTCGAATTTGCTGAGTTCTGATGATACCTAAAATAAACCTAAGCACGAGCTTAGAAAATGAACTCAGCTCGGGAGGTCAGGTGAGGCACGCAGAGCTCATCCCGCCAGAACTCAGCTCGGGAAGTCAGGTAAGGCACGCAGAGCTTGTCCAGCCAATGTTAGAGCTCCCCCAAGTAAGATAATATGGGAAGAGGTGAGGAGACAACAAGATGATAGCGAACACCTCCGAAGTAGTAGCCAAGCTGGAACTAAGGCATAAAACCCTTAACCAACCAATATCCTCTCCAAGGATTAAGGAGGATCCCACGATAGAAGACAAAGATCTTGGGATAAAGTCCGTTAAACCAGCCATGTGGAGTTTAGGTAACTCCTCGATGGGGGAGAGTAAGGGGGAAAAATCCCTTCATTATAGGAAGTAAAATCGGATTAGAGATAAGTAAGAGGCTATAAGAGGAGGGTAAGCCTCCATTGAGAGGGGGATATATACGGGCAATAGAGCCAAGAGGAACCCTAATTTCCTCCACACTACATTGTAACATACCCAACGCAATCAATAAGAAAATAGGAGCAAGAGTCTCCATTTAAGGGTGGACTAGCCGAGCTCCCAGGCCGGTGAACCACTGCAATGTCGTTATGTTCAAATCCCTTTCCTCAATTTTCCTAAGCATCTACCAGCATTTTTGGCATGAGCCTTGTAGCTCAGACACCACACTTGATTTCATGCACACCCATATCCTTTGCTCATCTTCAGTAGGTTAACATCATCAGTTTGGCGCCGTCTGTGGGAACGACAGTTCTTGTTACAAATATACTGATTTTTCAGTGATTGATGGTCTCAACACGAAACATGAGTAAAAGTCAGATAAATCCCCCAAGAATGCAGAATCCCCAGGAGGTCACCAGTGGGAGGCAACCGGAAAACCTTCATGATTTCGTCCCCACCGCTGAAAACGACCCACCTGCGGTGGATCCCCCCGCTAACAATGAACTAGACGCCCTTCGCCTAGTCAATAAGCGCTTACTTCAACAAAATGAGGAGCTCTTGAAGCTCTTACAAGGTCCCCAGCAGACGCAACCAGCCCGGCGAGGCCCAAATGATCTTCCTCTTAGGGAACGGCAATGCCTTGATCCCCTCAGGGAAGCGAATGAAGGAGGGGAAAGCAGTCAAGTACCCCCTCAGCCGCCTAGGAGGGGGATTAATGAAGAAGCACAAAGCCAGAATGAAGGGTTGGAGAGGAATGATTTCCTTCCTTTCCAACAGGAAAGAATGGAGCAATACTGGGAGCACCGCTTCAAGGACATCCAGCAAGAGCTCAGCCACATGAGAGAGGTTGTGAAGGTCAAAACCCCAGTAACAATGGATGCCTTGGTGCAACAAACTGAATCCCCATTCACTCCCGGGGTACTGCATTTCCCCCTTCCTCCGAAGTTCAGAGTACCTCAGATAGAGGTTTTTGATGGAACAAAAGACCCCGTGGATCACCTCAACACCTACAAAAACCAAATGGAGCTGCACGGGTACCAGGATCCTGTGCGGTGTAGGGCCTTCGCCATCACCCTGAAAGGTTCAGCCTTAGCATGGTTCAATAGGCTCCCCCCAGCTTTGATCTCTTCTTTCAAAGAACTCTCAATTTCCTTTGTGTCTCACTTCATCGGAGCTCGGATCTACAGGAAGCCGAGCTATTATTTATTGAACATAAAACAAAGGCCTGATGAGAACCTGCGATCTTATGTACAGAGGTTCAATTCAGAATCTCTAAAGGTAGATATCCCGGACAAAAAGTTTGCCATTACTGCTTTCATTGCAGGATTAGGAGTGCAATCAAATGATCTAATTTTCTCTATATCGAATAACCCTCAAGCAAGCATGGTTGAGGTGTTAGCCAAGGCAGAGAAGTACATAAATGGTGAAGAAGCACTCCTTTCGAAGGTGGGGAGTGCATCCTCACGAAAGGAGAAGGAAAAAGAAGAGAAAAAAAGGGACCGAAGCCCCAGGAAAGAAAAAGGGCGAGAAATGTCTCCAAGGAGGGATAGAGATCGCTCCCCGAAGAGAAGAGGAAATGTTAGAGACCGCTTGGGCCCCATGCAGCCTGAGCTACAGCCTAGATATGGACCTCAGCGATTCACCCCGCTCACCGCCGCTGTATCCCAAGTTATGTATGAGGTCCAAAACGAGAAGTTCTTAAGGTGGCCACCTCGGATGAAGGCGGATCCAGCAAAGAGAGACCCCACGAAGTATTGTGACTACCACATTGATCATGGTCACCATACCGATGACTGCATTCAATTAAAGAAAGAGATCGAGTTCTTAATTCAACGAGGACAGTTGCGTCGCTTTGTGGCCCATGACAACCAGAATCGAGCTCTTCCACCGCCGCCACCTCAACAGCAAGCACCTACACCACATCAGCAGCCTTTAGGTGAGATCAGAGTAATATTTGGAGGATTTGCGGGAGGCGTAGAATCCAACTCAGCCAGGAAAGCACACCTCCGACGAATCAGAGCCAAAGAAGCTCTCGAAGTGCATACCGTATCCAAAGCACCACGCTTAGACACATCTATCACTTTTTTAGATTCTGATTTGGAGGGATGCCAATACCCCCATGATGATCCATTGGTGGTAAGAGCTGTGGTAGCTAACAGAACCGTTCATCGAGTTCTGATCGATAATGAGAGCTCGGCAGACATCATTTTTGCGCCTGCATTCGACAAAATGGACATAGGAAGGGAAAAACTCGAACCTGTAAGTACTCACTTGCTGGGTTTCTCAGGAGAAATTGTGCTCCCCCTGGGCTCAATCCAACTTGTGCTCACCCTAGGTGACCCGCCTTGCCAAACCACCACGACCGTAAAATTCCTAGTGGTTGATGCACCTTCTGCATACAACATCCTGCTGGGAAGGCCTTCTCTTAATTCTATGAGGGCAATCTCATCTGCTTATCACTTGGTCGTCAAATTTCCAACAGAAAATGGAGTCGGAGTGGTCTGAGGAGACCATCATGTAGCAAGAGAATGCTACATGGCGTCTGTGAAGATGAAAGAGGTTGAGAACATCCAATTGGATGAACTCGACATGAGAGATGAGCTGGAAACCAGACCAATCCCGTCGGAAGAGCTAGAACCTGTACAGCTAGATGAAGAGCCCGATCACCTTGTTTATGTAGGATCCAAGCTGAATAGAGAGATTAAGGAACTTCTCATCCAGTTTTTGAAGCAAAACATGAAGGTGTTTGCCTGGAAACAAGAAGACATAGAAGGTATTGAATTTTCGGTTATCATGCATAGGCTCAGCGTGAATCCGAGCTGCAAACCCATCAAACAAAAAAGGAGGAGTTTCGCCCCGGAGCGTCAAAAAGCTATTAACGAAGAGGTCAACAAACTTCTGCATGCCGAAGCCATTAGGGAGGTGGATTACCCAATATGGCTAGCTAATGTTGTCCTTGTTAAGAAGACCAATGGCAAGTGGCGCCTCTGTATTGACTTCACCGACCTTAATAGGGCCTGCCCCAAGGACAGTTTCCCCTTACCTCGAATAGACTTGATTGTGGATGCCACCGCTGGTCACGAGCTCCTCAGCTTTATGGACGCTTTCTCCAGGTATAATCAGATCAGAATGGACCCTAATGACCATGAGAAGACCTCCTTCATAATCGAGCAAGGGACGTACTGCTACCAGGTTATCCCTTCGGTCTGAAGAATGCTGGGGCCACTTATCAACGATTGGTGAATAAAATGTTCCAAAAGCAGATCGGAACGACCATGGAAGTGTACATTGATGACATGTTGGTCAAATCGCTAAAAGCAGAGCTCCATATCAAACATTTGACGGAATCTTTCCAGGTCTTAAAAGAATACAAAATGAAGCTCAATCCCGCCAAATGTGCCTTTGGAATCTCTGCTGGAAATTTTCTGGGCTTCATAATTAATAGCAGAGGAATAGAGGCGAACCCAGAGAAAATGAAGGCGGTACTGGATATGCAACCTCCGTCCAACACAAGGGAGGTGCAGCGCCTAACAGGTAGAATAGCTGCCTTAAGCCGCTTCGTGTCCAGATCAAGCAACAAGTGTAAACATTTCTTTCAAGTCTTAAAGAAGGCCTTCCAGTGGGATGCCCAGTGTGATGAAGCGTTCAGAGCACTGAAAAATTATCTGAGCTCCCCACCTACTCTGGTGAGCCCGGTGGAAGGTGAGGTCCTTACTCTCTATCTAGCAGTGTCAGATTTCTCAACAAGCGCAGTGCTAGTAAGGGACCGCTACAGAGCTCAGCAACCAGTATATTATTGTAGCAGAGCTCTGAGGGGGGCAGATGAGAGATACCCAAAGATGGAGAAGCTCGTTTTAGCATTAGTCACGACCGCCAGGAGGCTCAGGCCATATTTCCAAGCCCACACTATCGAGATCCCAACAGATCAACCAATGAAGCAAGTATTAAGTAAACCAGAGACTTCGGGTAGGCTGGTTAAGTGGGCCATTGAGCTCAGCGAGTTCGATATCAGGTATAAACCTAGGACAGCCATCAAAGGGCAAGTGTTGGCTGACTTCATTGCAGAATTCACAGCGGGAATACCCACGGGGGCCACGCAGCTGGTACCTGACCTCCCCACGTGGAAGCTCTCTGTGGATGGAGCTGCCAACGCCCAGGGTAGTGGAGCTGACTTAATTTTGACCTCCCCTGATGAAATAGATGTTGAATATGCGTTAAGGTTTGGGTTTAAGGCCTCAAACAACGAGGCAGAATATGAGGCTGTCATAGCAGGTTTAAACCTTGCGCACTCGATGGAAGCAGAACAGCTGGAGATCTGCAGTGACTCTCTACTAGTGGTGAAGCAGATAGAGGGGTCCTACGAGGCCAAGGGCGAGAAAATGATCATTTACCTCAGAAAGGTACAAGAGTTGATCAGGAAATTTGTGCAAGTCAAGATTATGCATGTCCCCAGATCAGAGAACGCTCGAGCAGATGCGCTAGCAGGGTTGGCAACTGCTTCACGGGAGAATTTAGATAGGTTGATACCAGTAGAACAGTTGGCGGAGCCATCAGTAGGAGTTGACAAGGATGAAGTTTTCCCAGTCCTTTCCCCACCTGTTTGGATGGACTCAATTAGGGAATATCTTCAAAACGGGACTTTGCCAACAGACCCCAAGGAGGCTGCAAAGATAAGGGTGAGGTCAGCCAGATTTTCTATTGTACAAAGAAACTTATACAAACGAGGATTCTCGATGCCTCTCCTCAGATGTGTAGGAGATGAGGATGTCGATTACATTCTTAGGGAGATTCATGAAGGAATTTGCGGTAACCATATCGGAGCTCGAACACTGGCGGGAAAAGCTTTGAGGCAGGGATATTACTGGCCCACCATGCTGAAGGATGCCATCGACCTGGTTAAGAAGTGTAAGGCGTGTCAGATACATGCCAACATCTCTCATTGCCCACCAGAATTCCTAACCTCGGTGGTAAGCCCTTGGCCCTTTCAACAATGGGGATTGGACATTCTTGGCCCTCTACCCACCAGCGTAGGGCAATGTAAATTCGCCATAATTAGAGTGGACTATTTCACTAAATGGGCTGAGGTGGAGCCTCTGGCCACAATCACGGAGCAAAAGGTTCATAATTTTACTTGGAAGTCTATAGTCTGCAGATTTGGAGTACCTAGAACAATCGTCTCTGATAATGGGAAACAGTTTGACAACCCGAAGTTCAAGAAGTTTTGTGCAGAGCTGGGGATAAAGAATTATTTCTCGGCCCCAGCCCATCCACAATCAAATGGACAAGTAGATGTGACAATCAGGACAATCAAAGCAGCCTTAAAGACCAAGCTCGAGTCTTTGAAGGGAAAATGGGTTGAGTATATCCCAGAAGTGTTGTGGGCATACAGAACAACCCCTAGGACAGCAACTCAGGAAACACCGTTTGCTTTGGCTTTCGGAACTGAAGCAGTGTCGCCTGTAGAGATAGGGACACCATCCCCTAGAACCGAGCTCACAGACCCAGAGCGTAATGATGAATCCCTCCTGCTGGACCTCAACCTCTTATACGAAAGAAGAGAGAGAGCTCTGCAGTGCATTCAGAGTTATCAGAGAAAAACCGCAAGATACTACGACATGAAGGTAAAGCACAAAAGCTTCAAGGTTGGAGACTTGGTGCTTAGGAGGCTTTTGCTTGCAAGAAAAGACCCCACGCACGGGAAGTTGGGGCCAAACTGGGAAGGCCCCTACGTCGTTTCAAGAGTGATTAGGCCGGGGAAATATGAGTTACAAACAGAAGAAGGAAAGATCCTACGTCACTCTTGGAATGCCGAGCATCTTAAGAGATTCTTTCAGTAAGTTTTCCTTGTAATAGAGTTATTTTCAATAAAAATAAGCAAGCTCTTTGATCCATCCTCACATGGTTTCCAAAAAAAAAAATAATAATAATAATAAATAAATATATATGAAACGAGCTCTACAGCTCAAGATAAGCTATTCAGCTTATAAGAACCGGAATGAGTTCTACAGCTCGAGATAGGCTATTCAGCTTGTACAAAATAACACAAGCTCTACAGCTCAGGATAAGCTCTTCCGCTTCTAAGCTTATAAAATTCAAGATGAGCTCCTCAGCTCATAAATAAACGGTAAGTTTCTAAGCTTATAAAATTCAGGATGAGCTCCTCAGCTCATAAAAAAATGATAAGCTTCTAATCTTATAAAATTCACGATGAGCTCTTCAGTTCATAAATAAACGATAAGCTTCTAAGTTTATAAAATTCAGGATGAGCGCCTCAGCTCATAAAAAAACGATAAGCTTCTAAGCTTATAAAATTCAGGATGAGCCCCTCAGCTCATAAATAAACGATAAGCTTCTAAGTTTATAAAATTTAAGATGAGCCCCTCAGCTCATAAATAAACGATAAGCTTCTAAGTTTATAAAATTCAAGATGAGCTACTTAGCTCATAAAGAAACGATGAGCTTCTAAGCTCATAGAATCCAGAATGAGCTCCTTAGCTCGTCTGATAAGAGATGAGCTCTTCAGCTCATGGAAAGGAAAAAAAACGAGTCCCTCAGCTCATATATGCACATACATGTTCAAAAAAAAAGATCTGATATTCAAGGATTCACAATACGAGCATTTAGAAAGATGTAAAAGAGAAATGAAGTTGGGCATTTTCATTAATCAGAGGAAGAAAGGGAATACAAGGAGGTAGAGCTCCTAATTCTTCTTAAGATGTGACTTCAGCTCGGCTACTTCCTCCTTCAGGTGCGCATTCTCCTCCTTCAGCTCATCCCTTTCTTGTTCAGCCTTGTAGAGTGAGTCGAGAAGCTTCTAACCTGCTGGGGTAAGAAAAACAGTGGCAAGAGAGTCAGGTGAGAAGGAGCCATCCCTCTTACACTTCTTTGAACTCACGTCAGTATCCCCCTCCTCGTCAGAGTCCTCTTCCTCACTTATATCCTTCTCGTCAGACTCAGAGGGAGAGGTCTAAGGAGAATCTGGAATGGAGGAAAATTCATATTCAGTAGCCTCAGCCCCAAGCAGATAAAGGTTCTCATTCGTCATCAACTCCGAAAAAGTCCTAGGCTCTACGAACGACAGCTCATCAATATTCATCATCTCTGGCAAATCCAGATCAGGAGGACCTGCACAACAAGAATATAATAAGAATAACTCTTCGTGGAAAAAGATCAAGAGATCTCAGCTTGAGCATGCCAATGCGAGAAAAGCTCTTCCAAGACCGTGGAATCCTAGTATCAGGACGGCGCAGCTCAGGAGACCGCCAAGACTTCCCAGAAGCAAAAAAGAAGCGCTGGGACCACCCTTCAGGATTGGAAGGAAGGTCCAAAACTAAAAGAGGTGAATCAAAATGCCTCCAATGAAAGAAACTGGAGCAGGGAACATCGTCTTCCTCGATCTCGAAGAAGTAAAGGAACTCGGCAACAGAAGGGAATCTACCATTGTCATATAGACGCCAAAAGAGAAAAAAGCTGACCATAGCAGCCCATCCTCGAGGGGAAAGGCGAGAGGGGCATAGACCATAATGGGCAAGAACTCGCCCAATAGAAGGATGAATGGGAAGGCGAAGCCCCATGTCCATTGCACCCTCAAAAAAGCAAACTTCCTCTCGAGAAGATAGTTGCAAGGCTCGTCAGGGGTAGGAACTCGCAAAGGCAAGTCAAGATCAGGGAAGAATCATTTTTTGATGGCTACCAAATCAAAAGGCTCTAGTGTTGAAGGAGACAAGTAACGACAATGCCACTTCCAGTCGATTCCGAAAGAAGTGCGTTCCTTGAACAGAGAAGAAACGGAGACAGCCATCAGAATTACGGTGAGGACAGAAAGTAACCACGAAGATTCAAGAAGAGACTCAGAAATATTTTGGCAAAAGAGAAAGAAACACATGAGATATTAGGAGGCTTGAAGAAAATCGTAAGCTTTTAGGAAACCAAGAACCACACGGAAGGCAGAGTCGGCGGTCCTTTTGGTTTCCTAATTAATAAAGGTAGTTACGGTTTTGGAAAATAGTTGGGTAAATGCGGGAAGGTGAGTCAGCACAAGGTAACCCCTCCCAATACATTCAATACAATTGGAAATAAGTCTGACCCTACTTAAACAGAATATTCCTCATACTTCTTTGAGTTGAGCTTAGCTCGGTTGACAGCCTGGCATTTCCATAACAAGTTTTTGAAGACCTCCAGTTCCAAGAACCATGCTCACATCAGGCTGATGAGTTCCTGATAAGTTCCTTAATTAGAACCCGACAGCTTATAAAGTCATTAATATTGCTTTAAGAAGGATTGAAGTACTTCTCAAAGCAATTGGGGCAAGAGGGGCATAAAATAAAGGAAAACATAACTATATCTCAAAGCCAGAAGTCAAATCGCAACACATCGCAATTCAAAACAAAAGTTCAGAAATTTTCTTTCAAAGTTTGTATTCCAGAACACGAGTTCGAAGTACATGAAAAATGAAGTTAGAATCACATGAACACAATGAGATCTCTAAGTGTCTAAGGAAGACGTAATTGAAGGATTTTGCAACTCTGCGGATGAGCCCTCAGCAGCAGGCAGAAGAGGAGAACTTCCAGGGGTACCAGCTGCACAGGTCTCTGCTCCTATTGATTCTGAATTTTGAGCAAGGGCCTCAGTCGCAAGGTCAGCTGAGAATGGTGTAGTGGCAGAAACAGTAGAAGTTGCAGCTGGGAGCTCGGAAATTGCAGCAACAGAGCTTGTCCCAGTAGTAAGAACTTCAAAAGTCTTAGCAAGAGGGATGGACATCTCAACACCTTCTGGGGTAACATCTGGAGGAGCCAAGCTGTCCCCCTCGCCATCTGTATCAGTCTCCTCCAGCCAAGTTGAAATCGAGGTCTGGATAAGTCTTTGTAGCTCGGCGTTTGAAGGCGAGCCATCCAGTGGCCCACTGGGTGGTGACATCATCCATCAACTCAGCAATCACACCGTCCTTCTCCTGGACAAGGGCCTTCTGTGCCTCGAGCTCGGTGCAGAGTGCTGCATTTGCCTCATTCACAGCAAGATAATCCCCCTTTACACTCTGCAAAGAGCTCTGAGCTTCAAAAGCTTCTTGACTAGCTTTAGCCCAAGCCTCATATTTAAGCTTCAGCTCATCCCTGGCTTTTCTCAGCTCATCCCTGGCTTTCTTTTCTCTTTCGTCAGCTGCATCTTTGGCCTTTGTAAGCCCTGAAGGGAAGAAGCCTATCTCTCCAACTCCTCCTTGAAGCTTGTCACCTGAGCTCGGAGGTCGTCATTGTCAAAAGTAAGCTCAGCAACCTTAAACTCATATGCTTTTAAAGCTTTGACAGAGCTCTCAGAGGATTGGATCCTATTCACCAAGCCTTTTACGTGGAGAGCCAGCTAAGGACAGGAGAGAGAGCAAAAAAAAAAATAATAATAATAAAAAGCTTAAGGTTACGACACAAAAGAAAAATGGATGTATAAGGATACTAGAGCTTACAACAGCTGTTCCCTGAAGAGCTGAGCTGATGGTCTCCTCAAGAGGCATGGAAGAAGCCTTTTGAACGTCAAAGTCAGTGAGGACAGAAGAAATGGCCCCAGCAGCAAGATCACTGTTCTCGAAAAAGGAGTCCTCACTTTCCTCCACCTTAGGACGCTTTGCTTCATCACGCCCAGTTTTCTTCGGAAAAGACTCAATAACCTTCCCTGAAGGGCTATAGGTGAAATTACCAGGTTGGAGGTCAGGGACCAACCTCAAAGCTTCCCTGACCTCAGTCGAGGAAGGAGAAGTCTCACCTGGCTCATTGATTCGACTTGAAGTGGGCTGGACCCCTGATGGCAGGCAAGCCTCTACAACTGGTAAGGTGTTCAACGTTTGGACTTGCTTCGATGAGGTCGAGGTTGGAGAAGAAGAGGGCACCCCCACTTTTTGAACCTTAGCCCGAGTAACAGGGCTACTTTCAGAGCCGACCACAGCTTTCCGTTTGCCACTTTTCCCACTTCTCGATAAGTGGTCGATCTTGGCCTGGAGTTCCTCAGAGGTGGGCTTCATTGCGGAAGCGCCTGGAAGGTCTAAGCCAAAATTACGTATATATGAGGAAATAGGAAGAGAGGCAGCACAACTTATTAGAAAAAGGAATTACCTGCTACTTCTTCAGGTCAGACAACAGAAATAGGAGGTGGGGCTTCTACCTCTATCCCAGGAGGACTAAATCCTCTCTCAACCAGAACATAGGGCTGGATAAGCTCAGAATACCTTCGCGGGTCGCACTTGACCAACTTCAACTTTACTTCCTCGTCCTCAGCATTGAGCTCAGGTCGGGTACCTAGACACAACGCAAGGACTCACGCAAGTTCTATGGAACAGTCCAGGCCTTAGGGATACCAAGAGTATCCGTTCTATCAGCAGGATTGTATTCCCAATTGGTACCCCCAACGAAGAAGAAACGTTCTTTCCAGTGCTTATGGGAGGATGGAATATGAGAAATGATCTGCCTAGCGTTGGTTCGCTTGGAGATATACAAGAAGCCCTCAGAGGAGGTCAGTTTGACGTTAAAAAAATCCAAAAGCAGGGAAATGCTGGGAACCCTGAGCTTGTGGTCCTTAAAGAAGACCAGAAGACCCACCAGAACCCCTCAGAAGTTAGGGGAAAGCTGAGAGGGACAAACATTGAAATATTGCAGAACGTTCTTGATGAAGGGGTGCAGAGGGAAGCGAATGCCATTCTCGAATGCGACCTCAAAGAAGCAGACCCTCTTATGAACTTTGGCAACGTAAAGGGTGGAGCTGTCTGGACACCAGGGCTGGACACCAGCAGGAAACCCATAGTGGGCAGTGAAAATCTTCATAAAGGAAGGGTGGACCTTGCTAGGGCCCACAAGCTCGGCATGATCTAAGGCAGCTCCTAGGTATGATGAACTACCATAAACCCCAACCCCACTGACTTTGCCCTTGCCTTTGTCAGGCTTGGGGGGCCTAGAAGAAGACGATGAGGGAAGCTCCTCGGTATTGACTCCGGACTCAACAACATCAACACCAGGGAAATTATCGATTTCATCACCCACTTCCCCTAATTCGGTCTCTTCCTCGGCAGACCTACCTTCTAGGGGAGAAACAGAGGAGCGAGTAGCTCCAGAAGAGGCATGCATGCTTGGGCAGGAAAAATGAAGATCAAAGGAACGATAGAGAGGAGGAACACCAGTCAAACACTCTCTAATAACCCTAGGGTCAGCACAATAGCTTCCAACAACGAGTATGTGCACAATAGAACTCCAATCCACAAAATGGGGAAGGGGCGACAAGCAACAATCACAGGACCAGAAGTAAAAGAACCTATGAGCCTAGAAACGCAACAACCACCTCGAACTCAAAGGATCCAGAACGAGAAAAGATGAAAAGCAAACAGGAAAAACGTACCTAGCTAGGAAAGGGAAACGAGCAACAATCCAGAGCAAAATTGAAGGAAGAAAGCACCGCAGATCCTCAAGTCAAACACAAAGACTCGATTTTGGGCAAGAATCAGAAAACTTCAAGTTGGAAAATCGAAAATCGGAAGGAAAGAAGTTGAACAGTGGGAAGAGGCGGTTCAGATAGCCGTTTGGGTATTTAAAGCTTGAGAGACGTGGGCTGAAACGTGCGCGGGAATCGAGGAAAGCCATGATTGCTGCAAACCGTCAAAGGCTTCAGTCACGTGCAAGTCAGGGTCAGCCACGCGCATATCTAGCTCGGTTTAAAAATAGCTCAACCCTTGCCCAAGCTCGCTTGAGGCAGGGGCTGGGGGGCAACTGATGATACCTAAAATAAACCCTAAGCACGAGCTCAGAAAATGAACTCAGCTCGGGAGGTCAGGTGAGGCACGCATAGCTCATCCCGCCAGAATTCAGCTCGGGAAGTCAGGTAAGGCACGCAGAGCTTGTCCAGCCAATGTTAGAGCTCCCCCAAGCAAGATAATATGGGAAGAGGTGAGGAGACAACAAGATGATAGCGAACACCTCCGAAGTAGTAGCCAAGCTGGAACCAAGGCATAAAACCCTTAACCAACCAAGATCCTCTCCAAGGATTAAGGAGGATCCCACGATAGAAGGCAAAGATCTCGGGATAAAGTCCGTTAAACCAGCCGTGTGGAGTTTAGGTAACTCCTCGATGGGGGAGAGTAAGGGGAAAAAAATCCCTTCATTATAGGAAGTAAAATCGGATTAGAGATAAGCAAGAGGCTATAAGAGGAGGGTAAGCCTCCATTGAGAGGGGGATATATACGGGCAATAGAGCCAAGAGGAACCCTAATTTCCTCCACACTACATTGTAACATACCCAACGCAATCAATAAGAAAATTGGAGCAAGAGTCTCCATTTAAGGGTGGACTAGCCGAGCTCCCAGGCCGGTGAACCACTGCAATGTCGTTGTGTTCAAATCCCTTTCCTCAATTTTCCTAAGCATCTACCAGCATTTTTGGCATGAGGCTTGTAGCTCAGACACCACACTTGATTTCATGCACACCCATATCCTTTGCTCATCTTCGGTAGGTTAACATCATCAAGTTCTATTGCCCATTTGACCAGTCTTCCTGATGACTCTGGCTTATATAAGACCTGCTTCATTGGCTGATCTTTAGGGACTTCTGTCACGTGAGCTTGGAAATAAGGCCTAAGCCTTCTTGTTGTCGTCACCAAGGCTAGAACTAACTTCTCAATCTTTGGGTATCTCTCTTCTGGCCCCTACAAAGCTCTGCTACAGTAGTAAACTGGCTACTGAGCTCTGTCTAATTTCCTTACCAATATTACGCTTGTGGAGAAATCTGAGAAAACAAGGTATAGGGTGAGTATTTTACCTTCTTAAGGGCTTATGAGAACTGGAGGTGAGTTGAGGTAGTCCTTAAGGGCTTTGAATGCGTCCCCACACTATGCATCCCAGTAGAATTTTTTTTTCAAAATTCAGAAAAAGGGCTGACATTTATCGCTTGACCTGGAGACAAACCGACTTAATGCTGCTATTTTCCCAGTCAAATGCTGGACTTACCTTGTGTTTGAGGGTGGTTTCATCAATTACAGCCCGTGTGACGCCCCAATCTCCGGGGGTCCTATATTAACCGTTGACCACCCGTCAACCCGCGGAAATACCCATGGATGTCACTCAACCTAACACCACGGTAGTAGCATCCCCTTAACCGGGATCTTAATTCACAATTGTTAACCGGATTCGATTATTCATTTGGGTTCGACCAATATTCAATATACCATGATTTATACTCCATTATAGTCCATTTACATCATTGGAGGGAAAAGAAAACGTAGATTGAAAATAGGGCGAAGCAGTGTGAAAATCTGAAAATTTTGGAGAGAGTACCGGTACCCAGTACCGGTACCATTCAGTACCGGTACTATCAACCCACTGGAAAGGGGGTACCGGTATCCAGTACCGGTACCATTCAGTACCGGTACCCTGTACCGGTACTGTCAACCCACTGGAAAGAGGGTACCGGTGTTCAGTACCGGTACCATTCCGTACCGGTACCCTGTACCGGTACTGTCAACCCACTGGAAAGAGGGTACCGGTGTCCAGTACCGGTACCATTCCGTACCGGTACCCAGTACCGGTACCATTCAGTACCGGTACTCTCTGCCCAGTTTTGCCATTTTCAACCATTTTTCCTTTCCAATCCATTCAAAACCCTTCCCAACTCATCAAATACATGTTTGACAAGGATTTCCATATAAAACATGGTTTATACAAGTTCTATTACAATTGATTCCATACATTTACATATCAAAATGGAATTCTTTTCAAAAGCTTTTACAAAACAACAATAAAAGCCACAAGTCGGCTTTCTTCAACCTTGGGGCTCGAAATGGGAGCCGTCCGCCGGCGTGAACCCCGCACCTGAAATGTTGTCCCACGAAGGGTGAGCCACGCTCAATAGGATATCCTCCTACAGAGGCTACTCCCCAACCTAAGTGCATATGAAATGCGCACATGCAACAAATCAACAAGCATCAACCAATCTAACAAGAGTATATAATTCAATGTTAGAAAGCTACCATGCTATACTATGTCATGCCATGATATGAGATGGAACTCACTCATGCACCTTGTCCCGAGTCTTCCCCGACTCACACCACACAATGCAAAAGCCAATGTGTATGAACCCGTCTATTGACGGAAAAACCCTCCCAATGATCGTTTGAGATAAAAGTTATGTCTTTATAAAAAAATCAAATCATTGTTTGAGGCTACCCATTGGATGGGTGTTTTTATATAACAAAATCTTGTGTCTTCCTGGGCAACGGATTTTGGAATCGCACCGCCGGCTCCGTGGGCCTATCTACACTTTTTGGACTTGCACCGTAGGAGTGTATGAACCAGTGGTTCCGGGTTTTTCACCCGAGGGAGTGTCTAGCCCTACTTGCTTTACCCGACACAAGTTTTCCTTATGCAATGCAACCGTGCAACTCAGTCGGATCTTCGATCCCGACTTTCCCGAGTTCACATACCAACCACCAAGATTTGGTGTTTGATCCACAACTCATGCACACACCCACACTCATGCCTACGACCCATGAATGCGATGTCAACTCACACCCACACACACCCATGTCTTATGACCATGAATGTGATGTACCCATGAGAATGCAATGTAATGTATCATTGCACCTTATCCACATGTTCAATATGTATGAGTGTCATATGAACAATCACAAGATAAATCCACATATCCATGGTACTTCATATCATAAGCATATAAATACCACAATTCAACACTTTGTCAACATATATCACAAGTATGTGTACATCTACATTTCCTTACACATAACATCCAACAACAAATCCGAAAGCATGTTTTCACAATTCCCATGCAATTTAACACACTTAAATCCATATTGGCATTTAAACAAACACCATGCAAGCATACAATTATATAATCATAATCATGCTCAATTCTCCTCACATGGATCAAGAACTCACATAAGTGACTTCCACTCGATCAACTCAAGATAAAATTTATTCTATCTATTCCTTAATGTTCATATATCATACTTTCTCAAGCTCCTTTATAAAATTTACCCAACAAGTAATTATATACACCCATTTCATACCAACCTTGCTTAGCACATTTGGTACCCATTTCCCACACATGAAATACATTGGTGGTACATTAAACTAGAGAGTGTGATTTAAATCATGCTACCCATTCTCAATACCCATTTCACCCAAATAACCACAATAGGCAAGTGATACATATATATATATATACACCTACCCATTCCATATAACCTTCCTAGGTTGGAAATAAACCTAAGTAGGAAGAAAACCCTACCTCTTGTAGCGTGTAGAATCGTCGTGGGAAGCTCCTAGAACTCAAAGCAAGCTTGAATCCTTCACTTCCAAATTTTCGGCCCTCCAACGTTCGGTGAAAATCGTCGTTTTTGGTACCCACGTGTAGCCCTCGACGCGTAGAGCAACTCTTGTTCTTGGCCCGAATCGATTTGAGCGCTAGAACGGAGTAGATCGTAGAGAGAAGGTGGAGTTTTCTCTCATTTTCCCTCTCTTCTTTTCTCTCGGCTGAAACCGGCTGAATGGTGAAGGAGAAGTCTGATTTTTCAGACTTTAGGCTCCTATTTATATTTTTAGAATACTTGGCCTACAATTGGCCACACGTCCCTTTTAATTCCGGGTCCGTTTTAATCCCGAAACGATTAAATTTCGCTCCGGTTCAAGTTCGAATTATTTTTATTTCAACTTGCCTCTAATATTTCCCCAAACTTTAAAATTTTATAAAAATTTCGTGCACGGGGTCACCCGAGGCCCGTTCATCTCGTAAAACGCGAAAAATCCGACTATCTCGGAATTCAACGAAATTTGACGTGGTAACTAGATTTCGCGAGACGAATCCAACGGTGATGTCCGTTTCGTCATCCGAGCTCTAGAAAAATACAGGTTTACAACCTGTACCATAGTGGCAATTTACCATTTTGCCCTTTTCGCAAAAATTTAAATTTTCTCGGGTTTTACATTCTTCCCCCCTTAAAAGAATTTCGTCCCCGAAATTCACACAATCATGCACATACAACCACATGCATATGCAACAGTCATATATCACTAAATGTACCTCCATCCTCAAATAAGAAAGGATAATTGGCACGTATGGTGTCCTCACGCTCCCATGTTGCCTCTTCCACTCCTCGGTGCTGCCACAACACCTTCACAAGCCTCACGGTCTTGCCTCGCAAAACCTGATCCCGGCTATCCATGACACGCACTGGCCCCTCCTTAAAGGTTCCATCCGTATCAACGACAAGCTCGCCCCAATCCACAACATGCGTCGGATCTGGAGTATACTTCCGGAGCATGGAGACATGGAATACTGCGTGCACACCCGATAAATTTGGCGGTAACGCCCACCTGTAAGCCACTGTACCCACCCTCTCGATTACTTTGAAGGGCCCGACACACCTCGGCGTTAGCTTTCCCCCGCTTACCAACAGGATCATTCCTCTTTTAGGCATCCCCTTCAAGAAAACGTGATCACCGACCTCAAACTCCAGAGGTTGTCGCCGTCTATTGACATAACTCTTCTGTAGGCTTGGTGCCATGAGAAGACGCTTCCGTAACAACTCCACCTTCTCCGAGGTGTCTCTAATCAAACCCGAACCCGTAAAGGGTCTCTCTCGCACCTCTGTCCAACAAACCGGAGAACGACAAGGCATCCCATAAAGGGCCTCGTAAGGTGTCATCTGTATGCTTGCCTGATAACTATTGTTATGAGCGAAATCCGCTAAGGGTAGATACTCCTCCCAAATACCCTTGAGGTTTAGGACGCATGTTCGCTGCATGTCCTCTAAAATTTGGATGGTCCTCTCCGACTAATCGTCCGTCTAGAGATGAAAGACAGAGCCCATCATCAGCCGTGCCCCCATAGCTCGCTGGAAAATCTCCCAAAAGTGAGCCGTAAACCTGGGCTCTCGATTCAACGGCGCCCCATGTAACCAGATTTATCTCCCGTGTATACAACCTGCAGAGTTCCTCCAGTGTGAAGGTCATCCGCACTGTCAAAAGGCGTGCCGACTTAGTAAGCCGGTCCACTCTCACCCACACCGCATCATATCCCCGCGATGTCCGTGGCAAGTGGGTCACAAAACCCATTGTGACATGCTCCCACTTCCACTCAGCCACCTCCAAGAGCTAGAGCAGCTCTGTTAGTATCCAGTGCCCAGCCTTCGCCTGTCGACATGTGAGACATCTACTGACAAGGTTTTCAACGTGTCTCTTTATTCTACTCCAATAATACTGGTGATGAAGATTATGGTACATCCTCGTGCCACCTAGGCGTACCCGGTCCCTGATAGATAACAATTCTGGGTCCTATCCGTGGGAATCGATCACTCTGCTCAGTAGGGAGGGCATAGTCACCAAGCTCCCTAAAATACCCTGAGTCTGACCCCGATAATACATCCTGAACTGTCCCACAATCTCAAACATCCGCCACTCTCGGTGAGCCACACTAGCCACAGCTTCCTGTGACTTCCGGCTAAGTGCATTAGTTACCACATTTGCCTTACCAGGATGATAATGCAAAGTGAAGTCGTAACTCTCCAAATATTTCGTCCACATGCGTTGCCTCATGTTGAGGTCCCGTTGTGTAAAGACATATCTCAGACTTTTGTGGTCTGATAACGCCTCAAACTTCTCACCATATACGTAGTGGTGCCAAGCTTTCACGGCAAGATAATGGCCGCCAACTCCATGTCACGTATAAGATAATTTTGCTTGTGGTTCTTTAGTTGTCCAGAACCATAGGCCACCATTCTCGCGGACTACATTAATACCCATCCATGTCCGTCCTTAGAAGCATCACAGTACACTGTGTACTTCTGTCCCTTCTCCGGAACTACTAGAATAAGAGGTGAAGTAAGCTTCCTCCATAAATTTGGTCATTAGTACCAAAGCGCCCCAAGGTGAAGCATTTGGTCTAACGAAGTCCTTGTTCAACAATTCTTGTATTCGGACCTAGAGTTTTCACAACTCTACTGGTTCCATTCTATGCAGAGTCATAGAAATGGGCGATGTACCGGGATGCAACTCAATGGTAAATTCTACATTCCTATGTGTAGGTAATCCCGGTAGTTCATCCGAAAAATATCCCCATACTCACAGACAACTCGAGGTAGACCCAACTCTTCTCTCACCTCGTCCTCCAAGATAAGGCTCGCAAGCCAACCCATCTACCATTCGTGCCAACGGAAGCCATACACGATTTGGGATAAAGAGTCGTGTTTTTTTTTTTTTTTCCCCCTGGAATTTGAAACAAACGCCATTCGGTGTGTAAGCAGTGATCCTCTTATAATCACAATCAACGACGACGCGGTGTGCCGTCAATCAATCCATTCTCAGGATGACATCAAACCCGACATGTCCACGACCCTAAGGTCCATAGTGAGTAGAGTCCCCGAGATCTCTAACTCACAACCGTCATATCTGATCAATGCAGGCCCTAGTCCCTAAGGTGGAATTCACCCCTGAGGACTCTTCTAGGGTTATAATGTTTAAAACTGTACCATACACAAAACATGAAAAATAACGGTATTTGACACGCTCAAGTCAAATAACACGTGTACCCATAAATAAGGAATAAGTGATGTACCGTGGGTCGCTGTCTGATCCCCCGACTCACTCTGTGGTGCAACGTCAAAGACCGTTTCCTGGGTCTCCAATGTTGTCGCTTCAGAGTCTTGTTCCTGGCCTTGGCCCATACCTTGGCTCATCCGGTTTGATTGAGGAGTCTCCGCACGTGGCGTACTAGGGACTTGTACAACGCCCTGTAGTTGGGACTGATTTCCCTGGTCCTTAGTGGGATAGGGAAGAACAACACGTGCCTGTGTGAGTCCCACCGACGACTGGGATTGAGAAGTCTCGGAACTCTGTGAGGTTTGCCTCAGGGGGCAATCCTTCTTCCTATGGCCCGGTTGTCGACAATAGAAACATGTCTTCTGGCCTCCTTGAAACGTTCCCTTGAATTTCTTCCCTCCTTGGGACAAAAGGTTTTGGGCTTGAACCCGCTCCTGTGGTCCCTGCCTCTGAGGACAATCCCTCCTCTTATGACCCACTTGGCGACAATGATAACATGGACCCTGCCCCGCTTCGCTGGGAACCCTGAAGTGCCCACTACTTTGGGAGGTTTGCCCTTGGCCTTGGCCTTGATAGCCGCGGCCCTGCCCCGATGATTCTTGTGGGCTCGGTGTCTTTTTCTTTTTCCATGGCCGTTGATGGCCCATGGAACTTAAACTCCTTTGGATGGCTTGAGCCCCTTGGCTCAAATTGGCGCTTGCCTGTGCCAGGTTAGCAGCCATCGTACTCATAGCCTCCATATAGGCCTGTTGGTCCAAAGCCGGTAGTGGTTGGTTGTTCCGTCCACCGCCTAGACGTCCCCTTCCTCTATATGCCATCTACACACATGTCAAATAGCAATAGAGTACTAACTTATTTTCTCATTGTCTCCCTAGTAATGCGTATACCCCTCACTACTAGACAATTATGTCATGAACCATCCCGTTCATTCCCTTTTCCACTCCCAATGTTATGTTTTCTAAACACTAGGGTTAGAATACTTTTCACTATGCACATTCATCATGCATACAATTCATATAGCACATAGCAAGTAAAACACATAACATGTAATGCACATGGAATGCAATGGTCTAAACCCATTTCCCTCAAGCCCTAGGTATATTGTAAACCTAGGCTCTGATACCAAGCTGTGACGCCCCAATCTCCGGGGGTCCTATATTAACCGTTGACCACCCGTCAACCCGCGGAAATACCCATGGATGTCACTCAACCTAACACCACGGTAGTAGCATCCCCTTAACCGGGATCTTAATTCACAATTGTTAACCGGATTCGATTATTCATTTGGGTTCAACCAATATTCAATATACCATGATTTATACTCCATTATAGTCCATTTACATCATTGGAGGGAAAGGAAACGTATATTGAAAATAGGGCGAAGCAGTGTGAAAATCTGAAAATTTTGGAGAGAGTACCGGTACCCAGTACCGGTACTATCAACCCACTGGAAAGGGGGGTACCGGTATCCAGTACCGGTACCATTCAGTACCGGTACCCTGTACCGGTACTGTCAACCCACTGGAAAGAGGGTACCGGTGTCCAGTACCGGTACCATTCCGTACCGGTACCCTGTACCGGTACTGTCAACCCACTGGAAAGAGGGTACCGGTGTCCAGTACCGGTACCATTCCGTACCGGTACCCAGTACCGGTACCATTCAGTACCGGTACTCTCTGCCCAGTTTTGCCATTTTCAACCATTTTTCCTTTCCAATCCATTCAAAACCCTTCCCAACTCATCAAATACATGTTTGACAAGGATTTCCATATAAAACATGGTTTATACAAGTTCTATTACAATTGATTCCATACATTTACATATCAAAATGGAATTCTTTTCAAAAGCTTTTACAAAACAACAATAAAAGCCACAAGTCGGCTTTCTTCAACCTTGGGGCTCGAAATGGGAGCCGTCCGCCGGCGTGAACCCCGCACCTGAAATGTTGTCCCACGAAGGGTGAGCCACGCTCAATAGGATATCCTCCTACAGAGGCTACTCCCCAACCTAAGTGCATATGAAATGCGCACATGCAACAAATCAACAAGCATCAACCAATCTAACAAGAGTATATAATTCAATGTTAGAAAGCTACCATGCTATACTATGTCATGCCATGATATGAGATGGAACTCACTCATGCACCTTGTCCCGAGTCTTCCCCGACTCACACCACACAATGCAAAAGCCAATGTGTATGAACCCGTCTATTGACGGAAAAACCCTCCCAATGATCGTTTGAGATAAAAGTTATGTCTTTATAAAAAAATCAAATCATTGTTTGAGGCTACCCATTGGATGGGTGTTTTTATATAACAAAATCTTGTGTCTTCCTGGGCAACGGATTTTGGAATCGCACCGCCGGCTCCGTGGGCCTATCTACACTTTTTGGACTTGCACCGTAGGAGTGTATGAACCAGTGGTTCCGGGTTTTTCACCCGAAGGAGTGTCTAGCCCTACTTGCTTTACCCGACACAAGTTTTCCTTATGCAATGCAACCGTGCAACTCAGTCGGATCTTCGATCCCGACTTTCCCGAGTTCACATACCAACCACCAAGATTTGGTGTTTGATCCACAACTCATGCACACACCCACACTCATGCCTACGACCCATGAATGCGATGTCAACTCACACCCACACACACCCATGTCTTATGACCATGAATGTGATGTACCCATGAGAATGCAATGTAATGTATCATTGCACCTTATCCACATGTTCAATATGTATGAGTGTCATATGAACAATCACAAGATAAATCCACATATCCATGGTACTTCATATCATAAGCATATAAATACCACAATTCAACACTTTGTCAACATATATCACAAGTATGTGTACATCTACATTTCCTTACACATAACATCCAACAACAAATCCGAAAGCATGTTTTCACAATTCCCATGCAATTTAACACACTTAAATCCATATTGGCATTTAAACAAACACCATGCAAGCATACAATTATATAATCATAATCATGCTCAATTCTCCTCACATTGATCAAGAACTCACATAAGTGACTTCCACTCGATCAACTCAAGATAAAATTTATTCTATCTATTCCTTAATGTTCATATATCATACTTTCTCAAGCTCCTTTATAAAATTTACCCAACAAGTAATTATATACACCCATTTCATACCAACCTTGCTTAGCACATTTGGTACCCATTTCCCACACATGAAATACATTGGTGGTACATTAAACTAGAGAGTGTGATTTAAATCATGCTACCCATTCTCAATACCCATTTCACCCAAATAACCACAATAGGCAAGTGATACATATATATATATATACACCTACCCATTCCATATAACCTTCCTAGGTTGGAAATAAACCTAAGTAGGAAGAAAACCCTACCTCTTGTAGCGTGTAGAATCGCCGTGGGAAGCTCCTAGAACTCAAAGCAAGCTTGAATCCTTCACTTCCAAATTTTCGGCCCTCCAACGTTCGGTGAAAACCGTCGTTTTTGGTACCCACGTGTAGCCCTCGACGCGTAGAGCAACTCTTGTTCTTGGCCCGAATCGATTTGAGCGCTAGAACGGAGTAGATCGTAGAGAGAAGGTGGAGTTTTCTCTCATTTTCCCTCTCTTCTTTTCTCTCGGCTGAAACCGGCTGAATGGTGAAGGAGAAGTCTGATTTTTCAGACTTTAGGCTCCTATTTATGTTTTTAGAATACTTGGCCTACAATTGGCCACACGTCCCTTTTAATTCCGGGTCCGTTTTAATCCCGAAACGATTAAATTTCGCTCCGGTTCAAGTTCGAATTATTTTTATTTCAACTTGCCTCTAATATTTCCCCAAACTTTAAAATTTTATAAAAATTTCGTGCACGGGGTCACCCGAGGCCCGTTCGTCTCGTAAAACGCGAAAAATCTGACTATCTCGGAATTCAACGAAATTTGACGTGGTAACTAGATTTCGCGAGACGAATCCAACGGTGATGTCCGTTTCGTCATCCGAGCTCTAGAAAAATACAGGTTTACAACCTGTACCATAGTGGCAATTTACCATTTTGCCCTTTTTCGCAAAAGTTTAAATTTTCTCGGGTTTTACAGCCCGAACTTTCTTTGGATTAGCCTCAATGCCTCAATTGTTGATTATAAAACCTAGAAATTTTTCTGCGGATACCCCAAAGGCACATTTGGCTAGGTTGAGCTTCATTTGATATTTTTTGAGAATCTAGAAAGATTCTTCAAGGTGCTAGATGTAGAGCTCAGCCTTCAACGATTTCACCAGCAAGTCATCAATGTAAACCTCTATAGACGTCCCGATCTGCTTTTGAAACATGCGGTTTACCAATCACTAGTAAATCTACGTTCTTTAAACCGAATGTCATGACTTGATAACAATATTTCCCCTGCTTGGTTATGAAAGATGTCTTCTCTTGGTCGTTGGGATCCATTATGATCTGATTATACCCCGAGAAAGCATCCATGAAACTGAGCAGTCCATGCCCTGTTGTGGCATCTACGATCAAATTGATCCGAGGTAGTGGAAAACTATTTTGGGACAGGCACGATTCAGGTTGGTAAAGTCAATGTAGAGGCGCTATTTGTCGTTGTTCTTCTTTATAAGGACTACATTGGCCAGCCAGGTCAGGTAATCTACCTCCCTGATAGCTTTGGCATGGAGGAGCTTGGAGACTTCTTCATTTATGGCTTTCTGGCGTTCTAGGACAAAGCTTATTTGCTTCTACTTTATGGGCTTAAAGGTCGGGTTTACGCTGAGCTTATGCGTGATGACCGATGGGTCAATCCCTTGCATGTCTTCTTGCTTCCATGCGAACACCTCAATGTTCTCTTTCAGAAATTGAATAAGGAGGTCTTTGATCTCCTTAAGCAGCCTTGACCCCACATACACTAGGTGCCCTGGGTTCTCATCTAATTGGATTGGCTCCAGTTCTTCTGAAGGCGTGGGCCTTGTCTCCAGTTCGTCCTTCATATTGAGCCCGTCCAACTGTATGGTCTCGTGCTCCTTTTTCTTCATAGATGCCATGTAGCATTCCGCGCTGGTCTTCTTGGATCACCCTAATGCCATTCTCAGTAAGAAATTTTCATAACCAGGTGATAGGCAGAAAGAATAACTCTCATGTCATTAAGGGAAGGCCTTCCCAAGAGGACGTTGTATGCTAAAGGAGCATGTACGACTAGGAATCGTACAGTTGTCATCGACTGGCAGATAGGGTCTCCCATCATGAGAACAAGATAGATTACGCCTAGGGGGAACACCCTTTCCCCCGAGAACTAGAGTAAATGAGTTCTTACTGGCTCGAGCTTATCTCTGTCGATATCCACTTTGTCAAAGGCTGAGGTGAAGATGATATCGGCAGAACTTTCATTGTCAATAAGAACTTGGTGAATAGTTCTGTTGGCAATGATGACTTTTACCACTAAGGGATCATCATGAAGGTGCTCGCAACCTTTCAAATCTGAGTCTGAAAACGTGATGTCCATGTTGACCTGAAGTGTTTTAGACACATACTGTATTTCTGAAACATCTTCAGTTCTGACTCGTACCATGTGGGCCTTTCTGGCTGAGCTGATTTCCCCATCTCCGGCAAATCCTCCTTATATAACCCTGATTTCTCCCATGGGCAGTTGGTGTTGTGGGGGAGCTTCTTACTAAGGTGCAGGAGGTGGGTGAGCTCGGTTCTGATGGTCTTTTGTCACGAAGCAGCGCAACTGTCCCATCTGGATCAAGAATTCAATCTTTTTCTTTAGCTGGATTCAGTCATCAATGAGGTGGTTGTAGTCCCGGTGATACTCGCAGTATTTCATTATGTCCCATTTTGTAGGGTCAACCTTCATCCGAGGTGGCCACCTAAAAAACTGCTCATTTTGTACCTCATAAAACACCTGTGACACCGCAACATTGAGGGGGGTGAACTATCGTGGGGCGTACCTCGGCTACAGCTCCTGAGGTGGAGGGCCTAGGCGATCTCTGATGTCGCCCCTCCTCTTTGGGGAACGATCTATGTCCATTCGTGGAGATCGTTCTCGGCTCTTATCTTTCTTTGTACTTCAGTCTTTTCTCTTCTCTTTTTCTTTATAGGTTGTAGAGCTCCCAACTTTTGAGTGAAGTGCCTCCTCGCCATTGATGTATTTCTCTGCTTTTGCAAGAACCTCCGTCATACTGGCTTGTGGATTTTTGGAGAAGGAGAACATTAGATCTTTTGATTGTACCCCTAACCCGGCAATAAAGGCAGTGAGGGAAAATTTTTAGTCTAGGATATCCACTTTTAAGGACTCCGAGTTAAACCTATGGACGTAGCTTTGTAGCGACTCACTCGGTCCTTATTTTACATTTAGTAAGTGATAGCTCGGCTTTCGATAGATCTGAGCTCCAATGAAGTGTGACACGAACAAAATAAAAATTTCTCTGAATGAGGAAATGGACGATGGGGTCAACTTGTTGAACCAGGCTAAGGCCAAACCCTTCAGGGTGATAGCAAAAACTTGGCATCGCACTAGATCCTGGTAACCATGCAAATCCATTTGGTTCTCGTAGGTATTGAGTTGGTCTATGGGGTCCTTTGTTTTGTCAAAGATCTCCATCTATGGCATTTTGAATTTCTGGGGAAGAGGATAGTGTTGCATTTTAGGAGTGAAAGGGGGCTTCATCTGTTGGACCAAGGCATCCATGGTCATTGGGGTTTTGTCTTTTATAGCCTACTTCATGTGGCTGATTTCCTGCTGGATTTTCTTGAAGCGTTGCTCCTAAAATTCCTCTTTTCTTTCTTGTTGGGGTGGGGGGAGCTCGTTCTCATGAGTCCCGTTTTGTTTTGACTCTATGCCTCCTCGTCATCTCCATTTCTTTAAGCTCGACAGCGGATGTTGCCAACTGATTAGCTGGGCTCGTTCTCCTCCATAATTCCTCTTAAGGGATTAGGGTGTTGATGTTCCCCTCGTGGAGGATAATCCTGGGCTGGTTGCGCCCTCTAAGGGCGCTAAGCGCAAATGAGGTTCAACAACTCCTCATTCTACTGGAGGAGGTGGTTGTTGGCTTGACGGAGGGCTCTGAGTTAATCTTTGTGAAGGGGACCCGCTATCAGTGGGTTGATTTCGAGGTTAGGTAGGGGATTCAGAGGGATTTTCTGCTACCTTCCATTGAAAAATTTTTGTTGGTTTTGCAGAAGTAGAGGGTTCATTTGATTTCTGCTCATGTTGTGCGTAGAAACCATCAATTACTGAAGTTATCAGTAGAATTTTTACAAGAAACAGTCGTTCCCACAGGATGACGCCAACTGATGGTGTGTGCTTTGCAATTGAATAGGATTATAACTCTCAGGAAATCACTAGATGATCCAATCAGAGCTCTAGGCTCTTCAAAATTGAATAAGTGTGATGGAGGATTGCAAATAAAGAGTTTATAGTGGTTCACCAGCTCAGAAGCTCGACTAATTTACTCTCAAGGGAGTCTCTTACTCCTGGGAAAGTTTTTATTGATAAAAGGGAAGAATTACACTGAGTATTTGCTTTTACTAGTTGCTTGTTGTCCATTGTGTGGGATAGTTCTCTTATTTATAGCTTCCCAAAGCCTTGCCTGATTTTCCATGGTGTGTGCTGCGCAATTGAACAGGATTATAACTCTTAGGGAATCACTGGATGATCCTGTCAGAGCTCCTAGGCTCTTCAGAATTGAATAAGTGTGATGTGGGATTACAAATAAGGAGTTTATAGTAGTTTACCAGCTCGGGAGCTCGACTAATCCACTCTCGAGGGAGTCTCTTGCTCTTGGAAAGTTTTTATTGATAAAAGGGAAGAATTACACTGAGTATTTGCTTTTACTAGTTGCTTGTCATCCATTGTGTAGGATAGTTTTCTTATTTATAGCCTCCCAAGGCCTTGCCTGATTTCTTTGCGTGATCTTTATCTTTCGTCTGTAATGGAAGCGTCTGTTATGCAATCTCTGTGGGTGGCGCCCTAGTGGTTGCAGTTCTCTTGCCTGAACGTGCAGTCGCTGCGGTTTATGTGTAACGCCTTGGTGGGCACCAGCTATTATCCTTGTTGTTATCTTGATGACATTGTCGCTGAGGAAAACCAATCTGAGCACCGCTGGCAGCTTGTCATGAGCCGCGTGGTCCAGGCTCGGATGTCCGAGCTGAACAACTGAGCTTGACCTTAGCCATATTTTGGGTATCATCAGTTTTGATATTGGTTCTAGTTTGTGGATTTTTGCATGTTGGGTATGTAATAGTTATGAATTATTATGTATTTTGGGAATTGTAATGAAGGAGTTGGTGTTTAAATGTTGTGAGGTTGAGGGAATTAGGTTGGGGAAGAAGAAGAAACGAAGAATAGTTTTTGTCAGGGTTCTACCGGTAGAAAGTGGTATTCTACTGGTAGAACAATATTCTGTAAGGTGTTCTACCGGTAGGAAGTGATATTCTACTGATAGAACGACCTTCTGTGAGGTGTTCTATCGGTAGGAAGTGATGTTCTACCAGTAGAAACATGAAATTCTCACCGTTTTGTTGTAACGTTTGTAATTCATTGTTCACTCAACCTTAAAACCTTATTTAAACATTTTAATGAGTTAAAATCAATCTTAGTTGATTTTATTTACCTCCAAACACATTACTAACCCTAAGGGTTTGGGTGCACTATAATGAATGGAATAGGGTAATGGGAAGGTATCGGGGTTAAGCCGATTAATCATTTATGCATGTGTAGCATAATAATTGTGTGTTGAGAATGATATTTATATGACTTTTGATGATGTACGTTAGGTTTTGAGGCGATGGCGTCAGCGTCAGAATCACCTAAGATTACACAAGGAGACTGAATCCAGGTTTGGATTTAACCCAAGGTGAGTGTATTGATTCATATTGATTGAAAATGTGATTATGTGTTTATCAGCTATACTTATGTGATATAGCTTAATGATTATTTGGTAAGCTATGAACTGATAAATGGTGATTGTTTGTTACTAGCTATTTATTTGGGAATGGCTAGATTGTGAATCAATGACTTAAGGATTGTGGATGAGTGTTGGGTGTGGTTCCAAATATTTGAATTGATTGTGGATGTTTACCAATATGAGGTTGCCTAGACTATTGGGCGTATATGGTAGCTGTATAATAGCTGAGACTGCTGGGTGTAAACGGTAGCGATGGAATTTCCGAGGCTACTAGGCGAGAATTGTAGCAATATAATTGTCGAGACTCCTACGCGTTCTACCATAAGTGGTTTGCTAATAATCCTTCAAATTCTCCAAGTGAATATTAAATTACAATTAAATAGGCAATTGGAAAGGCAGCTGAAACAAAGTCAATTAGACCCAACAAGTTGTAGAAATAAATGTCTAACTTAAATGTTTGGATAGTAGATATTGAATATTGTAATTTGGATGTTAGATATTGGTTGTTGGGTATTGGATGTTGTGTTGGAACAACAGTCCCAAGATTCGTTGACGGCGTGTATAATTGATTATGAAAATTTATTCGTTTATTAACTCTACAAAGCGGAATTAGAGTTTACCTCTTGAAGCTTGAACAACATGAACAAAGACTGATACAAATCGAACAACAGGCTCGATGAACCTGACGATCTTTTACCATATATCCTTCCATGCCAAAAATTCAAATGCAATGTGGTTTGCAATCCTCAAAATTCTCTCCCTTGCTCTCTTTTTGCCTTTTCTAAACCTTGAAGGTAAAGGTTATGATTGAGAGAACCAAAGAGTGTATTTATTTATAGGCTACAGTAGAGACCTTAAGGAAAAATAAGGGTCGAACTTCCAATGGGCCTAAGAATCATATGTCCAACCCAGAACAAACATCTTATGGTCCATTAATAATAAATTTTCACTAAAAACTTACTATTGATTTCTTGGGCCTTATCTCAAAATTATATTTCGAGCTTCTCATTATTATATGCTTAATAATATCATCATGTTTAAGATTACAGATATCCGTCAGTTAATTAAATTACTGACAATTATATTTAATTTTTTTTTTTTAATCCTTGATATCTTACCACTCAACTTATTTTTCATGTCGAATAATTAAATCCACCTGCAAGGTTTGACATAGACAAAACTTATGAGCTTCCTCAAGAGGATATCATAAAACCATTTAAATACCAGAATGTGATTTCTATTAATAATTAATTTTCACCATACAAATAATGTCATCTCCCAATTCACTGAGTTTGTTGACTCAAATATAAATCTAACTCTTTTATAAATTAAAGTAACAATCATTATATTCACGTGTCAATTAAATATCTCAGGATTAAAAGCTTAAGCAATCATAATAACTATGAGGTATTTATTTTCTTATTTAATCAGTAAAAAGAAAATAACCTCAATAATGGTCATGTCCAATACATAAAGTGTGCTAATGCAACAATCTGAGACATTCAATAGTCTCCTATAGTATAGACAGACCATGCCAGAAGATTGCACTACAATCCTACTGATGATGTGTCTAATTCCATCTAAGATTGTGAACCTTTACTTTACAAGGATTCGAGAATCTAATCTTCTGTGTATAAACTGAACTCTACACATCAGATTATCTACAATGTAAAATAAAGATATACATGCATACCATATACTTAATATAGTACAAATATTTTACCCACACTGATTCTCATTGAAATAGGAAATAAAGAACTTTTATTAAATAATAAACTGAGTTTCATTACAAAAAACAAGTTTTTAGTATATAACTCTATCATGTTAGATACTTAATATGAATTTCGTTTTAAATATGTATGTGAGATATGATTATAAGTATTTTTTTAATATGTTTCGAATATACTCACTAAACGTGTGGTTTGCTCACCCCCAACAGTTATTTGTTTTCAGGTGTACATATTAAGAAAGTAGTTTACTGATCAGTCTAGCTTGATGTAGAGGTCTTGATGCTAGATTGTACTTTATGTGAAGATTCATAATGTACAAGAGTTGTAAAGATACTTAAAAAGGTATGGTGCCCTAATAGTTGTAACGTTATGTTATGTTACATGTTTTTGTCAGGTTTATTATTATGACGGTTGGATTGAGATTTTATTGCTCAGAATTATATTACTTTGAGTTTAATTATGATTTAAGAGTTAACAGGTTGAGATTACTTGATTGGTACTTAAAATTAGCATTTTACTATGCCTTTTTAAGACTAATTGTACTTTGATGGAGTTTAAATGATGTCATTTCAGGTCTTTAAGTGAACAAGGACTCGAAGAACAATAAGTATGACACTTGAGTGTAACACCAGCACATTAGGGAACAGAATTGGGAGGCTTGGAGCACACCAAGAACGTTTTAACGCCAACTCACGTTCGAACGTCCACTTGAACTGTGAGCAGACCTGACTACTAAGAGAAGGCGTGTTGCAGCCAAGAAGGAAGACTCTGAGGCTCTGAGGCACTTGAGTATCACGTTCGAACGCCAACTCACGTTCAAACGTTCACTTGAGTTGATTAAGGACCAGACTACTGCATAGAGTGTGGAAATGAACTTCACAGAAGACCACATGCCACTTGAGTGAGAAGGTCAGACCACATCTGGCGTTCGAACGCCCATACAGCAAAGACAGAAGAAATGTTCGAACGCCAGACAACGTTTGAACGCCCATAAAGCAAAAACAGATACAACGTTTGAACGCCAACTCACGTTCGAACGTTTTCCACAGACTGGCTGCAGAGTAGTTGGTTTTTCACTTGGACTTGGGCGGCATACACTATTCTTTCACCCCTTCTTGTCTCCTCCTCCTTGCCTATAAATACTACCATTGTTGGAGAACTTTAGGGGAGTAGAGAGGTTGATGGAGGCTTAGACTCCCAATCATATTAGCTTACATTTCCTTGTATGAAGTAATTGTTCTAGAGATTAGTTTGGCTTTAGTCCAACATCTCTTAACTTGTTATAAAAGTAGTTTTATGCTTATGCTTTTACTTACATGCATAGAAGAAGATAGCTTACCTTTGGTTGATAATCACCCTCCAAAAGTGACTATCTTTCTTCTACTTTTAATTTGTGTATTATTCACTTCCATTGCTTGAACTTCTTTCTTCCCTTAGAGGAGTGAAACTCTTCCACTTTTCTAGAGCTTCGCCAAAGCCGTGAAGGGTGGAACGTGATTCACTCATTCTTTGTCGAAGATCGGCTCCTTGTTTATTTTGCTTTGCTTTGTGATCCCTCTACTTGGAGGAATGAGCATCACTCACTTTTCTAGCTTTACCAAAGCCATGAAGAGTGAGTAGTTTCTCATTCGCTCTTTAGTAAAACGAGAAGGGCATGTATAAATTATCCGGACGTTATATTTGTGCAATTTCGACTATGCTTAAATGCTTCATATTCCTCATGCTTATTGAATGATTGATTGCATCTAGCAAAACTAAAGTACTTTGTATAACCAAAAGTCATTTCTATAACATAGATAACTCTTATATAGAAAGACTTGTTGGTTCAAGCCAAGTACCCCGACTAAATCTTCATGATTATCCTTCAATCTTCACCATTATTGTGCTTTAATTAAAGAATGGAAACGGAACATTATGGTCATGATTGGATGTCTTGTAGAAACACTTGCTGGTTTGTAGACGGGTTAAGTCTCAGCATAGACAATTCTTGTAAACTTCTAGAAAGATATCGGAATCATGTTCTTAATTCTCTAAATCCACATTTATCTTCCGATTAACCTGTTGTTGACACGGGGGTTAATTGAGTTATCAAGCACAAATGTAACAAACCGGATAAGTAACTACATGTCCAGATCCTTGAACTAAAGAGTGACTTTTTTACATTAGAGCTTATCTCATACTTTGTTTAGAAAATTCTCTTGGAAAGAATCTTATATTCTGTCAAGGAAATCTCACACCTCACACAACTTCAAATCTCAAGGGTTACAATCAATAGGTCTCCACCACTGCTTACCCCAAAACACCAAGAAGAGTTCCCTGAGGATTCGACTCCGGACTCAAACCGGATTATTACTATAGCTTGACCGCCTGCACTTAGGTGTACACATTTCGGATCAAGCCATTACTCACGCCCTAACTTTTTTCCGGGATGAGGTGTGACAATTGAGCTATTGTCAACATGCATAGATAGATTGTATAACGCAGTGACATTGATCAACATGTTATTACAATGGAGCATCTCTTGTTTATAACACCCCATTTAGACAAAAGATACATTTTACCTCATATATCTCTCTCTCCCAATTTAGCAAATGACAATAACAACACATCACATTGATGAGGAGAACCAATTGAGTATAAAACAAAATGTTCATACAGTTTTTTAGCAGAAAAGAACAATTGATTTTTAGACATCATCCTTGTAAATCCAACATATATGCCCGCAACATATTACAACCCAAGTTATGCAACTTAGTGTTACTTTACTTGAATATAACAACTTATTATTATGGGCGTGTTCCTTGCAGTTCTTTTTGATAGACAAAAAAAATACATAGAAATTCATAAAAAAAAATTATTCAAAAACTCTACATATTCGATTTCATATGACCTATTTTATTAGTGCTTAGAAATGCATTCATGAGAAAAGTAAAAATTAGAAATTATTTACTTAAAAGGATAAAAAGGGGGAAAAATGAACACCACTATACTGGTTTCTAAAAATTGGTCATTTTTCACCATAATGCTACTCTAAAATTGGTCATTTTTAAAATTTTCAAAAAAAAATTAATACAAAATATTAATCTTGCCTTGCAATTCTTGTTGAATGATAAAGACAAAAATAAAAAATAAAATAAATTCATAAGAAAACCTTGTTCAAAAAACTTATTTATTTGACTATATATGACCAATTTTATTAGTACTTACACACGAATATGTTTCACAAGAAAAGTAAAAATTATAAATAACACAATATTTTTTATTATTTCAGAATTATTGAATTAAAAAGAGAAAAAATGAAACACCACAATATTATTTTTCAAAAATTGGCCATTCTTTATTTTCCATAGAACATTTGTTGATCAATGACTAATATAACAAAATCTTGACTTTACTATACAATTCGTTTTGATAGGCAGAAAAAAATCACACAAAAATTCATATTAAATCTCATTAAAAAAAGTTATACATTCCACTGTATATGACTTTTTTTGAATACGTTTCATGATAAAAATAAAAAATTAAGAATGACATATTTTGTAATCATTTCGAAATTAAGGAGAAAAAGTGGGAAAAATGAAATACCACCACATTGTTTTGTAAAAAATGGATATTTTTCATTTCCCAAAAAACCATTTATTGACAAATGACAAATATAACAAAATCTTTTTTTTTTTTTTGGAGGAGGAGGGGGAAGGGGGCTTAAACCATTGACTTCAAGAAGATAAAGTCTTCACAAGGTAAGAAGTATAATTGGACCAAAGACTCATTGGTAATATAACAAAAGATTTTTTGGGTGTAGGTACAATTTTTTAGACTTATTTGAGGAAAAGTGTATAGATAAGTTATTTACTCTATTTAGTTCAATTTTAATAAAACATAGTGTTTAGGTACAAAATTCAAATGAAATCAAAACTATTTTACCTAAATACCTTCCCTTAAATTATGCATTATTGATTAACAGTTATATATCTAATCAAATATGTAAAAATTTTATTAGACTCTCTCATTATCTCTTCCCTATTTTCTCTCCATCTCTCTCTTTCCCCATTACTTTCCCCATCTCTCCCCTATTTTCTCTTTATATTTATCATTGATAAATTTTTTTTCAAATATGTAAAAATTTTATTTATTTTTTCATCTCTCTCCCTTATTTTCTCTCTCTCTCTCCCCCTATTTTCTCTAACCATTTCTCTCTCTCTTCCCTATTTTCTCTCTCTATTTATATCAACATTACAACAACACAATTACACTAATTAGCTACAATTGTCATATAATACACAAGACAATTACTCATGCATTCTAATAAACCAAATAGTTACACCAAATAATTACACAAATTTATAACATCAACCCAATTTGTCATTCAGTTGTTTACATAAACTAACAGTTTCATTATTTAGTATCGCGACATCGTTACACCAATCATATATATCAAATTATATACACCAATTTGGTGTATATAATTGGTGTAACATGTCGTGATACTAAATGATGTAACTCTTTAATTTATGTAAATAACAAAATGACAAATTAGGTTGGTGTTGTAATTTCATATAATTGTTTAGTGTAACTGTTTGGTTTTATTAGAACACATGAGTAACTGTTTAGTGTATTATAGGGTAATTGTAACTAATTGGTGTAACTGATTAGTGTAATTGTGTTGTTTAATGTTAATATAAGGAGAGAGAAAATGGAGAGAATAATGAAATAAGGGGAGAGGGAGTGAGAGAGAGAACAAAATAGGGGGAGAGAGATGAAAAAATTAAATCAAATCTTTACATATTTAAAAAAAAATTATTAATATGAGAGAAAGAGAGAGAGAAATAGATAGAGAGAAAATAGAGAAGAGAGTGAAAGAGTAATGGAGAGAGAGAAGGAGAGAGAGTAATAGAATAATAAATACCCTTGTAGTCTTTATTTTTTTTGTTTGGGATACATAGTATTTCCCATTTTTTTTTTAAAAATGCACTTAGAGTTAAATAAGTTTCCTTAATGTAATTTAGCTCAAATAAATCTAAATTTTTGTACCGACTTCCAAATTACCCTATAACAAAATCTTGACCTTGCCTTGCAGTTCGTACAAAAAAATCATGAAAAATCTCATTCAAAAATTTTATATATTTGATAACATGTAACATATTTTATTAGTTCTTTTTTTTTTTTGGTATAATTTCTTAGTACTTCGAAATGCATTTTTTTGAATATATTTTACAAAAAAAGTAAAAAATAGAAATAATAAAACAAATTTTAAATCATTTCGAGATTATTGATTTAAAAGGGGGAAAAGGAAAAAAAATAAAACACCACTATACTTTTCTCTAAAAATGGGTCATTTATCATTTCTATGTCCAAATGCTCCTGAGTTTCGGTTTTGCCGGGTGAACCGGTTAGGTTTCTTGCCCTGAAGCCGGTTGGGCCGACCCTTGCCGGTCGAGTCGATTCAAGACACGGGCACGGTTCCAGAGAAAGATATTTGTACGATTGAAAAACTACTTAAAAAAAAAAAAAGAATAATTACATCTAGACCCCTTAAGGTTTGTCACTTAATCACTCAAATCTTTTAATATTTGAAATATTACATACAAATCTCGATTTGTACGTGCGTAACAATTAGACCCTTATTGTCAAATGTCCATTGGTATATTCGTCAATAAATTACATCCAGACCTTCTGAAGTTTATAGGAGTATAATACTTATACCCTAAATTTAAAATATTATATTTAGATAAAAATACTCCAATCAACTATAGAATATCAAATATTTTAAATTTTACAACAAAAATTCATGTTCTATTGTATCAGTTATTGAAATAAAATCAAAAATAAAAAACCAATTTTTTTCTTAAAAAATCGTAAGTAGTACACAATTATATATTGGAATAAAACTAAAAAATCAAACAAGAGGTCTAAGTTATTCATAATAGAACATGAATTTTATAACCAAAATTCATGTTCTATTATGTCATTTATTGAAATAAAAGTCTATTTTTTTCTTACAAAATCATAATTAATATGTAATTATACTATCTATTGGAATAAAACTAAAAAATCAAATAAATGGTCAAACTATAATAGACACAATATATTCTAATTTTAATCGCCATTGACGAGTCGACAACAAGAGTCCAAGTATATATTTCAAATATTAAGGGGTATGAGTGATTAAGTTACAAGCCTCAACGACTGTGAAGTTAAAAAAAAAAAAAGAGCAACATCAAATATCTCCAGAAGACAAAACCCAAAACCCTACTTGATAAAACCTCTCTCTCTCTCTCTCCAACTCACAGAGTGAATTGTTATATCTGTGCGTCTGTTCATTTCAAAATCGATAATGAAGCTGTTTTAGTGAGCAGAGCATGGTAAATTAAAATGGTGGCTAAGCGAGGTGGTGGCAGTGTGCAACAGAATTCCAAGAAGTCTCACGCCTTCAACTCTTCTGTGAAAGGGAAGGTTAAGAAGAGAAAGAAGCAACAGTTGATATGTGTTGATAATGTTGATCGGATTCGACTTCAGCAAGTGTGGTTAAGTCCAGACGACATTCTGAAGAAGGTGTTCCGAAAGGATGGCCCGCCGCTAGGCGTCGAGTTTGATTCTCTTCCTTCTCAGGCTTTCAAGTTTTGTCGAAAAGGTATTGTACTTTGACTTATACGGTTTACAGTTCCAATTGAAATGGTAATCAAATTTGGGTTTCGGAATTTCAGTTTCTATTTCTGGGTCACAATTCCATGCTGTAAACGCGGCGTTTTAGTTAATTATTTGAACTAATAATATGGTCTGCAAGTCCAATCGAATTCCAAGGATGGATTTCATGATTCCAATCGCAGCATATATACTGAAATGAAAAAGAATCAGTTCAATCTTTGGACTAGTGCTTGTCCAGTCCCATTTCCATAGGCACTAGATTACATGCATAGAAGTATGATCAACGTGACTTCTTTTCTGCTTACTGGGTAGTGTAACTCTTTTGTGTATACATAATTGTTTTTGTTATCTATTTTTTTTTTCTCTCTTTTTGTCTATTTTGGAATTCAGTTTAAATACTTTAGATATCTTTAAATAAAGTTACCCTTAAAATGAATAGAAGAATTAAATAATAAATTGACCATTTTGTTAAACAACCATCAACTCCAAAAACTTAAAGCTATTTGGTTGGGTGTGATTCAATTCAAGTATTTATATTTCAGCACTCATCAAAAGCTTAAGCTATTATTGGGGGTGTAAGTTAAGTATTTATATTTCTAACACATTGAATTTCCAAAAATCAACGTAATGCTGGATATTCCAGCTCGTCTAAAAGTTCCCAATTTCTGAATTCTCTCTCTAATTTGGTGGCAATTCACACAAATTGCTTTTTGGTTCTTCTTTTAAGAATTATGTAGGCCATTTGGAAAAGATAGGTAATTATTTAAAGTCTATAACTGGAGCTGTGGCTTTGGTAACATTCATAAAATTAGTGTTTGTGAACATGTAACAATGATAGAATGAAGGTTGAAAGCCTCTTCTGTTTTTGTGAGCGAATTATCTTCTCCAATTCTCTGATAATTGAAATTCTTTGTTGTATTTTTAGTCCTGTTTCCATTCCCTTTTTCTTTGTCATTTCATCTTTAAATCTAAATAAAATTTTACCACACACTTAATAAACATGCCGCATCTTTCTATCTATCTATCGGTCCATCCATCCACACACATACTCACACACACACAACTATATATATTTGTCTTTGGATTATTCTCTTAAGACAAAAAAAGATTGTTCTCTTAATTATGTTTTGTGGCACATCATGGACAGGTTCCAAAAAATCTCATCGTTCTTGCCAAGAAAAGCAAAGACCTTTCAAAAGGAGAAAGGTAGAAAAAATACAGTTTAGTTGGGATCAAGTAATTTTTTTCATCAAATTTCTCTTGTACATATTATTTTTGTTTTTGTTGCACATTTCTGCATGTTTCTTTTAGGTTTGTGAGCCTACCATCTTGGACTACCAAGTTTGCAATGAGAAGAGTTTTCCCAAGAAGAAACATGGTATCGGGAAAGGCTTGATGAATGCTTCAGTGAAGAAGCATAGTATTGGGAAGGGTTTGATGAGGGGTCCAGTGAAGAAGCATGGTATCGGGAAGGGCTTGATGGGTGTTCCAGCAAAGAAACATGGTGTAGGGAAAGGTTTGATGACAATTTGGCAGGCAACAAACCCTGAAGCTGGGGAATTTCCTACTCGTGTTGAGTTTGGTGACAGGGCGCTTTTCCAAATGTGTACTGCTATATCAACAAAACCAATTGTTCAGAAGAAAAAGAAAAGAGTGCAGCGACGACAACCTGTGGCTGTTAGTTATCTGATTTGCATTTCAAAAGTATTTTGTTTTTGTTGCGATGTTTTCTTGTTGCCGTGGCAGCTATTTGAGCAATATGTTTGCACCAAACCTTCATTCATTGCGAGTAATTCATCTTTAATGACTGCTTTTAGAAAGATCACTAACCACATTTTGCTCTTATATATGCAGAGAAGATTAGTAAACGAGTCACAAGATAAGAGAAAGCCTTTCATTAAGAGTAGAAAGGTAAATATGTTCTGTTTCATCATCTAGAAATTTAAGTTAATAGGTGGAGTACCTTAAGACTTTTCCTGTTATATTTGAAGATGGAATGTCAAAAAATAGAGAAGGCAAAGCCACTACGCGGAGAAAAATGTGAACTTGCTCTTGAAGGACTGAGATGCGAAGAAGAGCTTGATCAATTTGCATTACTAGTCGATGATGAGGAACTCGAGCTGAGAGAATTACAAGCAGGAACGGATCCATTAATGTGCTCGGCTCATTTTGGTACCAATGGATTGCATGGTTGTTCCCTCTGCAAAGGTTAGCTTGGATTTTATGTGCTTCTTTCCCTCATCTCCTTTGGTTGAGAAGATAAATTCTGTGAAGTTCAGAATAATTCTGTTAAATTCTAAATATGTTGATGGAAGTCATGTATTATGCATATACATTTGCTAAAGGTCATACTACTAAGAATTCGTTGTTATTTTCTAGATTTGCTGGCAACGTTTCCTCCAGATTCTGTCACGATGAAGCCACCATTGTGTATGCAACCATGGATTTCCTCTCCTGAGCTTGTCAAGAAAATTTTCAAGGTATGGAGGGCAGGTCATTCTCTTTGGGTCCAGTAGAGTACTTTGGGAAGATACATAAACCCCTTATAAACAAGTTTATGGATTATGATGACCAAATGTCAAATTCTCTAACAGACCTTTGGATTCTTTGTTTAGAAATCACACATACTGTGAACTCCTTGTATAGGAAGAAAGCTTGTCATACTGTTTGTTCAAGTCATTAATTTGGCTAGCAATTTCCCCATGTATTGAGCCTTTTCTGTCAAAATGATCATCAGACTGACTCATAGTTGTCAGTATTTACGATATGCGATACGTACCTACGATACGTCTCAAATCTCGATGCATTACCTGAATGATACGTATCTTCAAGTTCATGCCCAACACCCTTGCTTTCTCTTTGTGAAAGATGATATAGTATTGTATAATGCCATAAATGGAATCTTAAAAAGCTGAAATTTTTTCTGGAAACAAAAAGGTGATTTTACTGTTTTCATGGCCAAAAGGTAATTTTGTTAAGAGCTGGTACTTACCCCCAAACAGAGATTGTTGCTGAAATACCAGATCATTGAAGAAGAATAAACTATATGAGGTATCCGAAATGTTCTCTTGTCCCTCAAGAGAATAAAGGGAGAACGTTCCTGTTCTCTAAGAGTTGAAGTGCTACGACTTTTATAAGATAGCAAAAGAGAACAGGACATTGACATGCTGCTAACCTATAACTTAACATCTCTGTAGCTCATGATCAACAGTAAATGTGGAATACTTACAGAAACATCATCAAAATCAGCGTGCTATTTTTCCTCATCATTTTTGACTACCGACTTATTTGTTTCTACTTCGTAATTCATTGGACTGATTGGATCTTGTGGATGATTTAGATTGTTCTGGGCAGTGAGTAGAGTCATAGTGTTTAACAGTTATTCTGTATTGTTAGATGGCTTTTGTGTGGGATTCAATAACAGAAGTGTGTTATGCCCTCAATAATTTTTTTTCGCTGTTATATTACCTTGCTGAGTCTGGATTGATTTGAATGGACAGGTCTTCCATTTCCTTTGTACTTATGCTGCAAAGATCGTTATATGTTCGTTTACCCTTGACGAGTTTGCCCAAGCATTTCATGACAAGGTTGAGTTCTGGTTCCTAATGCTTCTTGTTGGGATTCTACTTGGTTTGGTCACTTTAATAGCTTCTTGTTGTCCTTTCATCCAAAGTGATCTCGGTTTTGATTTCTTGATTATATTTTTTGTTGCTTATGGCTTTAGGACTCCTTATTACTTGGAAAAGTGCACGTTGCACTTCTGAAACTTCTTTTGTCTGATGTTGAAATGGAGCTCAATAGTGAATTTTCTCCCCACACGAGAAACAATTGGAGGTTTCTTGGGGTACTTCAATCAGTAAGTAACAAGAATAGGTTATTTTATTACCTGAAAAAAAGGTGTCAAAGCTATTAATAAATATCAGGTTGATTGTTATATGGATTGTACTTATTGCTCTTTTCAACTTATTACAGTTGTTAAGAGCGTACTTTTTAAACATCCTAGCCTTAAGAAACAACCTTATTTCTTTTTCTATTTATTATTCCCATTTTTGTTATCTCTAATTCCTAGTGTTGGCTTGTAAATATTTTGTCACACATGAATATAGAGTTTTTGCCATTGGTGTTCATTTGAGGGGAATAAAGGTAGGCCCCAAATTTTTTAGTATGCTTCATCAGACGTGTACCATTAAAACCCTATATCAGATTGTGTAATGGTTTATTTAACAGAAGGAAATAATTGAAAGAAAAGATCCCAAAGTCAAGGTAATTATTGAGGGAGAAAGAGTAGGAGAGAAATAGATAGATAGAGAGCTCTCAATTGGACTGTTCTGATGTTTTTTGGTTTAAATATTTATTACATCTCTATTGAGCCTAAAGAGTACCATCTTCAAAGTGCTTTTAGAAATCTTTGAAGAATCTAATAACCTTGTTTTCTTAAATTCCTTTTCTTGCCTCAAATTCTCTCCCAACTCTCTCATTTAAGCAGGTGGTGTGTGGTGTGGTTCTTTGAGAAGAGTTGCTTGGAGATTTGAGAGAACCATACGAGATAAATTGAGTACTACTGATATGGAATTTTGTTTAGCTTTGACCGTTTGACATAGTCTTTTCCTGATGGCAGTAAAAATGTTAAATAATTGCTTTGTCTATTGGACATTGCCTTTGCAGTTTGAAGCCTTCTGGTGTAGGCTTTAAGTGGGCATTCTAAGCATAAAATCTGCTCCAGTTATTCTTCTTCGTTAGGTATTTAGAGCCAGGAGTGGTGGGGTAATTTAAATAGTTTTTGGGCTTGGATTGTAGTTAGGTCCATTTGTCTTCGTTTTAGTCGTCCTATTAGATCATTTAGGTAAATTTTAGTAGGCTTGTAAAAAAAATACAGAAATCGAAGAACTTTACCTCATAGTCATTGAAGCAGATCGAAGCCGCTACCAGGCTTTCGCTATTTGGGTGTGACTGTGGAGTTGTGCATAGAGAGAGAGAGAGAGGGGCTGTGGAGCCATGGAGCAGTGGAGGCGAGTTCGTGATTTAGGGATTTGGGTGGAGTGCAGCTGGCTGTGGTCTGTGGACTGTGGAGGCGCAGAGAAGACCGAAGAGATGAAGACATTAGAAATTTAATATTTATATTTTAATATTTAATATTTATAAGTAATAATATAATTTATAATTTAATAGGGGTCAAAATCAAATTGGTTTTTTAAATTTTTTTAAATATTTAATATTTATATGTAATAATATAATTTCTATTTTATATAAAATTATTTTTTAATAAAAGTCGGACTTGGAGTCGGAGTGTTTTCGGAAAGGATTTCATGCTTGGATTCGAACTTCGACTTCAACTACGACTCCGATCGGACATTGACATTTTACTCTCTGACTCCGCCGTCGGAGTCGGTGTGGAGTCAGAATCGGAGTCGGTATCAAATTTTAGGATAGTTGAACCCCCCTAACCACACCACCACCGACGGCAAGCTGGACATTCAGCTCTTTCAGCAGTATTTGGTTTACAAGAACTACTAATGCAGGCGGATTTAAACTCATGACCACCGGAGGAGGGCGGGACCTTCACCCTCTACTGAAGCCAACTAGGCTACCACCCCGGTGATTGGGCTCATTCTCTAATAGCTTAAAGTTGTTGGTAGCTATTAGAGAATGAGCCCAACGATGCATATCAAACTTCAACATACATTATATGCGAGACATTTTACCCTTTCTGTTGTTCATTTGTGTTTTGTGTTTTCATAGTTCTCTATGTATTTGACGTATTTAGAAATATGCTTAGGCGTGAAAACTGTCTAGACTGTTAAAGAACTTTTTCCCTTCTTCTCATGTTTTGATTTGGCAGGTTGAACATCAAGAGTTTGTTCTGAAGTTTTGGCAAAAAGCGCTGAACCCTTTGACTTGGATAGAAATATTGTATCAAGTATTGATTGCTGCTGGTTTTGGTTCAAAACATGGTACATTACCTAGGGAACCTCCCAACAAGGTATCCAAATTCAGACAACTCTGCATTCTTGCTTTCTTGATGCTATGATGTTAACTAGTACTCCTTCTTATGTCTGTAGATCTTTATCACTCTCCGACATCCATACAATTGTTGCGAAGCAGAAACACTTCTAAAGTGGAGTCATGCCCATGTTGGACACTGAACTTGACATTTCTGGTCACCTCTTGACCAGTGTTGGATGTTTCCATAATTTCAGATACTGATCGATGGTCCTTAGACATTGGAAACAGTTATCTCTAGTAGGGAAGGAAAATATCCGGGTCTATTGAAAAATAAGGTCTAAATAAAATGTATCAAGAGCTTTGATTAAAAAACAGAGAATAGGCACAGGAAAGTTTGGAAATGTACAGAAAACGTTTCCACAATCAAAAGACAACACTTGACCTGGTTTGGTCGGACATTAAGGCCTAAATCCATGGGCAATCCAACAAGAAGCAGTTCACTAACAATGTGAAAACAAATAACAATTAGAGTGGTTTAGATATTCATCTTTGATTTCACCTGTCTTTGGCAATGCTCCCAGTGACCTCGACTCTACCTGTACATACTTTTACAATGCATTTGCCACAAATACAACCTGTTTTAGTTGAAACAGTTGGGGTGGGAGGGGAAAGGAGTTAGCACTATACCTAATCATGTTACTGTTAAAAAAGCAATATACAAATTCGCTCACACAATGCAGATTGTCATAATTATGTGTACATACATAGCATTCAATTATGTGTATGCATATATGTGGACTGCTGGTTCTTATTAAGATTTTACCATGTCAAGTTGTCTGCATCGTGTCATGTCATGTTCTCGTCCATGCTAAATAACTCTTTGATGCATAGTGTGCTTGCTAGAGAAAGGGCAAACTGGAATTTCTTAATGTTGCCCTTTTGGTACATGCTGTTATCTAGTTTGTTTTTTTTCCTGCATTTTTGGAAAAATGAAACTATACTGTTTTGGAAGCTGCACTGTACAAGATGTTATTAAGATTCTAAATATGGTTAATCATGTAAAAAGCATTGATTTTTGACTCGACATATTTTGTTTAGGTTGAGCCATTTGATCTGCAGGATCCTCACTTTTAATTCTCCTAAATAACTTGCCATTCTGTTGCTTGCAATTTGTTATTTTTGATGTGAAACATGGACGGAAAGAAAGCTAATCAAAGAATTACGAAGGATTTTTTTGCTGGTTTTGAATCTCTTGTTTGATTGTTTTGGACAGAAAGCATTACATTTTTTTCTTGGAATGTGAATATTACTGCTACAATGCAGGAAAAAAGTTTGTATTAGAGGCTTCCATATGGCTATGGCCACTTAAAAGGCAAAAACAATGAATTTTGTGTCCTTAAATAAACATTTACAAAATGCCATGTCTTGTGTCCAGACTCAAGATTTGGAAAGTAATTTTTCCGTCAATGTTACTTTTATTGGGGGTGTGAAACTTGAGTTAACACCTAGTGTTTGACCATTTGAATCCTCCTCTTGCAGTAAAAAGTGAAATGTGGCCTATGAACTGGCTGAAAACTAATTAAATGCTTTTAAGATGGGAGAAGAGTTTTTAAAATTCAAAATTGCAACTGAAGTTCAGTGTTGACTAGATATTACTTTTGGTTCACTTTTGTCATTCTGTAATTGGTTTAAAAAAAAATCTCTATATAAGCAATTAAGTTATTTATTGACCACTCATTTGATTATGCAACCTAGCCTTCACAATCTTCATAGCAAAATGAGCCAAACATGTCAAAAACTTAGTTAAATATGTCTGCAAGATGTTCAAAGTGTGTGCAAAAGTTCATAATCATTTAACTATAAGCCTATAGTAATTGATAGGACAAGAAAATAATAGGTGTGCCATTTAGATATACCTAAAAATTAATTGGAATATATATAAGTAATATGTTCTTAAAAAAAAAACCCAGAGTGGGACGCCCCCCCCGGGGGGGATCTCCTCTGCCAGTGGGAGAGTATGTCAATTAGGATCATTAGAGTGGCTGCAAAAATATTCCATGTGCTTTATTTTTATGTTCTAATGAAATGGTTTCTTTTGTTCTCACTCAGAGTTTTTCTTATCCTTCTTTGATAGGAAGTCAACCTTATGGTGAAGTATGGCTTAAGCCCTCATACTTTGAAGGGTCAATTGTTCAGTATTTTGTTAATGCAAGGAAATAACGGGTTGAAAGTTTCTGAGTTGGCACAGTCTTCAGCAGTAAGTGAATATAATGTAGAATGCACTACAAGAAAGATTATATGATTACGCTGCCAGTACTGTCCTCTCCATCATTTTCATCATCTTCATCCTCATTGGATCTATTTAATTTTTGTCAATCATTGACATTTCACCTTCTTTGGTGGCGGGTGTTTGCTTTGTTTTGTAGGTTCTTGAATTGAATCTAGCAGCTAAAGCGCATGAGTTAGAACTCTTAATAAGCTCAACACTCTTGGGTGACATTACGTTATTTGAAAAGATATCATCTTCTGCATATCGTATTCGTATAAATTCTGTCAAGAAGGAATCTGAGGATTTTCAATCAGATTCTGAAGATTTTGGAAGTGTTGATGATGACTCTAAGGACGTTAGCGGATGCAGCAACGCTGATGATTCTGAGTATGATTCAGGAACTTCCATTAAAAATAAACTTGAGCACAGAAACTCCCGTGAAGGTAGAAATAACATGTTGACCGTTTACAACGAAATAGATGAAAGCAATCCAGGAGAAGCATGGTTGCTCGGACTCGTGGAAGGTGAATATTCTGATTTAAGCATCGATGAGAAGCTGGAAGCCTTGGTGGCTTTGCTTGAACTTCTTAGTGCTGGGTCTAGTATCAGAATGGAGGTAATCCGTCTCATTGCTGTATGGTATATATCTTGAAAGCTTTATTTTATATTCCTTTTCTGGTGAATTAGGCTTCTTAAATATTAGAGCTGCTTCTACTAATTTATCCTAAGTAGCATTCTTGACTGCCTAATTATTCTTGCTTTTGCCTTGTTTCATGAAATTATTTGGATTTCAATTGGGTAAAGAGATGACACGATGGTCACTACCTTAATTAAGGAAGAAATTCCATTGGAAATGGTGTTTTTATCCCTTGCTAATCAGGAAGCCTTTTTCAGCAGTGTTATCAGAACCGGACTGGACCAGTCGGTTGGACCTGTTGAAACGTGAACCGGGACCTAAGATGTCTGGTTCTTTAGTTAGACTGTCTAAGGAATCAAATCGTGGGGTAATTGTAAAACCAGCCGGTTTTGGACAAGAACTGTGAACTGGGCGGGTTTGGTGCACCTGACGGTTGGGAATTTTGTCCTAAATCTGTAAATCAATTTGCAGTTTAGGGCCTTCAGGGTGTTCAGCGACCACTCAGACGACCACATCAGGCGATGAACAGCAGCTCAGACGACCACTCTGCTCGAAGCTCAGGTGACCTTCTCCATTTAGCAGTTCAAGCCACCTTTTCTACTTCGTAGTTCAGGTGACAGTTTCAGGGGGAGAGAGACAGAGGGAGGGAGAGAAGATGGAGATCTGTCTTTGGTGGAGTTTTAGAGGGAGAGAGGCGGTGGAGTTTCAGAGGGAGAGAGACAGAATGACAGTGGAGTGGGAAGAGAGAGATCTGTCTTTTGTCTTTGGAATGCTAGGTTAAGTTGAAAAATAATCCTAGCTGTTCATCTTGGGTGGGTGTGAAATCAATAGATGGATGAAATTACAAGACTAAAAGCAAAATTTAAAATTGAAATAAATGGAACTTATAATGTTAATTTTATGGCAAATTATATGCATTGTGAACATATTTTATAGTTAAATTATTATATATTATATACTTTTTATTTTTTATTATACGACCGGTCCGACTAGTTGAACTAGTGAACCAATGACCTGGTGGTCCCTCTACCGGTTCGATGTTCGGTCTAGTTTTGATAACTATGCTTGTCATGTCAGTGTATGATAAATGTCCATGGGAGTTTGGTGATTACTTCTAAGTCTTTCTCATGGGAATTAATCAAGGCATTATATGAAAGGGCTTTTTTGGTCATTTGATTTACAAGCAATGGTACTATGGTAGTATTATAAGGATAAACTTATTTTCTCCTAATTGTCTGTCTTAAAGGAATGTTCATTGTTCCGATACTTTAATTTTCATCGTTTTCTATTTTCTTAAATTTTGGCATTGAGTTTAACGGTTGCTTGCTTGGGCTGGTAGATCAGTAGATTATATTTGTAGTAAATTTGTGTTTTCAGAAATGATTTCTTTTTGTAACTTGTCTACCTTTGACGATTTTTTAATTTTTTTTTTTTTACCTTTTGAGATTGATGATATTATTGTTTCCTATCGAAACTCTAAAGAAGAAAAGAGTCCTACATAACCACCCAGACCCTAGCTTGGGCGGCTTCGGGTGGACTCCAAGAGGCTTATTCTGTACTCCATCATCGTAGGATCAAATTCCCCTGACCAGCAAAAAAAAACGAAAGGAAAAAGAAAAAAAGAAAATGAGTCCTATATCTTGTCTTGTTTTTATACGATTTGATTGCTTAAGAAAGTTTGATGTGTCCATTAATAGGGAATTGGAAGAGCTTAATTGATGGAAATGATTGATGGTTTTTCTATTTTCATTTCGTGTATTATTCTACTTTGTATCCATTTTTTCTACTAAACATCGTACTCTATTCTTATGTTTACAAACCTTGAATTTGTTGTATAACTCTGGAAATTAGAGTGTTGTCTTGTATCATGAGGTGACAAGATTGAAGTACTTGTTGCAATATAATAATTTTTCCTTCACTTGCTTTCAATCATGGTTTCAGGTGTCGAATTACCCATCTAAATTTCGCTAATCTATCATAACACCCCTAACTTCTGTGGAGTATTAGTTTCAACTGGCGAGACATTGTGATGTAGATTAGGAAGGGAAAGAATTAGGGATGAGAAGAGAAAAAGAAGGGGATGAGAAAAAAGAAAGAACTTGGGGAAGAAGTAATATTAATATTCAATAATAATTAAAGTCTACCAAAAATAAATACTATATATATATATATATATATATATATATATATATATGGGGAGTACAACAAACAACTAAGTCCCAAGAAGTAAAATGACAAATAACTTCTAATCCTTACGTTTACGCCTATTATAATGAAATACAATCTGATTCCTATCATTTTACCTCGGCTGAAAATAACTCGCCTTCGGAGGGATACGGTGGTGATAATGCTCTAGAAGATCAGGGTAAAGTCGACAAAACTCTCCCTCAGTAATCCATGAAGCATCAATCTCAGGATGGTCTCTCCACCGAACAAGATAACGACGATACCCTCTATCCGATGAGCTAACAATCTGATCTTCAAGTACATCTGATGGTCTCTCCACCGAACAAGATAACGACGATACCCTCCATCCGATGAGCTAACAATCTGATCCTCAAGTACATCTGTAGGGCATGTAGCTGTGGTGGAAAGGGTGGAAGAACCGGAACTGTAGTTGATGCTGACGACGAAGCGACTCCATCTGTAGGAGCACCTGTTGGCAACATGGGAGGCTCAAAAGTATTATGAATCTATGATAAGGAAACAAGTCCTCCACATTGAAAATAGGACTAATACTCATATTCGAAGGTAAGTCAAGGTGATATGCAATTATGCATTAGGTCCAAGCTTACTAAGAATACAAAAAAGGCCGGTGGCTCGAGCATGTAATTTTTTTAAGGAATTTTTAGGATAACGTTCAGGACGCACACAAACCATGACATAATCTCTCATAGTAAATTCTTTATTCCTACGATGAACATTAACAACCAATTTATAATTCTCATTACTTTATGTAATTTTTTGTCTTATGTCAGCATGCAATTCACGAATATGCTAGGCAAAAGCTTCGGTGGAGTTTGAAGGGCGGGAGTTAGGAGGTAAAGGTAGTAAGTCAATAGGCTGTCTAGGGGAATAGCCATAAACAATTTCAAAAAGGGATTTACTAGTTGACATAGAATGGAATCATGTCTACGTTCTGTTTTAAGTAATCTTAAGACAAAATTCATACTAAGGTCTCTCCATGTTGTGTGTGGAATTGGTAATGGCGTGTACAACCCTATGTTTTATTTATTAGCCCTTGTTAATCGACAAGTGCGACACTATCCTAATAATGTCACGCCTCAAAGTGGGCCAATAAAACCTATCATCAGTAAGTGCAAATATCTTATCCCTACCAAAGTGTCCTGGTAGACATCACGTATGTAATTCCCATATCAGGAAATCCTTGAGTGAAGTACGGAGAATACATAGCCGCGACCCTCTAAACAAGTAACCATCTCTAAGGAGGAAGTCAATGTACTCATGATGGTTCTTAGCCTGAACATCCTGAAAAATGATACCAAAGTCAGAATGAGATGCATACTCATCTCTAATCCTATCAAATTTGATCACATGGACACTCGTTTGTAAAACAACAACTACACGGCTCAGAGCGTTCTCAGACTTGTTTTTTATGCCTGCTTGGTGGTGAAGAACAAAAGTATACTCCTGAAGGAACTCAACCTACCTAACGTGCCTAGGACTCAACATTCTTTGAGAGTGAAGGTGTACTTCAATGCTTGATGATCAGAATACACCACAAACTCATATGGCAATAGATAATACTTCCAATGGCGGAGAGCTTACACAACAGCGTAGAACTCTTTATCATAGGTAGAGTATCTCTGTTTAGTTTCATTGAGTTTTTCGCTTAAGCAAGCAATAAGATGACCCTCTTGACTCAAAATTCCAAATTTCTCTATACCAGATGCATCACAGGCAATCTTAAATACATTTGAAAAGTCTGGGTGTTGTAAGACGGGTGCCTCTGTCATCTTGTGCTTAATTTCTTGAAAGTCTCTTGTCGCAGCTAGAGTCCATTGAAACTCCCATTTTTTCATGCACTCTGATGAGAGTCATAATGAAACTAAACCCCTTAATAAATCGTCTATAGAGGGTGGCCAAGCCATGAAAATTTCGAACCTTCGAAATTGTTCTTGGCTCTGACCACTTCTTAATAGCACTAATTTCTCTGGGTCAACTGCAATGCCATGTGCAGAAATAACAAATTCAAGGAAAAACACTTGAGTTTGCATAAATGAGCACTTTTTAAGGTTCGTATAGAATTTTTCAACACTAATGTTTGCAAAACCAGACGAAGATGATCCAAGTGCTCTTCTTTAGATCAACTATAGATCAGGATGTCATCAAAATAGACCACCACAAATTTTCCTAGAAAATGAAGCACTATGTGAGTCATAACCCTCATAAATGTGCTTTAATGACAACCCAAAAGGCATGACTAACTACTCATAAAGTCCATCTTGGGTTTTAAAGGCGATTTTCTATTCATCTCCTGGTCTAATTCAGATTTGATGATAACTACTACACAAATCAATTTTGGAGAACCAAAGGAAACCAGCCAAAAGGTCAAACATATCCTCAAGTTTCAGTATAGGAAATTTTGTTAATGGCATGGCTATCAACACATATTCTCCAAGAGCCATCTTTCTTAGGGGTCAACAAAGCAGGGACAACACATGGACTAAGACTATGACGAATAGATCCTTTTTGCAAAAGTCCATCTACTGGCTTTTGTAGTTCAGCACGGTCAGTGGGATTCATACGATAATGGGGAAGGTTAGGCAATTGAGACCCTAAAACTAAGTCAATGGCATGCTGAACATCTCTCATAGGTGGCAACTCATCAAGTAGTGCCTCAGGGATCACATCGTGGAACTCTCTCAATAGATTATCAACCTCTGGCAGAAGATCGTCCTTGGATTCTAAAGGACCCTAGAAAACTTCTTTGACAACTAGAATTACCACTATATCAGACTTTTTTCTCTCTTTTTCAAACTCCCGATCAAGATGTGAAGATTTTTCTTGTGAGATGTTTGGAAAGATGACCTCTGCATTGGATTATTACATTTTGAGGATTTTGCAGGTTTTAACTTGATAGTTTTCCTATTGTGCTTAAAAACATAGGTATTCTCCTTCCTATAGTTTGTTACATTTAGATAAAAAAGCCATGGGCGACGTAACAAGACATGAGCGACACTCATGAATAGACATCGCACCATATATGATCTGAGTAGTCACTCATCTAAATAGGCACCAAACACCTCTGTGAGGCTGGTAAGGAGGTCTTATCAACCCAAACAACCTTGTGAGATTGCGTGTGTGGCTCAGGCTTAAGCTACAACTGAGCTACAACCAACTTAGAGATAACATTTGATGAACTTCTCCTATCAATGACAACCTTGCAAACTTTACCCCCACATCGGACTAGAGTATGGAAAATGCTAGTTCATTTCCATGCATATATGCCTGTAAGGGTGGATATGATGCATCTCTGACATTGACACGGGTCTCGTCGTTCTGCCATTCTTCCTCACCTTCCTCTAGTAACTCTAGGGGGTCCTCATCTAAAGGATCAACTACTTGGTCAACATCTTCTGTTATATGACTCTTGCCATGACAACAGTGACATTCTGTGGAAGAACTATCCTGGCGAGAACCCTTGGGTGTAGAGTTTCGACCCCTAGTGACATTACCTCTCGAGTTGGGGTTAGTGCTACTCCTGGATATGACAGGCCTTGACTGGGTGACGCCTCGAGACCTCTCAAATGGGACTGACCTCAATGGTTGAGACTCTCCGGTTTGAGAAGGCATGCACCGCTAAAGGGTGGCCTAAGGTATTTCTCAATCTCTAAGGCCTTGTAATATGCTTCCTTAATCGTTTCAGGAGAGTGCAAGTTAATCTTTCTCTTAGTCTCAGATCTCAAGCCATTAATGAATTTTATAACTGTTACTCAAGGCTCTTCCTTTATGTCACATCTCATAAAGAGCTCCTCAAATTGAGCTAGGTAATCAGTCACACTCAAGGTCAATTGGCGCAAGTTCATCCACTTGTCCAAGAGTTGGCGCATATAGTAACTAGGGAGATATTTATCTCTTAATCTTTGTTTCATCTCAGCTCGTCCCTCTAAGCCCTCTTGTTCTTGTTGGACTTCCTGCCAATATCTTTTAGTCGAACCAACGAGTTTCATTTTGGCAAAACGAACCCGATGGTCGTCAGACATATCATACCAATCAAAATAGTCATTCATTTCATCTAACCAATCTAAGAAAAAAATAGGATCTAACCTACCATTAAAAGTAGGAGCATCCACTTTAACTCTCTTTGTGATATCTCTAGACTCTTCACGGACATGCCTATGTCGAGCATTATGGTAATGCGGAGGGGGAGGCCAGTGGTGTCTGACACGTGGTCGTAAGGGCTCACGATAACCCTCCAGATCACCCTCTTCTGAATAGTCAGACATGACTACCTCAGTTTGATCCTCCTGGAAATTCCTACGACCTGTTTCGCCTGAAAAAGAAATTAGGTGGTGGCCTCCTATCTGGACATTGAACTCGACTCTCTTGAGCCGCATGCGGAGTGGATAAGACACCTTGACATGAGTCAGTAGGATCTATCGGGATAGGCAGGTGCTCAACATGGTGTGCTAGTCTAAACTTAGGTGAAATGGTGACTCACCTTGGTCATACTCTATTGGACGTATCTCAACAAACTTAGTCAATTGGGTTAGTTGAGTGGTAAATTGAGAAAGTTGTTGCTCCATTCCTTTAACTCCCTCACGTAATAAGTCGATTGAATGTTTAGTGTCGGTCATGTAAATGGTGAGGGACTCAAATTTTTGTTCCAATGCAATATGGGACTTTGAAAGCTCACGAAGGGTCATAGTGAGTGTGATGTAGAATTTGGGCTCAATGTGGAGTGCCAACTAGACTAAAAATTAAACTAAATAATAAAAATTATAAATCAATATAGTGCCAACACACAAGAACAAGCATATTGTGAATAGATTCAAATAAACGTGAGATAAGCAACAATAGGTTTAATAAGGAATTGGGCAAGCTAAGTTATGAATATAGTGCATGGGGAAAGCAAACAAAGAAAGTTTGGGTCATAATGGTTTTTTTTTTTTGACTTACCAACAAATATAAATACTAGTCACAAATTCTCAACGAAGAGAACTCGTACCTGGTGGCATATACAATTCTAAGAGGATGCTTTGACAATTTAGATGATGATTTTGTAATTTTTGAATCTTTATGGGGGTGTTTCTGCAATTTTTGGAACTTTTGGGGTGATGCTTCTACAAATTTATGTATATGTTGGGGATTTTCTGCAATTCTGTAACTTCTGGATGAGTTTTTTGCAATTTTTGGAATTTTTGGGGTGATGTTTTTGCAATTTTTTGAATCTTTTGGGGGATGATTTTGCAATTCTGCAACTTCTGATGGATGATTCTGTAACTTCTGAAATTTGTGGGATGATTTTGCAATTTTCTAGAACTATGGGGAATTTGTAATTTCTAAAACTTTCGGTACAAATCTATTAACTTTTGGAATTTTTTTTAGTTAATTAGGCTAGGGTCCCTCCTTTGGTGTGAACCAATTTTAGTCCTACCGATTTTTTAGTATAAAAAAGGGTCCTCCGTTTTTTTAAACATTGTATGAGGTCTCTACGTTGGTGCAAACATGTAGGAATTGGGTAGTTAGTGTGTTTTCATTATCTATTTTACCCCCATCACATGATTTCAGTCTCAAATACAGTTGGTTTCTTTTTTTTTTTTTTTTTTGCATTTGTTATTGAGTTTTTTTGGGATTCCGTCTATCTTTTTTGAATTTCAAATTCGACAACCTAGCAGTTTGGAATATACTCGATCGCATATTAATCGTTGATTTGGTAGGTTCAGAAAGTAGATACACAATCAATTTAGACATTATGATGTTTTAGTGTACCTGTCTGACGATCTGTGTTTATGGATAAGAAGGTACATTAATGATCTGTGTTTTAGTGTACTTGTTTAACGATTTGTGTTTATGGAGAAGAAGGTATATTAACGATCTGTGTTTTAGTTTACCTGTCTAACAATCTGTGTTTTAGTGTACCTGTTTGATGATTATTGCATACCTGTTATTTTTTATATTTTTTTATTACGTACCTGTTATTTTTTTGGCTCGAAAGGATATATATATATATATATATATTTTTAATTACATACCTATTTTTTTTTAGTATACATGTCTTACGATTTATGTTTATAGAGAAAAATGTGCATTATGATGACGTAGCTTTTTAGAATAGGTGTTTAAATTAGGTGATGACATTGTCGTTATTTTTTGCAATTATAAAGGGCGTTAGTTATGTCCATTACTTTGACTTTTCAAGAGGAACTTAATCCAAAAGAAAATTAGTGAGTGAATTTTTTTTGGAATCCTATTGGGCCTAGGGACTGGCCTCCAAATCTCTTTTTTTTTTTGTTGTTTTTTCGGGAGTGGACTGGCTACTGTTGGGGCAAAGACAGTGTTGGGTCTAGGATTTGGAAGGGTTCTGGATTGATTTTGGACTGATAGGTTACAGGTTGGGTAACTAAGGATCAAGGGTCAGTTGAAATTTGGATTGGGCTTGATTTGGGTTAAAAGGCTGGGTCAACTAAATAAGGGAGATGACTTGGTTATTTGGACTGGGCTTGATTTGGGTTAAAAGGTTGGATCAAGGTTTTAAAACAAAAAGGGTCGGGGTTGAGATAAAGAGATTGGGTAGGGTTTAGAACAAACCCTTCAAACTTGGCAGTAGGTCTTCTTCTCCACGAGCAACTGTGCACCGTTTGAAGCTGTCGTTCCAAACAAAACCCTAGCTTCTTTAAGTGACATATGGAAGTAGCACAATCGTGGCAGTAAGAGAAGAGTGACAAAGTCGACCGGTAACGATCAACGACGAAGAAGTGACTTGATCTGATTGTCTTCTTCGTGACCAACATTGTTTCAATTTTTTTTTTTTGAATTTTTGGTGGAAGTTGGGTTTAATATGACTAGATAGTGATGTGCAAGCTTAGGTTTGGAATCTAAATTTTTCAAGGAAGATGGTGAGGAATTGTAGGTGGTGGCGATGAACAGTGGCGGCGAGAAGAGTGATGATGTTGGTGGTGTGATGGACAATTGTAAACAGATGGTTTGTGCAATAGTGGATGTCATACAATTACACAACACACACACAAACTGAAGATTCACTTTGGATTTTATCAGTTTTGCAAACTTGACAAAATTGTTAGAAATGTAAATTATTGATAGTTGGCTTTATTTAAATTTTGGTATGACAATCAAATACGAAGCATGATGCAATAATCAGGTTTTTTTTTTTTATGGGATAGGTAAATTCAACAATTATTATATGCATGATGGTATATTCTTGATTTTGCCTGTATATACATTGTATTTTATTTTATGGAAAAACTTAGGCATGTATATTATTGAATTTGTTTGTAATTTTTTTACGAGTAACATAGTGCCTTTAGGCACGAGCAATTACTAGTATATATATAGGGGAGTTCAAACCCTAAAACAAATAAATAGTTAAAATGATAACTAAGTCCCAAGAAGTAAAATGACAAATAACTCATAATCCTTACGTTTGCGCCTGCTAGAACGAAATACAATCCGATTCCTATCACATTGTGAGGAAGTAGGACAAGAAAGAATAGAGAGGAGAAGAAGTTGTGGCTGTTTCAACCATGTATGCACCCTGTGTCCGTGGGGTGCTGCATAGAGACTCATGCTAAGCCAAAAAATGGTTTCTCCTATTGAAGGGAAAATGAAATGTTTATGGTATGTATGGTAGAAGGGATAGAAAATAGGAGGTATGAAAAAATATAAGGGATGAGTTTTCCACTCTCAAAGGAAGAAAATATATTTTCTCTCCTCTTTGATTGGTAGGAAGGATAGAAAAGTGGGGTAGATGTATTTTATATTATTTTATTTGATATGAAAAAGAAAATCATAAAGTAATATTATATATTGAATACCGTAACTACCCTTAAGTTAGTAAAAAGAAAATAGCATGTGGATCCCACCATGGCTTAATTGTCCGTTGGAGATAAGAGTATCATGGACCCCACATGAATTTCTTTTTCAAACCATGGTCAACAAGCAACCACCGGGAGGGTAAAATAATAAATTTACCAGTTGTAATGATTAGTTCACTTTCTCTCTCCAATTTTCCACCCGAAATCGGACGGATTAGATTTGGTGGGGGGAAGGTATGCACTTTCCGTTTCCTTTTCTTTTCTTTCCTTTCCTTTCCATTTTCTCTTTTCAACCAAACAAAGGAAAACACCACTTTTCTCTCCTCTTTTCCATCTACCCATTTTCCATCTAACCATTTTCCATCCACCCATTTTCCTTCATACCAAACAGTGGCTTAGTTTAGCTACACAGATAGCAACATCGTTAACTTAGATTGGGTGTGCCTGACAAATGGCAAAAGGATAATGAGATTTGATTGAAATTGGATATGAAGATAAAAGGTTGAAACCAAGAAGATGAAACAAAGACAAAGGACAATTGAGATGACAAAGGCTCAAAGGAACCAATTAAAGAAAACCAAGAAGGATGCAAAAGCTCTTCATTTGATTCAACAAGGAGTAACACATATCATTTTTTAAAGAATTATCAATGCAACAAAGTCAAAGGTATCATGTGACACTTTACAAGATGAGTATTGTGGTACTACGAAGGTAAGAGCCGTGAAACTACAATCTTTGAGAAAATATTTTGAGAATAGTAGAATGAAAGAGAACGAATCCTTAAATGATTTCTTTTCTAGACTTATGGAGGTTGTAAATCAAAGAAAAACTTATGGAGATCAAATTTCGGACTTAAGAATTGTTGAGAAAATTTTGATTAGTTTGTCGAAAAAATATGATTCTATCGTTTCCTTCATCGAAGAAACCAAAAATATTTCTTCTTTGTGTTCAAGATTTATTGGGTTCTATTAAAGCATTTGAGCAAAAGTTGAGTAGGCATTCCAAAAAATCTGTTGAGAGTGCTTTTCAATCCAAGCTTAATGTTGACTCCAAAAGTTATGAATCGTCTACTTCTAATCAATCTAAACGTGGATCTTTTAGAGGAGGAAGATTTAGAAAAAGAAGAGGAATAGTAAGTAATTCAAGAGGAAGAAGTAAAGAAAATTTTGAAAGAAGATCAAATGAAGAATCCACTCAACAAAAATGTGGAATTTGCAAAAAATCAAGTCATGTTGATAAAAATTATTGGTTTCGTGAAAAATTTCAATGTTTATATTGCAAAAAGTTTGGTCATTTGCAAAAAGATTGTCGGTTCAAAAATAATCAACAAGTTAATTTTTTTGAAGAGCAAGAAAGTAGTGGAAACATGTTCTATGCTTCTCAAGCAATGTTCGAGCAAATGAGCGTTGTGTGGTATCTTGATAGTGGTTGTAATAACCACATGACTGGTGATAGTAATATTTTTATGAACACGGACGTCACTTCTAATTCTCAAGTTAGGATGAGAAATGGTGTCATGGTTAAAACAAAAGGCAAGGGAACTATTGCCAATAAACGAAATGAACAAGATGTCTTTTTAGTACCGGACTTGGAACAAAAATTTGTTAAGTGTTGGTCAACTTGTAGAGCATGGGTACTCCGTGGTGTTTGAAGACAATTCTTGCAAGATCTATGATTGTGGAGAGAAAAGACAAGTTATGACGAAAATTGAGATGGATAGAAATATAATTTTTTCTCGCATTGTTCGGTATTCAAACAATACTTCTTTGAAGATGAAATTTATTGATGAGTCTTGGCTTTGGCATAAAAAACTTGGGCACTTAAGCTTTCAAAGCTTGAAGAACCTACAACAAAAGAACATGATTTATGGATTGCCATTTATACAAGAATTAAAAGAAGTTTGTGAAGGATGTGCACTTGGAAAGCATCATCGAGATTCTTTTTCAAAAAAAAAAAATCTTGGAGAGCCAAATTACTATTAGAGCTTGTTTACACCGATGCATAGGGACCATTAATAACACTTTCTCATGGAGATAATAAATGCTTTATAAACTTTGTTGATGATTTTTCAAGAATAACTTAGGTTTATTTTATGAAAGAAAAATATGAAGTTTTTCAAGTATTCAAGAAATTTCAAAAATTTGTTGAAAGGCAAAGTGGATATACTACATTAATGTGTTGAGAAGTGATAGAGGTGGTGAGTACAACTCTAATGAATTTAATAAATTTTGTGAATATATTAGTATGGAAAGACAATTGACAGTTGGGTATACTCCACAACAAAAATGGAGTGGCCGAAAGAAAGAATAGAACAATGAAAGAAAGAATAGAACCATTGTTGAGATGACAAAATCGATGGTTTATGAGAAGGGTTTACCTAAATCATTTTGGGTCGAAACAGTATACACGACAATTTACTTGATGAATAGATATCTAACAAAGGCTTTGGAGAGCTAAACTCCAATTTAGGCATGGTGTGAAAGGAAGCCGTCAGTGAATCACTTTAAGGTTTTTGGGTGCATTTGTTTTGCACATGTTCCTAAAGAAGTGAGGTACAAGTTTGATGAAACTAGTGAAAATTGTATTTTTTTGGGTTATAGCTCAAAATCAAAGGGTTATAGGCTCTTTAGTTTGAAGAGAAATAAAATGATTATTTGTAGAGACGTTCTCTTTAATGAGAAAGATTCTTGGAATTGGAACTAAAAGAATGTTCAAAATCAAGTGGTTGTTACAAATGAAGATTTCTAAAACCCAATTTTCCTTCATCTCCTACTACTTCTTCAAGTTTAAGTACTTCATCTCTAAGCTTAACTTTAAGAAAAATGAGAAGTCTTTGTGATGTGTATGCTAGATGCATTTTTGTGTGATTGAACTCGAAAGTTTTGAAGAAGCAATCAAAACGCAAGGTAATACCGGTATTCTCATTGTGTCTCTTTATGTTGATGCCTTGTTTTTTACTGGAAATGATCAAACAATGATTGAAGATTTTAAAAGTGATGATGAAAAGATATGAAATGAGTGATTTGGGACTTTTACATTACTTCTTGGGCATTGAAATTTATCAACAAGAAGATGAAGTCTTTATTTGCCAAAGGAAGTATGCAAAAACTCTTGTTGAGAAATTTAGAATGAGAAATTACAAACCGGTGGCTACTCCTTTGGTTGTGAATGAAAAGTTGTTAAAAGATGATGGAACTAAAGAAGTTGAAACATTTTTTTATAGAAGCTTGGTTAGAAGCTTTTTGTATTTGGCAACTCCAAGGCCGGGCATCATTTATGCAACAAGTTTGTTATCTTGATTCATGCACAAACCAAGCCAAATTCATTTTGGAGCAGCGAAAAAATGTTGAGATATATTCACGAAAACTTGATTTTGAGATTATTTTTGAAAGAAAAGTTGATACTAAGTTACTTGGATTTTGTGATAGTGATTGGGCTGAAAGCATTGCCGATATGAGGAGCACTTCGGGTTATGCTTTCTCACTTAGTTCCGATGTATTTTTATGGGTGTCAAAAGAAGCAACAAAATGTGGCATAATCATCAGCTGAAGTTGAATATATTTCAGCATCATTGGCTACTTCTCAAGTAATTTGGTTGAGAAGAATTTTGGAAGATACTGGTGAAAAGTAAGGTGAAGGAACTCTAATCTTGTGTGATAATAAATTAGCTATCACCATGACAAAGAATCCTATCATAGTCGAACTAAGTATATTACAATCAAGCATCACTTGATTCGAGAAGCTATGGAAGAGGATGGGATTCAAGTCAAATATCGTAAGACCGAAGATCAAATGGGAGATATTTTTACCAAAACACTTTCTAAAGATAAGTTTGAGTTTCTAAGAGACATGTTAGGAATTCAACAACAAAGCATTAAGGGGGAGTGTTAAAAATAGCATACTAGATAATACTTAGTTGTTAAGTGTATCTAGTTGATTTGAGAATGCAAATGGTCGAGTCTTGCGTCTTGATATGTGGTTAATATTTTAGAGAAGTGAAAGGTCGATGTATTTTGCAACCTATATGTATGTTGAAATTATGAAATACATGCATGAAAAATTATTCCTAAAGACTAGTTTGCTCTATCTTTGTTTCCTATCTATCACAAATATACAAAGGCTGAAATTATAGCCAACATAAATATGTGCTTGTTGCTTTTTAGAATCAATATCATTGGGATTTAGATCTGCTTTGTAACGGAAGGGGCTGGTGGTCGTTGAGATATTTTTTGGAACAATATACTAAAGATGTCATGAATAGGCTAATGAATTGGAGTATTGTTTGGGAGAAAATATTGCATCATGGAGATTCATATCTTGTTCTTGATCCCTTTGTTGTCCTATATTCCTCTTCATTGACATAGGACTAAGTTTTTGCAGAGTTCTTTTTTTTTTTTTCCTGCTTTCATGTTGTAGTAGTAATTGGAGTTTTTCATTTTATGCAAAATAGGTTATTCCTCTGTGGCTATAAATTATATCCTGTGATGATAGGCTCTAAATAGGTTTGAAACAGGGTCAAAATATGTTTCAAATCAGAATACTCCTGATTTGCAATGTGGGGCACACTTTGACCAGTGCAGCGAATTTGCTTACAGGATCCAATAACATCCACTCAAGAATGTGTCCCCAACATCAATCATTATGGTTCTGGAGCAAAAATAAAGAGATCGACAGCAAACCAGCCTAGACAATTTGGAGTTTACATGGGACATATGCTTGGAAATAAAGAAGTAAATGCCACATTAGTGAATCATCCTGTTGACTCTTTAGCATCTGGCTCAAATATCTGTGGGAAGAAGAAATCCTCTAGCAAAAGAAAGGATGCAAGTGAAATAGAAGTTGCAGACAATTTACATCCTATGCAATCTATCTTTTTGGGTTCTGATCGTAGGTACAATAGATACTGGCTTTTCTTGGGCCCTTGTGATGCAAATGATCCCGGCCACAAGAGGATTTATTTTGAATCTTCTGAAGATGGTCACTGGGAGGTGATTGATACTGAAGAGGTAACCTTCTCTCACTCTGCGTCATCAGTCTGGCTCAATGTGATTATCCTTTTTTGCTGTGAATGTAACATTATAGCTCTGGGTATGTGTGCTTTATTTGATTGCAGGCTATGTGCACCTTGTTATCAACTCTGGATCGTAGGGGTACACGAGAGGCTTTCCTTTTAGCATCTCTGGAGAAAAAAGAAGCATCTCTTTGCCAAGCAATGTCCAGTATGCTGAATTATACTGGAATTAGGCTATTAACCCAATCTGAACTGAATATGTCTAAAGAAGACAGTTCATCAGCTGTGTCTGATGTAGATAACAACCTATACCTGACTGAGATACAAAATGATATTCCAGGTTCCGCTGCTGCCATGGTTTCTGAACCTGCAAAAAAAGAACATCAAAAAGAGAAATGGTGCCGTCTCCAAGCATTTGATGCGTGGATATGGAACTCTTTTTATTCTAACCTTAACGTTGTTAAACATAGCAAAAGTTCGTATCGTGATGCAATTACTAGATGTGAACGTTGTCATGATCTGTATTGGAGAGATGAGAAGCACTGTAGAATTTGCCATACCACATTTGAGCTTGATTTTGATTTAGAAGAAAGATATGCCATTCATATAGCCACATGTCGAGAGAGTACAGAAACTGACGAGTTCCCGAAGCACAAAGTCCTATCATCACAATTGCAATCGCTCAAGGCTGCCATTTATGCAATTGAGGTGCGCTTTCATGCTGGTGTTTCTTTATATTCACTGCTGTGCTTACATACCATACCTGGACATGCACATGTACGTGCAGCATATGGGCTGTGTGTTTAATGCATACAGATCTATGCATTGAACATGGCATTTTTTTTTGGGTCGTGTTCGAAAAGATTCAAACTTTTGATATTGACGCTCACTCTGGAAATCAGAATCACTAGAGAATTGATGTGGCTTTGTTTTGGCATTTCTTGTGTGTGCTATTGCAGTATCAGTCTGTGGGAGATCTGCATAGCTACCCGCTATATGGCTGCCTTTGGGCTGATATTTGGTGATAGATTATTTGAGAAAAGGATTTATTAGGTTTTCCAGGGAGTCTGTGAAACTCATTATGTTGCATGGCCATGGGTGTGCGAAGATAACTATATATGTAGAATATTTTCCTTGTATGTGGTGGATTGTTTTACTGAAAAACTAGTTCTTATTGTCAAAATTTATTACTCTTAATGAACTATATCCTAAGGTTAGGTTAAGCATATGATAATGCCTTGTGACAATATGATGTAACGTTTAATACACAAAATAAGGAATAGTTAAACTGATTGCCTCGATAGTACCCAAGAACAAGCTTGTTTGTCGATAGGCTGCTAATTAGCAGGATGCTGTGAAGTACTTGGATGATAACTGATGGTTGTTTAATAGGATGCTTATATATGGAAACAGTTGATGTTTTTGCTAAAATGAAGATGTGAAGACAGATTCCTGGTAGGAGGAGAAAGTACGGAAATTAAAATGTATTCACTTTCTAGAAAAGAATGTTCTAATAGGTTGCAACCTTCCCTCCATCCCCTCCACCCTCTTCTCTCTTTATTTTTCCCCATCTTTCCCTTGTTTTTTGGATGCTAAGATGGTTTTTTTCATGTGTCACAAAGACGTGGTAAGGAGCAATACTTTTCTAGTCTAGTAATACGAAGTATGAAAAGGTGGAACACAACTTCTTTTACAGAACAATAAAGACAGTGATGAAATGATGTTATCGTTGCCTGTAAATAAACGATAACTTCGGATTAATGTTCTCTTCTAAATACTTTTTTGTGTGCAGTCAGTTATGCCTGAAGATGCCTTGGTGGGTACTTGGACAAAGTATGCTCATAACCTATGGGTGAAACGATTAAGACGGACATCAACTTTGGTGGAGTTTTTACAGGTACTAATTCTCATATTTTTTTTTTCCATTGCCTTGCCTCTGTTGGATTGATTTTGTGAAAGCACCATCTACTTTTTATTCATGTAATTAGCAACTTTGGAACTGGTCATCAGGGTTGTTATCCTGTAAAATGGATTTTATTGGTATGATCCTTTATGTTTTCTTTCAACAAATCACTTATTTTTTTGCATGTTTTAGGTTCTCGCTGACTTTGTCAGTGCCATCAATGAGGATTGGTTATATCAATGCAACATTGCTCTAGATTCTAATTCTGTCTTGGAAGAAATCATTGCAAGTTTTCCGACCACGCCACAGACATCATCTGCGATTGCACTCTGGTTAGTAAAATTGGATGCTTTGATTGCTCCTCACTTGGAAAGGGTTGAATCTCAAAAGAAACAAGGACTGGGTGCCAGATTTAACGGTATGTTTATTTTACTAATGTGTATTTCTATATTGCTTTTATCTGGATTTCTTCAGTCTTTAAATTGGCGATGAACCTTTATTTTTGACCATATTCAACCTTTGATAAATTCTGGTGGGTATCGTTACTGTCGTGGAAATTAGTCGTGCTACTGCAGTTTGGCTCCCATTAATATTTGTAGAACTGCTGCCTCTTGTTTTGTTGTGAAATTTTCTTGGTTCAATGGGTATGATATTACATTTTTTGTTTGATAAATACATTGACACACAACCAGTTTTGACAAACACAACACGGACACCACCTGAGGATTCTGGAATGGTGTGGCAATCTCCTAAGGTTTGGGTATTGTACTATACTATAGACGCCCTCTATGTCCTAGCATTAGCAAAATGTAAACTTAAAATTTCACATTTGAATTGTCAGTGATTTTTTATCCTTGTAAATCTAGTCAAATAAATGTAAAATGGTCATGTCTTTACCAAATATGAAAAATCAGGGAAGGGTTCTCCATGTTTTTTGTTTCCCTTTGTCTAAATTCATGGGTATCGATTTAGTTTATCTTGGTGTTAGGGAGGACAAAGAAGAAAGAAGAGGAGGGGGGGGGGGGGGGGGGGGGGGGAGTATGCGTTTGCTTCTTAGTTCAATGACGTTCCTTCGGATTCTGAAGGTATGAGGCTTTCAAGTTTTGTGTGGCCCTTTTCACAACTGGAGGAAGATGGCAGATGGACCTGTATTTAGGATTATTTTTTTTGGTGCTTCAAATTTGATTTCTGGGTGCAAAATAAATTGAGATACTTGGTTCCTGCTGCACTCAGCTGGGAATTTTCATGACTGTCAGTCTTGGCTGGAAACTATTGAATATTGGTTTTTTTTGCTTCTTAATTTGAATTTGCTCTTATCATTCCAGGTGTAATAACCATATGTTTAAAACTCTTCCTTCACATTTCAGGTAAGAATGCTCCTGGCCAATAAATTTTCTTTTGGGTCTAGCACATAATACAGGAAGTATTTACATCAACGTTAGATGCCTGGGGCACTTGTTCTGCACCTTACGTTCATATGTTTGAAGTACCAGATGCGTATCATCTATATCACTGCACCAACTTGGTACTTACTACCTTACTGGTAAGTTGGATGCAAGCTTTCCTGGCTCTTGATTACTTGAAAAATCATTATGATACTTCCAGGACTGATGAAATGGTCAAAGTTATAATTCTAGGTTTGTACAAATGATGCTCTGGACTCATCCCATTTTTGACAATCACTGTGCTAGGGTGCTTTTGTGTGATTAGTTAATGTACAGCATGTGTTAGTTTTTGGTTTTTTCTTCCCCCTGCCATAAAATTTACAAATTTGGTATACTATCAGTCGCCAATTTCTGTAATTTAACTTGCAACCTCACCATAATTTCATCCCTTGTAGAGAAGAATGCTATGCACTTCAGTTTTAGATGAGAAAGGAATAAAATTTTGTTGTGGCGAATAATGTTGAAAATTTGCGCAGCATTCTTATTTTTGTGCATGGGCAGTGTGATTGCTTTCTCTCTATGGTTTTTTTTATTTAAAAGCGTCTAAGGTGAGGTTAGGACATGTTTTTGAAATGTCAAACCACTAAGATGAGGTAGTCATGGGACTCCTAAAATTGGTGTAATCAAGAGAATAGCCCAGTTGCAAGCGAGATTGGGATGCATTAATTTTGGAGTTACTCTGGCAAGTGATCAAGACCAACAACTGAATCTTTTTTTTTTGGTAGGAAAAAATGGCATATAATAAATACCTCTTTGTCAACTCTACTTGATAGTTTTCGTCTTTGTAGATGGTACTCATCATCACAGTGATCTCTTTTTGTAGCAGATGGTAATAGACCCACCTTTTTTCTACTTATTATCTTTTCTTTTCATGGAAATTGTTATGATGCTGTGTGTGTGTCTGTTCATGACTGTCTTTTGGCCACTGGATGCTTTCATGATATGTTTCATGTTTTAGCAGCTTAGTGGTATCTTTTTTCCAGAATTTAGTGGAATATTAATTGTCAGAACTCTTTCATTCATCTTGTTACTAGTCCTTCCTTTTCTGCCCCGTGGGTTCCTTAATCCGCAAAGGCTAATGCCATAAGACGAGTAGGACTAAAGAAAGAAAAGACCGATCCTCATCCACTCGGAAAGGTTGAGCTCATCGTGGCGGGCCAGAGCTGGTGAGTTTGCATTCCACTAATAAGCAGCAAATTCTTTGCGACTCTAACGGATCAAAACCCAAAAAAGGGCTACCACCGCCAATGTTTCCATGCTCAAACAAGAACGCTTGGGTCATTTTTAAGAAATGGTTGGAAGCTAGGGTCATCGAGTTACGTTTCTGCTGCCTCATTTAGAGGAAACGTTCACCAACAAATTATGCTTCTTGTAATTCAGCTTCCTCCTAATTTCTCAGCCAAGAGTCAAAATCATTGAAATCACCTCCTTCGAACCTCTCTTCTCTCTCTGCATGAGCAGAAGAAACCAGAAATTTGTAATATCAAAACAACCTAAACTACTTTCTATAACAAATGCCAAGGCTTCTTCATTCTTCGTTGTGGCAACCCCTGAGCTATATGAAAACCTAACCTACCTTCTATGACAAATGCTAAGTAGGCTTCTTCATCCTTCTTAGTGGCAGCCCCTGAAATATATATGAAAAATAAAGTAAATTTAATTCCTGATTCAGTGTTCTACGTTGAAAAGCCACCTTATCTCTCTCCAAACTATAACAAAAAAGCAGTAATTCAAGATATCAAGCAACTTATTTAGAGCTTTTTTTTTTCTGGGAAAACAGAAACTGATGATGGTAATTCACTTGTAGACTCAGTGGAGATTTGAATCTGCTGTGTAACATCCTTTGCTAATTTGGCAAGATCATTATCTCAGTGCAAGCTACAAATGGATGCACTCTTCTTGGGAGTTTGTAGAAGCCGAGAATTGGTTTGCTCATGGTCCCGAGTTCGGGCCTCAATTTGGGTCCTCCCCCATGAAGTATCCCGGCAATTGTGTGGATGCACATGAGACGGAAATATGTGTTCGGGGGGGATTAGGCGTGGGTTCGAAGAGGCTTAGATATCTTCTAACTTGTGGGAAAAAGGCTTTTTGCGGTCTGTATGCCCATAAATTGAGGCAAGGTAAGTTTTAGTTGTTGATTGTGAAATCAAAATTTCAAGTGAAAATTGAAAGTGAGTCCCCCTAGATGTACTTGTTTGGAGATAAGTCATGCAATGAAACTTATAAGGGGTTAAGTCCACGTCTAAAATTATATGTAATGACTTAAGTCCACTTTTTTTTTTTTTATCTCAAAAATACCCTTCCTTGAAAGGAAGTTAAATTAATTTCCTATTTTGGAAATTGTTATCCCTTAATTCAATGTCAATTAAAATATGTCAATAAAATCTCCATCATAAATTTAAAATTCAAATTCAAAGCTCTCTCTCTCTCTCTCTCTCTCTCTCTCTCTCTATATATATATATACGCTAAGTTGTTATGGAGATGATGCAATTATAGTGGTGGCGGTGGTGTGGAGTAAAAAGGAGCTATCGGAGTGGAACTTGAATGGACATTTGTGTGGTAGTGATGGTGGTGAGCGTTGTTGTGGAGGTGATGCAACGTGATGGTTGACGTTGCTCGGGAGGTGACGATGGTGCGATGGTAGCAGTGCTATGGTGAGAAAAGTGGTAACCGAATATATATATATTCAAATTCATGTTACTATTTTTTTTATTATGTTACTGCTTTTGTTGAGTATGTTACTGTTCATGTTACTATTATTTTGAGTATGTTACTGTTTTTGTTGAACATGTTACTACTATTATTTTACTAAATATTAATATTCAATGTTACTATTTTTTTTGTTTTTGAATATTATTATTTTTTGTGTTTGAATGGTACTATTTTTTGCGTTTGAATTTGAGAGAAATAATTATTGTTAAATATGTTACAGTTTTTGTTAAGAATGTTACTATTTTTTTGTGTTTAAATGTATTATTTCTTGTGTCCAAATGATAACTTTTTTTTGTATTTGAATGTTACTATTTTTTATTTTTAATGTTACTATATATATATATACCTAACCTATATATGGATATAAATAGATAAGAGAGAGGGAAAATTTTAATGTTAGTCAAACTCTTAACCTATATATGGATATAGATAGATATGAGAGAGAAAAGATTTTAATGTTAGTCAAACTCCTAAGATTTAGGAGTTTTTAATTTTTAGTTTATTTCACTTCTAAAGGGAAGGGATAGTATGGTAAAATTGACAAAAAATGGACTTCATAACAAATAAGTTTCCTTCACGGACTTAAGTTCAAACAAGTCCATATAAGGGGACCGGCCTCCAAATTTTCCAAATTTCAAATTTGTATGCCCCCACTAAATGGACCAACTTGAGCCTATTGATGATAGCCTTTGAGCTTTATTGACAGAGTCCTTATAAAGGAAATCTCTACTAATGAGGGTTATACACAGGATCCTAAAAGAGATCCCATTATTTTGAGTCTCGACCTTAATATTTTAACCACCGACCTCCCCCTCTTCCAATACCCCTCGATTAATGGGATCAAACTGATTGATGAATTCTATTACATCTTTGGCGCCCAAGGATACGTAACGGAGGTCCATGGTTTCTTGGGTAACATTTTGCAGGTGTTAGACA